>JAEVFN010000001.1:3385659-3960319 GCA_030449075.1 Murraya paniculata
GAAAAATATTTTTAATAAAAGGGGAAGTTATAGTTTCTAGTTTCGAGTCATATTATGCTCTAAAAAAATGGTTAGTAAATCTGTCTTTAGTTAGAATGTATTTTATTATTTAATTCCAAGTCATATTTAACTAATTTTAGATAATAAATTAGGCACTAAGATTAAATATATTTTAACAATTTAATGGGTAATATAAATTAGCAATATGGCTACTTAATTTGTTTATTTAATATAAAATTTATGCTTTATTAATTTCAAGTCATATTGAAATAATCAAATCCATCAAACAATATTTATATGATAATGAATATTTATTTGATAATTATTTCAATTTTTATTTAGGTTAATTTTAACGCGTCATGTACATGTGGGTTAATTTTGGTCCATTTAATGGTACTGAAATAAAATAAATCAATAAAACTACATTAAAATTGGATTGAATTTAATAAAATGTGAACATTTGGTTGTGAAAACTCAAATACACTACGCGACGATGAACAAGCCTTTTACCTATAATTAATTGTTTTTTGTTGTAAATTTTTAGAGTTTGTTCTGCATGCCTTATCTATGGCCATAATTGCTTATTTAGTCTCATAACCTTAATTTAAACTTTTTGTTGTTTAGTTATTTTTATAAGAAGAGCTTTTAAAGCTTAAATAAGTTATATTACCTCTATTAGTAAAAGTTTAAATTTTAGACTTTTGAAAATAGAAGTTGAAATTTTTTTCTAAAATATTAAAATATTTAAAAATATCTTTTATTTATTTGACAATGTCTTATTTCATGCCTTTCATAACATACCTTTTAAAAAAATTATCTATTAAAGTAATTTTATAAATTTTTATGAAATCTCTCATTGACAACCAAACAACTAAAATTTTTTGGTAAAAACTCTATCTGTAAAAGTTTCACTTAAATAAGTTATATTTAAAAAGGTTGGCAACAAGACAGACAGGCCAAGATTTGCCGATCTTGCTCCTATCTTGAACAGTAAATTAGGACAAAAAAATTGTCCTAATCTCGTTCCGATCAAGGTCCCAAAAGTACCTTAGATGACATGAGTTTTTTGTTACATATTGTAGATTATGTTACAAACGACATGTCATATAAAATGTCATATGTATCACACATTGACCGGCATGTCATATTTATGTAATTTATTAAATCGATTTGTTATCCATTTCTAAAAACCAATATTTTTGGGACATTTAGGATCGCGTTTGGGATTTTCAAAAGTCCTGAATGGTGAATTAGGATAAAATTTTGTTTTTGCCAACCCTATACCAAATGGAGCCTCATTGGTGTTGAACTTTTTTTTTTTCAATTTCTCTTTTTTTGGGAATATTGATACGGTTAGACATATTTTATAATAGTTAAATTTATAATTTAGCAAATTATTAATTTATAATATGAATGGGACCATAGGCTTGTATAAGGATTTTCAAAAAAAGTAATATTTTACCAATTTATCGAAGCCATTAATTTAGCCTATTAACCCATGTCGTGATAGTAAAAAATTATTAATTATATAAAAAAAATTAATAACTTATCGAGTATTAAGTTATGTAAATTATATTGTATAACTTACTACAAAATAAGGTACTATTAAATTTAAAAGCATACAACTTCATAATTTCATCCATTAATACCAACATTTAATGAACTCAATTTCTTCTTCACTTCTTTGTTTTTCCTTCAATTTCACATTTCTATGATGATAAGGTCTTTAATGTTTCTAGAACAATGCTCATTAACTTTGTTTTTCTTCAATTTATTGTGTCTATAATGAGAAGACATTTGTGGTTCTTGAGATGTTACTCTTTGACTAAAAGTAATTAAAGTTGATACTGACATGAAATTGCCATCATAAAAATTGAAATTTATCTTCAAAACTCTTATCCCAAGGTCCAACTTTCCCATTGTTTTCATGGATAAAATTTTTCACAATGCATGTATAGTTGCGGCCAACGACTAGCGCTTACCTCCACTTTTCACCACACTTTTGTATAACCTGCCAAAATTCAAACGACTCTTTTGGTCCCAAACTGATTAAAATTTGAAAACATGCAACTTCATAATTTCATCCATTAATACCTATTACCTACATTTAACATGCAAAAAAAAAAAAAAAAAAAAAATCCTTTCGCAACTATTGTTAGTTTTTCTCCAATTTTACGTTTCAGTAATGACAAAGTTTTTTAACGCTTCTGAAACATAGTTCATTGACCTCAATTTTTCATAAAATTTGTATGATGAAAAAGTTTTTGGTGTTCTTAAAACATTATACGTTAACTAAACACAATTGAAATCGATGCTGAAATAACGTGGGCCATCATAAAAATAAAATTTATCTTCAAAGTTATTACTGCACGTAGTTCAACCTTTCTCTCTAATGTTTTTTTTTTTTTTTAATTTCTTGTGAGGAGGTGTTTGGTACGCCTTACTACATGAGGTTTCAATGCAACCTGATGTTTGGCTATAGCAAGTGGCTGTATTATGGTGCATTATAATATAGTGTGCCAGACGTCCCATGAATACATTAATAGAGGGGGCAACCGACAGTTGGCTAGCTCCACGTTTCACCACATATTATTATTTGGGGGCTGCTACCTTACGGCCGGTGTAAGGTACAGCCCCTCACCGTAAACAGTGTCGGATGCACTGTTCACAGTGAGGGCTGTACCTTACACCGGCTGTAAGGTAGCCCTCACCTATTTTCAATAGTTTAACACATGCAAAAATAAATAAATAAATAAATAAATAATCTGACTTCTACGTATTACATATTTTACCTAGTTCTTGGTTTATACTGGCAGTGGACCAGACTCTAGCCCGCACTTTTCACCACATGCATTATTGAATCTTAATTTCAATATCATCAATAGAACAACATCGGCGAGATACTTTAACAGCCGCACGCCACTCACAACATTATCTCCTTTCGTAACTTTCCTATATAATAAGCAGAAGCAGAAACCAAAGTTATCATCAATCTTTTCAAATTAAGATACATGACCCCTTCTGAAAGAAGAATTCAAAAATATGAGCTGGTGGTGGGCAGGTGCAATTGGCGCTGCTAAGGTAAATATCGACTTTCCCAATCTCTGCACTTCACCCCCAAAAAAAGAAAGAACGTGAGTGCATATGTTCATATTTAAAATGCTTAATTGTTTTTACTTGTACAGAAGAAATGGGGAGAAGATGACGAGCGAAATGTGGGACTTGTAGTAGGCGTGACAGGAATAGTAGGCAACAGTCTTGCTGAGATTTTGCCACGGCCAGATACTCCCGGGGGCCCATGGAAGATCTACGGAGTAGCCCGACGCCCCAGGCCCGACTGGAGCACCGACCACGCCATCGAGTACATCCAATGCGACGTTTCCGACCCTCAACAGACGCAAACCAAGCTCTCACAACTCACTGAAATCACCCACATCTTCTACACGACGTGGGCGAGCCGTCCCACTGAAGTCGAGAATTGCCAGATCAACGGTGTCATGCTTCGTAACATGCTTCAGTCTGTAATCCCGAGTGCGCCTAATCTCCGCCACATTTGTCTCGTAACGGGAGCAAAACATTACCTGGGACCATTCGAGGTGGCAGCTCGCAGGACGGAGTCTCACCCTCTCCAGTCGCCTTTCACTGAGGATTTACCAAGGTTAAATATGCCAAATTTTTATTACACCCAAGAAGATATATTGTTTGAAGAAGTTGAAAAGCGGGAGGGCTTGACTTGGTCCGTACATCGTCCTAATTTAGTATTTGGATTTTCACCGTATAGCTTGATGAATGTTGTCGGCACTCTCTGTGTGTACGCAGCTATATGTAAACACGAAGGTGTTCCTTTATTATTCCCAGGGATTAAAGATAGTTGGGAAGGCTTCTCGGTTGCTTCGGACGCAGACTTGATTGCTGAGCAGCAAATTTGGGCGGCAGTGGATCCTCGGGCAAGAAACGAAGCCTTTAATTGCAGCAACGGAGATGTTTTCAAGTGGAAGCATTTATGCAAAGTGTTGGCCGAGCGGTTTGGGATTGAGAAATATGGGTTTGAAGAAGGGGCTGGGAGAGTGAGATTGGAGGAAATTATGAAAGGGAAAGAAGCTGTGTGGGAGGAGATTGTGAAAGAGAATCAGCTGCGGCCCACAAAATTGAATGAGGTCGGTGTTTGGTGGATTGCAGATGTGACCTTCGACATTGGTGCAGGTACGCTGTTGAGTATGAACAAGAGTAAGGAGCGCGGGTTCTTGGGTTTCAGGAATTCTAACAAATCTTTCGTTACTTGGATCGACAGGCTGAAACGTTACAAGATTGTGCCCTAAGGAGTGGGTACTTTGTCAGCTGTTATATCTTTAATTGGGTGTCCCTGATAATAAATGTTTTGCCAAAGTATTGTGATAACAATCATGTAGTAGCTCGCAAATTATGTAATTTTTTAATTAGCAATTCTTATGATTGTTAGCTGGAGGTAATTTCGGCTTTTGTTTGTTCATCGCTTCATTAGTCAATGAAGTTTGAAGTTTCCTTCCTTAAAATGCAATAAGTAAAAATCTACCACCCTTGGTTAATTTGTTTAGTAAAAAGTCTGAAATTGTTGACCTGACATAACATTCATTTTACTTGTCACTAACAAAAACCGATTTTTCACCAAATAATTATTATTAAGGAAGTCTGACGATAGCAGACGATAAAAACACATTCAGTGGGAACTTCTACAGAAGCCGCTCCATGATTGTTCAGCCGCCTTATTGTAATACAGAGCATTATAATTTGTACGCTACATACAATAAGCCACTGATAATAGACTTGCATATTCACTACATACAACAGATGAGCGGCTGAAAAGTACACTTAGAAAAGCGCCTCTCCTCAGCTTATGTAAGCAAATGGAGGGTTGCCATTGCCGTTGCTGTTGTATCATTACCATTCTTCTCCCCTGCTGCAATCTTTGCCTCTAGAAGCTTTTTCTCTTCTCTCAGCATCTTTTCCTTCTCTTGGAGTGTTCTAATGGATCCCATCATCAGTTGTGTCTTCATAGCTCTAATTTCTGTCAGTGTGGTTTTGAGTAAATTCTCTAATTGCACAAGCTGAGTTGCAGTAAACTGCTCAAAGTTTGGCCCTTCAAGTTGGCTTTGAACTATTTTCTGCAGCTCAGCATGCGTATGCAGGCTTGAATATCCAGCATGAGGGTCCTCTGTCTTAGGTGCTCCTGAAGCTACAGCTTCCCCTTCAACGTGACTCTGGTAGCGCTCAAGGATGCTGGCCAAACTGTCGGCGCTACAGAACTCGTAAAGCCTACCGCGGCTGGAGAAGATGACGAGCGCCAAGTCGACGTCGCAGAGGACGGAGAGCTCACGAGCCTTCTTGATCAACCCGCTACGCCGCTTTGAGAACGCTACTTGACGGCTGCTTTTGTTTTCGATTCGCTGCAGTTGAAGCTTTTTCCGGCCCATTTTCGGTCCCAGTTCCGCCCTAGATTGAGAATCGGAGCAGAAGCAAGTACTAACAAAAACCGATTCGCATCTAAATCTATATTTTAGTTGATGCCTAAAAATCAAGCATTTCAAAAAGGGGAATTTTGTTTGTAAATACATACGCTATATTCACGGGGGAGTAAATAAACATAGGTCAGTGCACTGGCATTACCAAATCGATGATATAAACACGTATCATAGGGTAAGACTGATCATTTGCCATTATCATAGAGAATTGGATTCCAAGCCTTTCCAAAAAAAAATTTCTTTTCCTTTTTTTTTTCTTAATTGGCAGAATTTCATTAAATCAAATACAAATACCATACAAATTTCATCTTATCAATATACACATAAGATCACTTAAAGATAGCGTATTATAATAACAGTTGTTTGAATTATTTTTACTTTATTGAAGACTAGGAAAGACGAGGGTGCGCCAAAAGTACCTTTTTGATAAACAATTAAAAAAATTCTGTAAATTTCCATCTTACACACTGCTTAAAATCTTTTAAATTTGAAGTATAGAAACTTTGGATTAAAAATAAATAATTCCACGACAGATTCACCATAGATATAGATTTGCATGGAGAAAAATCAACAATATTCTAAGTCAATGCGGATGCATACTTAACTTCACATTAAATAAATGTCCAAGAAAAATATAAACGAAACATGAAATAAAATTTTTTTTCTACTTTTTGGAGTTAGAAGGTCCGGAGCAACCACGTGAACCAATTAAAATAAATTATGTGACGGATAAATAAAGAGAACAGACTAGATTAATCCCAAAGAAAAGAATGGATGAGATTAATCCTTTATTTACCTCATCTAAAAGTGCCTATAAATAAAGGTCTTAAGCTAATTAAAAATTGATCCTCTCACAAGGCTGATTGATAAATTCTCTCATAAGAGGTGAGAGGAGAGACACACTAGAGTTCCTCTGAAGCAATTCAAACTACATTTTTTAATTATTATTTTTTCTTGAATCAAACTCCGACTTAAGCGTCGGAGTGTATTTATAGATATCAACCTAATGCTACACTTTCAGAGCTTGAGAACAAAGGAGAAATTCATCATCTTCAATGATATTAAAGGAATTATACTCTTTCGGAGCCAAATATTCTATAACTATATCTTTTAAACTACAATCACAATAAATAAGTCAATCATAATATATAGATCCTAAAAAGGAGTGTTAATCTATTGGATCTAAATCCTCTACTTAAAAGATTAATAAAAGAAATATATTCCATTTCTTAACTCATTTATTACTTTCACATTATTCATTTTTTAATTTAATTAATTATATTATTATCATTTATAGGGCTTGGCTACCTTACATATTCTATAAAGAACAACCCTCATAAAATGGGTAATTTACATAATCGATGAGACACGACTCTCACAAAATAGATCACAAATTACGTAGGTAGCATGACCCTCATTTAATCATTTATAATACAGTCTAATTTATCATGGTTAGGGATGCCAGCAACCCTTGATCGGAGTGGGTATGGGACTCCTGAAAAGTTTTGGAAATGATATCGAGTCCATTTCGGGGACGAGCCTAAGGCCCAAAACATTTTCGGGGTCAGCTTTTGGGATTTTTTTGGGCCCCCGAACCCGACCAGAAATAAAATTAAAAAATTAAAAAAATTAATTTAAGAATTTGCATTATTTCAACAATAAAGACATTAATCATATATTTAAAATTAATTTAGTTTTATAAAAAAGATTCTAGAAGCAAAAGACCAAAAATAAAATAAAATTCTAGAATTGCGTTAATGAATTACTGAAATTGAAATGCACGGTTTAATTATTCTTCCATTGGTGTTTAATATTAATTTATTTTGACTCGAGAATGAGGAAGCGAATCGATGAGGTTTATTGGTTTTGCATGCAAATTATAGTTGGTAAGTTTTAAATTCGACATTTGGAAACGTGATTGCTTCACTTTCTTGCTTGAGCTTTTCTGTCTTCAAAGTCAGAACAACATCACCAATAGTAAATTGATGAAGATCCAGCAATTTTTCTTTGTTCTTTTTCCCCCCGATTCGTAAGAGTTTGGTGGAACGATCTTTATTTGATTTTACGCTGGTTTGCATATAGTTTTTCAATTAATTTCAGATTAGTTATTTTTGTTTCAGGCAAAGCTGTGAGATATATCATCTATACATATATAAATTCCATTTTGTTATTTACTCTTTGTAAATTAAGAAATTTTTTGGTTCCCGGGAGAAGTAATGGAAAGAGCAAGTAAAGGTAAAATTATCATGTTTTTAAAGTTTTTAACTATAGTGTATACACAAGATTATCATTTTAAAGATAATTAAATAGTTTAAATAAATGGAGCTAAGGTCCCATTTTAATCCCCACTCTTTTTAGAGATTTTTAAGATATCTCTTAACTACCTTCAAACAAGAATTTTCAGGTATAGAGAGGTAGGTACAAAAATTGCATTTGGTTCGGGTTTTAGAATCTATTGTCATCCCTAATCACGGTCTTTTTTCATCATAGAGAGTGAGTTTGGTATACTATATTGTATTATTTAATATATATGTGTTGTATAATGATGTATTGTTTTAACATTATATTCTAATAATATTGTATAGTATTTGATGTTACACTATACTGTATTATTTTTATATTAATATTATTTAAATTTATTATTAATTATATTAAATTAATTATTTTTATATTAATTATTAATATATATATATATATATATATAATATTATATAATAATATAATAAAATATAGTATTATTAAATAAAATAATATTATCTATATAATTAATTTTTATATCTTATTTATTATAATATTAGTAAATAAAAAATAATTTATCTAAATAAAATAACATATTTTTATAATTAAAACTACTACCGGGCCTGCCGCATTACACAAGTCCGAGGTTTCCTCAGGTTTTGTGTAATATGCCATTTAGGCACGTTGTGTTGCATTTTGTGGTGCCTCTAAGTTTTGCCAAACATGTTATTGTTATTTAGTTAATATGAACAATATTTTAATGCCTTATAATACTATGTTCAAACACACATAGGTTTCAATCCCATCCTACTAAAGAATTAAATGAAAAGAAAAAAGAAACGCAAACATACGTAAGACAGCTTACCTTGTTTTCTAAAATTTTGGAAAAAACTGGCCGGCTTTGCATATGGACGCGAATGCTCATTCAATTCATTTTTTACAGTGACAAATATCCAAAGTATAAACTTAATTGATGATATAAGAATTAATATGTTTCTAATGCAGATCAGGCTGACTCAGTGACTCGTGTCATCGATTTTAACCCGGATTTGGCCACATATATGTCACTGCACCTAGTCATCTGAATTTCTCTTTCTTTTTCTAGCTCTAGGTTTTCTCATATAAATAAGAATCAAGAAGCGGAAGTGACACTTATAATAATCAAAGCTTGCAAATCGCACTTTGCACCAGCACAAAAAATGAGCTGGTGGTGGGCTGGTGCTAGATAAGGTAAGATCTTGCACTCACAAAATGCGAAATACAATCAACTAATACATGTACGATATGTGTAATTGAATTTATTATAATCACTACATATATGATATATTATGATATGTGTACATTTATTTGTAGTATGACTGATATAATAACTCTAATGTATTTTAAAATTTCTCAAAAAGTTAGTGCATGCGTTCATATTTTTAAAAGTTTATTTTTAATTTTTCAAAAGAAAATCGAAAAAAATGAGCGACCTGATCAAACCTCAAAACGACAAGAATGTGGGACTCACAGTAGACATTACGAGAATAGTAAAGAATAACTTAGCCGAGATTTTGTATCTACCAGATACTCCTAGTGGTCTATGGAAGGTCTACGAAGTAGTCCAAAACCCTAGGCCCACTAGAATGGCGGATCACCCAGTTGAGTATATTCAATGCGATGTTTCTTAATTGGATGATGCACAAGTCAAGCTCTCACAACTCATTGATGTCATCCACATTTTCTACATGACTTGGGCTAGCCATCCTAATGAAGCGGAGCATTGTGAGATCAATAGTGCTATGTTCCGTAACGTGCTCCGTTCTATAATTCCAAACGTGCTTAATCTCTACCACATCTACCTCCAAGCTAGAGCAAAACATTACGTGGGATTATTTGAGTTATTTGGCAAGATACAGCTTCACGATATGCCTTTATTGAGGATTTGCCAAGATTAAACGTACCAAATTTTTACTATGCTCAACAAGATATATTGTTTGAAGAAGCTGAAAAAACAGAGGGCTGAACTTGGTCCGTGCATCAACCTCAAGTAATCTTTGGATTTTCACCTTATAGTTTGATAAATATGGTAGGCACTCTTTGTGTGTGCGTGGCTATATGTAAACACGAAGCTGTTCCTTTACAATTTCTTGGGACTAAAGATTCTTGGGATGGCTACTGAATTGCTTCCGACGTAGATTTTATTGCAGAGCAGTAAAATTGGGCAGCAATGGGTCCGTATGCAAGAAAAGAAGCTTTTAATTGTAGTAATGGAGATGTGTTTAAGTGGAAGCATATACGAAAAGTGTTGGCTGAGCAGTTCGAGATTGAGAACTATGGGTTTGAAGAAGAGGGTGAGAGAGTGAGTTTGGAAGATATTATGAAAGGTAAAGAAGGTGTGTGGGAGGAGATTGTAAGAGCGAATCAGCTGCAGCCCACAAAGTTGGATGAGGTTGGTGTCTGGTGGTTTGTATATTTGATGTTAAATGGAGCGGCTTTGTTAGATAGTATGAATAAGAGTAAGCAGCACGAGTTCTTGGGTCTTAGGAATTGTAAGAACTCATTCATTAATTGGATTGATAGGATGAGAACTTACAGGATTGTACCTTAAATGTTATTATATATACATATAATGTTATTATGTTTCCTCTGAATGTTTCATGCGAGCGAGAAACAATGATCAGATTTACCCTGTGCTAGAGCAAATCGGGTTAGCACTTTCAATTAGTAGGAGGATTTTGTACATTATCTCTTTGTAGTAATTAAAAACATTGAAGTTGTTCTGAATAATTTCTTCATTGCATATATGCTTTGTTTGCAAAACCTTCAAAAGCCAGTGTAATTTCTTCTTTCAGAATATTACCGTCGCCAGTCACTTTGAGCACTGGGCATTCAATGCGATTGTGTTTCGGAGTGGAGGTAATAATACACATCAAGTAATTATCGGAAGGTAACAGAGTACAAACAAGATCCCAAGTAAACTAAATTTATGGGTTTCCCAAGATCCCCTCTCCACTCTCTCCACTAATGTTATTATTCTTATTCTTGTAATTCTTGTAATTCTTGTAATTCTTGTTTATAATAATAATATGATTTGAAAAGTTAACACTTCGCTACAAAGCTCAATCAAATATATTGAATGCGCGCAAATCACTTGAGGAACTCTTAAGCTTTTTTTTTCACTAGGAGAAAGATAAGGTGCAATCCATTACAAAAAACCAAAAAAGGGGGAAAAAAATTGGCAACCACAATTTTTAAGGCACAATCTTGTAACCTTTCACTTTGTCAATCCACGTACCAAACGAATTCTTGGAGTTTCTAAAACCCAAGAAGCCATGCTCCTTACTCTTATTCATAGAACCCAATTTAGCCTCCCCAGATAGCACAAGATCAACAAACCACCACCCACCAAGTTCATCCAATCTGGTGGGCAGCAGCTGATTCTCCTTCACAATCTCCTCCCACACACCTTCTTTCCCCCTCATAAACTCCGCCAGCTTCAGTCGCTGGGTCCCACCACCGCCCTCTTCTTCTTCGATGAGCCCATAATCCTGTATCCCAAATTGCTCCGCCAACACCTTCCACAAATGCTTCCATCTGAATACATCCCCGTTGTTGCAATTAAACGCTTCGTTCTTCGCGTACGGATCCACGGCAGCCCATATTTGATGCTCCGCAATTAGATCCGCATCCGAAGCAATCGAGTAACACTCCCACGCAGCTTTAGTCCCAGGGAACCTCAGCGGGATCCCTTCGTGTTTACACACAGCCGCGTAGACGCAAAGACTGCCAACGATGTTCATCAAACTGTACGGGGAAAATCCGAATATCGTATCGGGTCTGTGCACTGACCACGTCAGTTCCTCCTTCTTCTCGACCTCTTCAAACAGTATATCTTCGAGAGTGTAGTAGAAATTCGGTGCGTCTAATCGAGGCATATCTTCCGTGAAGGGGGGATCGTGCGGCTTGATCTTGCCGAATGCTTCGAATGGGCCCAGGTAATGCTTTGTCCCCGTTTGGAGACACACGTGGCGGAGATTGGGTGCGTTGGGGATGACGGCGCGGAGCACGTTGCGGAACATGGACCCGTTGATTTTGCAGTTCTCGGCTTCGGCGGATCGGTTGGTCCACGACACGTAGAAGATGTGGGTGACGTCAGTGAGCTGGGAGAGCTTGGCTTGGGTCTCCTCGGGATCCGATATATCGCACTGGACGTATTCGACGAGGTGATCGGCGTTCCAGTTGGGCTTGGGGCGTCGGGCCACTCCGTACACTTTCCATGGGCCGCCGGGCGTATCGGACAACGGCAAGATCTCGGCCAGGCTATTGCCCACGATTCCGGTGACGCCCACTACCAGGCCCACGCTCTGGTAGCTTCTCGGCGGCTCGTCTTCTTCGAATTTCTTCTGCAAAATCAGAAACAAAGATTTAAGAGTTAAGAACAAATAATTTGATCACCATCAAAGGAGATGATTGACATTAGATTTTGATCTTGCCTTAGCAGCGCCAATAGCACCGGCCCACCACCAACTCATCGTAATTGGGGGATGATAAGTGATGAACAAGATAAACAATTAGGTGGATGGAACTGATCCAGACGGTCCTGATGACAGAGTTGGGATCAATTTTGTGAAGCGTGACCCGTTTCGTTTGGCTTCAAGCGCACTTATCATAAGCAGAGGTTTGTTGGGACTTACGGATGATGGACTGGCACTAGCAATTCAGGTTTGTGGATTTATCAATTTGTTGGGAATCACATAAAAGTAATAAATAAAGCTGTGGATTTTATCCAGATAGGCGAGGTTATCGTTGTTGTGCTGCTGTTAAAAAATAATGATAAAAAACTGACAAAAATAGTGTAATACAGGAGGGACAAAATGGTATATTCATAATTTGAACTGTAGAGATATAAAGAAATAAAAAAAATAAAGTCCAATATTTGTGCGGGTCTGACCCGAGTCCAGTGGGTTTTAATCTTGTTAGTTGATATCAAAATCGCGCAATTTGGAACTCAATTCCAGTTTCTCACGACCCGTCCGGTCTCTGCCAGTATCATCAGTACTTCTTTCTTTTATATGCTTATTCATGCTCTTGCGTTCTTACAAATCACAGCTTCATTTTCTCAATCTTATCTCATTTTTGTTTTTTCTTATTCTTTTTATCTGCGCCTCTTGGCAGTTTAATAGTAGCTGAATTCATCAAGCTGCAAACATAATGGTGCTTACAAACTTCGATGGAGCTGGTGTTGGATTTGGTATGCCTATTAATAAATCTCATAACTGTTAGCACATGGCTATTCATTTTATAAAGTCGAGTCTCCTGTGATTCCCTTTTCAGGTTTTGGCGTCGGTTGCGGCTTCGGTGTAGGATGGGGATTTGGAGGTCTGTTGCTTCCCCCAAACTTCATTTTGTTGTTAATTTATTCATCCTCAACACGCAATTTTAAATTCCTGGTGTTCACAATGGCAGTTGGAGAAATTGATATATGTTATTGGCATTTTTCTGTCGTAGGATAAGTAAAAATGGAAAGAAGGGAAAGGAAGTAAGCGGCTCCTGTTTTTGTTTGTATAATTTGATCATGTGGTTGAAGAAAGAGGGAAAGAATAGGGATTGTTACTTTCAAATATTTGGTATCATTGACAGAGAAATTAGACAAGCCGTTATATTCTTAATTTTTCCATTTTACTTAATCAAGTTAATGCTTGTTCATTGGTTAGTGTGTTTGTAATTTTTATGTAGGACAAGCATAAAGATATGAAATAATACTCTGATTCAGTCAATTCCTCTCCCCATTAATTTAGTTTAGATTGAATTTTTGTGAGTTTTAAGTGATCGTGCATCTTTCCTTCTTTCTACCGTCGTGTAAATGTTTCTGACTAAACAGGGAATCTGTCTATGTTTTCTCCTTCAACTTCTCTCATGATTTTTTAGGCTCGAAATCACACTTTTGGGCCTTTCTAATTTACTCAACCTTCATCGCTTGATCTGAGAGTTATGATTCCTGAAACAGGAATAACTTTTTCATTTTAGAATCATTCATAACTCATAATATCCTTTTGTCAATTGTGGTTTCTTCTCTTAATGCAATATGCACTTTTTACATGTAGTAAATGCAATCAATTTCATGCTTTTCTTTGAGACCTTTCTAGAGAATGATAGAGCTTTCCCCACTAGGCGGAAAGCAGGCCTAGTAGGAATTTGATATTTTGAGCTGATATAATCATTGGCTAGAAATCTGATGGAGACAATGTCTATGTCCCAGAAGAAACGATCAATCAAGGTTATGAATCTAACTAGAAATAAGATGGTCTTTCCTATCCTTCTCTCTTGTTTCTTGTGTCTCTCTCAAGCTAAACTTGGATAATTACTCTGATAGAAATTGGAGACCTTCTTTTGGATGTTACATATTTTCTTTGTACATACAGAACTTAAGAAGATTCATATGTGCTTGGTGACTATTGGAAAGGGCAAAGAACTTGTATAAATATCTCTGATGGGTTAGAATTAGGGGAGGAGAATAATTTTTTTAATCTCTCCGTTGAAAGTAAATCTACATCTCTCAGTTTGGTTTTTGGGAAGAAAAAGAACTTGCTGAGATTTGGTGAATGGAAAGAGCAGTAGCTAAAGGGGCCATTGTGCTCTGAATGTGCCTAGGCAAGGTATATCTTGCTGAAAAGGGTGTTCTTTGGTTGGCAGATGATGTCTGGTATAGACTAATTCAACAATCTTAGAGTTTTACATGATGGGAAATACTGGTTCCTGTCAATGAAGTTGGAAACAAAAAGATGGCCTTCTGCTTAATCATGTGGTGTTAGCAATTTCACAGGCATTTTGCTAACGTTATCACATCAAATGTAATGAAATGAAATGATGTCTGTGATTTCTCGTATAATTGAGCCTAGCCAACAACAGATTCACTGATTTTGATGCTTCTCTCCTGCAGGCATGCCATTAAATTTTCTGGGTCTTGGTGCAGGTATAATATGAATCCTCTCTTAACTTAGAGAAAAGTATCCAGTTAATTTATCATGCTTATCTCTGTTTAATTATGTTTATTGCATCTACAAATAACCACTTGGGCTAGTCATTCACATTGGAATTTGGTTTTGAAGGTGGAGGCTGTGGAGTTGGGTTAGGCCTTGGATGGGGTTTTGGCGCTGCCTTTGGTAGTCAATACCGGTCATCTAGGGTCACATTCCAAGGCACGGAACTTGGCAGAAAGGATAAGAATGATGGGAAGGAGGTCAAAGATATACCAGAAAGTGCACAGAAAGTTCGTGCTTCGCAGTAGCTTTCCAGCCATGGCGCAAGTCAAGAATGCAAGTAAGAGAGCCGTTGAATCATTTTTTATGCACTTCCAATTCAAACTGTCTAGGGAGTAGGAAGAAGAAGAGGAGGAGGAGGGGAAAGGGGGGGGGGGGGGGGGAACAGTGTACTTTGTATGTCTCATATACCTATGAACACAAAATGAGCACTGTGTGATACATTTGAGATATGAGTAATTTCAAGCAATCTAGTCCTTGTGAATGTTTGCAGTACCAAAAACCTTACAGCCTCTACTATTATGTTTCCATTTATTCTTGATGCGAAAATAAAAGTGTTGCTTATTTGCAAAATGTTATTGTCAGTGCCCCTTTTTTGAGATTCTCTTTCATTGTACCTTTATATGAATCGAAAGACCCCCGAGAGTTGCACAATTGAAAAATGTACAAGACTCTTTGACCTTCAAATGAATATTTTTTTTTTAATACAAAACAAAAGAAATCACATGATCCCGACCTAATTTATTGTCGGTAGTGACTTGTGATCTGTTTTCAGCAAAACCAACATGCATTTAACGCATTCAAAGCCGAAATTTTGAGGACCTAAAGTCCTAAATTCAGTAATCAGTGTTACTAGATGCTAAGAGAGCTCTTGAGCAATTGATTCTGCCTTTATGCGGATTAACGGTACGCACTAATTTTAGAAGCATTTCTCTTGCGGGTACCGTTGGTATTACTCCCTTTTTTAGAGGAAAGAAACCAGAACCCAAAATAGGAGCGGTAGAGAATAATCTCAAGTTGTAATTAGATGATTGGATTCAAGAAATAGTAAAGAGTGCTAATTTTCTAGTTTAAAGAACAATGGTTGCATCAAAGGAGAAGGCAGTAATGCCTTGAAATCGCCGTTTGGATTAGGGACGACAAAAGAAAGCCCGTTCGGCCTGAGATCGGGTGTTTTGGGTCAGATCGAGAGTTTTTGACAAATATTGGGGTCAGACTTGGGCTTCACCTCAAAAGCCCAAGTCTAGTCCGAAAGTTTCGGAAATACCTAAAAATTAAGACATACATATATATATATATATGCATACATATTATTTCAATTAAAACATACTTTTTTACATATATTCAACTTGACATAACATATAATGTAGATTTAAATCTTAAAAGTTTAATTTTTAATGCCTAATTCGAAGATGATATTTTATAAATTGTAAATCTATAAAACATAATTAAAAAAATTATGGAATGTAAAATTTAGGCTTTTTGTCCCGGCCAAAAAATAATAATAATAATGAATAACTTGAGTTAGGCCGGGACAAAAAGTTATGCTAGGGACAAGCTCGGATTTTATCAAGTCTGGGCTATATCAGACATTTTACCATCCCTAGTTTAGATTGTCTAATATGACTTACCTGACATGTATTGGCTCGATTTTTAGGTATGTGTAGATTTAATTAAGAGGGTATATATTAGCTAGAAATTTCCTCTTACAAGTATGAAATCTTCATCTCATTCTATATCTTGTCAAAAAATTTAATTGCGCTACAAAGAAAATGAAATAAAAATTTCATTAAGGCAATAAGTTACGTATTAAAAGTAAAGCATCATTCTTTTTTTTTTTAAAAAAAAAAACCAGCTCTAATTACTCAATTTGTGGCCGAATGGTCAGCTACTGGTTCTCACAATTTTTAGATGAGAGTGTCGATACCTGTTTCTTTCTCGTCTGAATTAAACCAAGTACAAAAAATAATCAAATGGGACCGAAAATGATGGTTTTCAGAGATCTCACTCCGATGTTTAAGTTAGTAAAAGTGCTCAATTATAGTTAGAATGAATACTTTTTAGTTTTGATAAGATTCTTATACCTCTCTCTCAAATACGTTATAAAAACGAAGTGTAGCCTATTTTTACGAGTACGGATCGTGCCTCTACTTTTGTGTACTTAGTGTAAATATGAGTAGATTTACATAATTGTAATTATATAAAAAAAAAAAAAAAGGCAAGCTCTAATTAAGCAATTAATTTGTCTAACGCTTACTTAAATTAATAAAATATCCGACCTTAGTGTAAATATGAGTAGACTTACATAATTGTAATTATATAAAAAAAAAAAAAAAGGCAAGCTCTAATTAAGCAATTAATTTGTCTAACGCTTACTTAAATTAATAAAATATCCGACCTTAGTGTAAATATGAGTAGACTTACATAATTGTAATTATATAAAAAAAAAAAAAGGCAAGCTCTAATTAAGCAATTAATTTGTCTAACGCTTACTTAAATTAATAAAATATCCGACTCCAGTGCAGCTATTGGCTAGTGCTGCCTCCCTCCATATTCGCCTTCAGTAACTTCAGTTGACCTTACCTTATTGTCATTTGTCAACAAAATTGTCCGGTTGGTTGTAAAGCATCACGCATCACCCTCCCCTTTTATCACAACGGGTGGGTAGTTACCCATCTCCTCTTCTCGGAGTTTTTCCTTCTTCCCTTTCTTCATTCACCCTCACCATAAGTATGCCATGCTAGCAAAAATTGCTCAAGTAATATCCTCATAAAAAACAAAACAAAAAAAAAAAAAAAAAACAAATGGCTGAGAAAATTTATACGCTTTCACAGATTGCCGAACACAAATCCAAGAAAGATTGCTGGCTTGCCATCAATGGCAGAGTAATAATCTATAAACCTCTATGCACAATGTATATAGTGCATGGTAGTTAAATCTTGCTTTTCTTTTTCCCTTCGGTTACACAATAAAAGCGTGGACTTTAATTGTTTTAACAGGTACTGAACGTTACAAGGTTCCTGGAAGAACACCCAGGTGGAGAAGAAGTGCTGATAGAAGCGGCAGGGAAGGATGCAACAAAGCAGTTTGAGGAAATTGGACACAGCAAGGCTGCTCGCAAGTTGCTCTTCAACTACCGGGCGGGTGTTCTTCAAGGTTACAAGTTAAAAGACACAGAAATATCCAATAATGCTTCATTCCAGGAGCCCAAAAAGGAAGAGATGGAGGCTTTTGTCGTCAAGGATAATGGCATGCCTAAATATGCAGCTCTTCTCGAGTTCTTTGTGCCACTCTTGGTTGCCGGTTCCTACTTTGCATACAGGTGTCTGGCCCGAGCCGAGAACATCCTTGACTAGATCATCCTCTTCCTCTTATATGTCTGCTTGAAGAATTGCTGCAAGTCCTGCTGTCAGCAGGCAGGGCAATGAATCATTTGACCATGTGCTTTTCTTCTAGTTGATCAATGTCAGTAATTTGAGTGTGTCATTTTGAAACTCATGATAAAATACCAGTATCACAGCAACGCTAGTGATTATGTTATATTGCTTCATTGAGAGGAAGACTAAGTATTATGTTATATTGCTTCAACCCAATTTGTTTTATTGGTATAAATCTGGTCGACTCAATAATTTCAGTTTGACACGTCCACCTGTTAAAAGGCTATTCTATATGTACCTGAACAGTTGAATTCATAAAGAATGTGACAATTTTCTTATTTCTTCTCACTAACCAATTCATGTACTCATTTGCAAGACTACTAGAGCATCAATAAACTCAATATAACAGAGAATGCAAACCATTAAACTAAGATAGCACAATAACATCATGATCGAGACATATCAGATTGTGACATTATTATATGTTCTCTCTTCTATATAAACCAGAAAAATAAGTTGAAAACAACTTCCACAGTGGAAGTTAATGATACAAAAGAGTTGTAATTGCTGCTTCAAGTGACATGTTGGGGACTGATTTCTGAATCTCCCACAGTTAATTCCATAGTTAGCTGGTTAAAAAGTAAAAATAAACAAAAGACTAAAGATACAAAGGGAAGGAAGAAGGAATTTCAAATGCTACACGATTCATAGTCACAAAAATACAAACGGAATAGCATAAAACTAACATTCTTGTATTACAACCTGACTCCTGCTTCTCTGCCATCCCCTTCTCTCACAACAATATAACAGAATGTCCCCTTCATCCAAAACCCAAATTGGAAGGAAAAGAAGTGAAATAGCAGTATGAAAAAGGAGGAAAAGAAAGGAGGAGGACAAGTGTTAATGACACAAAATCCAATTATGTGCAGAACTTAGTTTTTTGGACAGGATAATAAGAGAATATCTACCTCTCTATCTATCTAGTGATAGTGTAATAATCTGTAATCTGTTTTCTTCAATTCAGTCCAGCCACACCCTGCCACCTATATAGAGAGCTGGATGAAGATTCTACATCTCCTTTTTAAATTGCATACAATGTAATTAAACCTGCAGATAGAACAAATAACCATTAGCCATGATGAACCTAAAGAAATCTGCTTTAAAAGAGGAAATAATTTAAGTAAAATAGCCATGTCACGAAAATATAGTAATCTTTCTAACAACATTCAATAGCAAATTGAGTAGTGCAACCGGATTCTCAACAGTTGGAACTGGTGACCCCAGAAAGCTACTAATAAAGTTTTCTTAACTGCAACCTGATTATGTGCAGATCATGATAGTGTAAAGGAAAGATCGGATGAGTTCTAACTTGTAAACAGACACGCAAATAAGGTTTCAAACAAGAAAATCAAATTTGGACAAAGTTGAGGAAAGCTCACCAATCAGGCAAAGGAGAACAACAATCCAAAATGTCACTTGAACAGGCCGACTATACTGCATCTGATATTGAGACCTTTGAAGCTGTCTTTGAATAGCTCCATACCAGCCATAAAGTTGCTTATCATAACAATCATCGCAACTGTCCAGGCAACTCTTACTTTTTTCATAACAAGCATTTATACCCTATTCAAAATTAGGCGAAATAAATTACAATCACAACTGATATAATGCAAAACAAGTTATTGAAATTGTAATAGCAGCATATTAAATAATCACCCTGGTCAACTGAGAAGATCTCAGTAATGCAGTGTCAGCTTCTTGAAAACGGTCTGCTGCCTTCCACTTTCTATTTCCATTCTTTGACCAATTCAACTTGGCTGCAGAATCCATGGAATTTAGAAACCCAGAAACACTGGGTATCTTCCGTGGAGGTATAGGCAACTGTCCATTGGAACAATTTTGTAGGTAACTATCATCGTTAATTGCTATTTGCCAAGCACCTATGTCAGCACTTGCACTAGCAGTCCTCCGATGCCCATGTGGCTTCTCCTCCCTAGCATCTGAGGAACACCCAACAGATTGAATTGAATTCTTTAAATGATTAGGTGCTGAATCTTCACCCATTGCTTGCAATACTTCATTGTCATTCCCATTAACTTTTGCAATTGTTTTATCATTGGGTGCTGAAGGTCGCGACAAAAATAATGCAAGTTCACTGCACTCGCCTTCATCCAAACGCACCCAAGGTAGCGACACCTTGCCTTCTGAACGAGCTGATTCCTCTAATGACTTCTCGATTTTTGAAATTTGATCCTCAATTGCAGAGATAAATTCTCGATGCCTATCTCTTGCATCATCAACCAAACCATTCTTGTAGCTTGATTGAACAGCCTTTGCAAACTCCTCCAACTGCAATTTCCACCCAAAAACAATGAACATCATTAACAAAGCTGATACGACTAATGCCCAAACCAAATACACTCAACAATTTGGACACATTGTCCGGATAGGGAGATGACCTGCCATTTGGTCGTGCCAAGGGCAGTATGCAGGTCCCTGCGAAGTTCATTGGCATCAAAAATAGTTGAAGCATCTTTCTTTGTGTGAATCCATGTTCTATATGTCGATTCCATCCTTCACAACAAAGAAAACACTTTTAATATTAAACCAAACCGAATAACACAAACTAACACAACACACAAGATTGTTTATGAAATCAAAGCTTATGGTGGTTGTCACGGCGATTAAAGAAATTAAGCATATGAATCTTAATGGCTTAATTCAAAGCGAATCAGAATTACCAAAATGAAAAAATAAATGGACATTGGAAATTACATAATGCGTTGAAAGTCAATAATAAATTGAAAAAAAGGGGGCAAAACGAGAGCATTCACCTGTCAGCCGATTCTTGAACTTCCTCGGCCGCAGAGAAAAACGGATCCTTCTCCCACCGGTCAAAGCTCGTAGCCATTTCAGAAGCTCTCACGCCAATTAATTAATTAACAACCAAATTAAACGAAAATAAAATAAGAAAAACAAAATTATTTTCGAGCTATCAGCAAATTGAAATTCTGCTATAACATTGTTGCTGCAGACATATAGATCGACAGATCGTAGGGCGCGAAAAAACGTGTTTTTATTTTAATTGCAGGTATGTCTTGAGAAGAAGGGTCACGGCAATTACGTGGCGTCGTCAATTAAGACGATCTGGGGTTGTTGTGGGCTCAATGGAAAAGCCGCCGAGGGTCGTTTCTAACTTTTTTTTTCGTTGCACGATGTCGTTTCGTCGTTGCTGTAACTTTGTATCAGCACCGGACACAATTTGCCAATTTGGGTCAAAAGTGACGTACGATCGGATTAGACACACGAGTCCGAGTCCCGTTGTGTGAATTTTGACTTGCGCGTTATATATAAATTTGGATGCTGAGTTACAACGTCAACCCATGAGTACTTATTTTGTATGATTTTTTAATTGTTTGGCCGATACGAATTGCGTCATAACTACTTATGAGTAATGTATGTTATATATGTTACAATTTAGGTGTTGTCATAAATTTGACCGTATCTGTTTTCGTCGCTAATAATTAACTTTGAAGGTCATCATGAAATGTATTTCTTATAATCACTTCTTTGCCATACATTAACTTTTTTTATTCACAACAAATGACATGTACTATTTTGTATTTTCAAAATCACTACTAAAAGAAATATATATATATATATATAGAGTAGTTTTTTTATTCAGAATTTTTAATTGTGAAAAAAGTTCGAAAAAACTTTAAAACAGCAGAGTTTTAAAGACTTAAAACTTAAAACGCTTAAACCGTACGATTTATACATTTTTTTAAACTTTCTCACACTTTAAAATTTCATATTATAATATTTCTAATATATATATATAGACACACAGACAGACATACATTTGTGAATAAAGTTAGCATAGATTTGTAACGATTTTTAGGTCTCACTTTAATTAATACGTTGTAGGGATGTAACAAGGACTTGTACCATACAATAAAGAGTACATAAATGTGATAAGTTAAATTCATAACAGGTACAAGTTATAAAGGAAAATATTGATGAAGGTACGAAGTTCTGGGACAATTTAATACTGCAACACACGAGAAAATATAACTCAATGCAAAAATTGGTAATAATGTAAATTTAAATTCAGGAAGTTTTTTGCACCTTTTAGAAGTAAGCTGTTTTATCATGCAAATGACAACTTGAGTCCAAGAAGAGTAGGTCTGGGCACCTATGCTATGCAAAATATCATTTCTTAATGCGGTGAAGAAATTAAATATATTTATATCTTGTGAACATTTTATGCTATTATGATTTTTGTTTTGCGTTCGTGAATAACAGTTATTTGATAAGAATATTCTTGTGATTAAACTTAATTTTATATTTCTTAATAAATAAACGTACAGGGGGTCTAGCTTAATTAAAGAAATGTGAGGGGAACGCTCAAATTACAGGGAAGTCTAGGGAGATCAGCGGAGGCAATTGACAATTGTAGTTAAAATAGTTAACATACTTGCGGGTTTAGGCTTTATAGGAGGCGACCACCGTAGCAATAAGAGCGCGGGGCAGCAGCCATGGAGAAAGAAGGAGAGCAACTGTGCGAGGCAGCAAGGAATGGTGATTTAGACAAGGTGAAAGCTCTCATAGGCTCAGGAGCTGACGTGTCCTACTTCGACGGCGATGGTCTGACCCCACTCATGCACGCCGCCAAGCTCGGCCACGCCAACTTGGTCAGGACCCTTCTCGAAGCCGGCGCACCCTGGAACGCTCTCTCGCCCTCTAACCTCTCCGCCGGAGACTTCGCTATGGATTCCGGTCACCAGGAGGCCTTTGAAGTCCTTCTCAATGCTGGTTAATGCTCTGCTGCTTCACTTTTCTTGATTTAATTTCAGTTGATCATGCATTATTAAGAGATTCATTCTAATTGGATTTTTTTTCCCTTAATATATGCAATTCCGAATTACAATTCCTTAAAGTATTGTATTAAGCGCTTGATGGCAATCATTGCTGGACTTTCTTTACAAATTTTATAAACTTCACTGATGATGTGTCAATTTCTTGCTGATTGCCGACTGATATCCATGTTAGAACAGGAATTCAGGCAGAGTTGATCCTAGGAACTATTGCAAGGGCAGCTAATAAAAACTGTGATTCTAAGGGCGATTACTTGGAAGATAGGGTCAGCTTTAGCGAGGACAAGCTCATGGATTCAGATAGCAAGGCCATCATGATGGCTTGGGAGAAGCCATTGATGGAGGCTCATGGAAAAGCCGTTTGCTCAGGAGCTGGTCATATACTAAACATTGGCTTTGGAATGGGGCTTGTGGATACAGCTATTCAGCAGTATTCTCCTGTTACACACACAATCGTGGAGGCTCACCCTGAGGTGTATGAGCGCATGCTTCGTACAGGTTGGGGTGAAAAGAATAATGTAAAGATTATATTTGGTCGTTGGCAAGACAATCTTTCTCAACTCGAATCTTATGATGGTAAGCCACATTTATCTGTAATGTCTATGCTGTGAGGAACAATTTTATTGTTGGTATATTATTGTTTTATTTCTTATATTTATTTTCTGAACCACTGCCTTCTGCTATTTATGTGAGGGTTGACTTGAGTGATTCCATATCTACCGTGAATATTTAGTTTATAGCAACAGATATGTATTATTATGTATCCCAATTTTAAGATATTGTCTTTTGCATATAAGCTGATACAATCAGTTGATTCCCTTGTGAGAATTGTGTCAATTATTCTCTCCATTTGTGATGCTACTATACTACTATTATCTCCTGAGTTATGTTTATACTTCTGAAGAACTACAGGTTCCTCTATCAGTCAGCTGAATTGTCATTGTATATTTTGTATTAAAGTATGCAATATTTCTTGCTCTATGAGCTAAAGATTTTCTCATAAAAAATAAATTTCTGAATTGTCTCAGAAACCTGAACACCCTGATGATTACATCAGGGGGATATGTAGCTGCTTTTAGATTTGGCATGATATATTCCTGCTTCTCTATGGATGGCAGTGTGTAGGATGCATGTGATACTCGAAAAAAATAAGTTCACGAGTGCTTCAAGGGAAGTTCTAGTTGACTCATGTCGCACAACATTTTATGCCATCTTTCAAATTTAAATTCAGTTATCTACCAATATGACATAGATAAGTCACTTTTGCTTTGTGATTTTATTCTTTTTTTCGATAGAGAAAGTTTAATTTTGTGGGTTACACTCTCCTAATATTATCGAGATGGTTGATTTATGTCTAGTGGTGATACAAATTAACAACTTTTAAGTTGGGATACAATTTTAACCAAGGATAAACTTTATTTTTTTTCTATTTATTTATTTTGAAGGTTATTACACACCCACCCCACCCTACCCCTTGCGCACTGAAATTGAATCAAATCCCCTATACGGCTGGTATGATGGGCGTACTCCATCCCCCTTGACCTTTGATTTGACTGCAGGTCAAACAAACAAGGTTAACATCATGGGGAATTGTTCAGACTTACAAACGAACTTAGAAAAACTAAAGTGACAGCCTGTGACAGCCTTTAAATGCCATCTTTTCTACTTTTTTCATTGCTCAAGCCTTTTGGAATGGAAAAGAAACATTTACTTGTTAGCTGTTTTTTGTGACCCACCATTCTAACCCGATTTGCAATTTAATAACTTTCACTAATGTTGGCTGAACTATTCAGGCATATTCTTCGACACCTATGGGGAGTATTATGAAGACCTTAGAGAGTTTCACCAACATCTGCCTAAATTGTTGAAGCCTGGAGGAATCTATTCATATTTCAATGGACTTTGTGGAGGTAATGCATTCTTCCATGTTGTTTACTGTCATTTAGTTTCTTTAGAACTCGAGAATTTGGGCTTTTCCACACAGTTAATTCCCTTGCCTGTTAAGAATTGTCTGGGAGAAGAAGTTTGGAAAGATGTGAGACACAAATATTGGCAGCTTGATACATATTATCTCCCGGTTTGTCAGTATTTACAGGATTCTGAATGATGTTTAATTTGACTATCAATTTTCCTTTTATGATGTTTACAGCACTTGAAATATTTAAAAAAGTTAGTTTATTTTAATCATTTCATCTCTCTTCATCATTGTAAGGTTGGATGGATTGGGTATAGCATTATCTTCTGCTTATTAGATTATTTATAGCATCATATGCTGTGGATTGAAGACTATGGTACCATGGATATTTGACACCATGGAGTTAAAAATATGAAGCACCGACAACATATAGAAAATTTCATTAGTAGCACTATTAATGAGATTGTTGTGCTTGTTCATAGTTTGCAAAAATAACTTCAACCATCTGCCTGCCAGCTTAAAAGTATCATGTCTGGAGATGGTATTCAAATAAGGCATAGTTAGAAGGGAAGCCACTTGTGTGGTTAAAAGCAGTTTTATGGGAGAAGACCTCTTAGCAAGAACCTTTTGGAACTTTTGACTCAATTTGGTGCCTTCCTAGCTTATGTTTGCCCCTGTCCTCTTCTACTTTGCAGAGAACTTTTAATCAAGTATAATGCAACTTGCTTCAGCTTATTGGGTATTTATTTTACCTGCTTTCTATGGTGTACAAAAAGATGGAGTATGTTAAAAAACCATGACCAAATTAACGGGAAAGTGTGGTGCTTTTAGATTACTGCTAATGAAAATAGATCTAAAAATCTTTTAAAGCACCAGTTGCTGTAAAATTCAATCTTCATCACTTCTGCTTTTGAAGAACCTTAATAGAAATTGGCAATGCTAATGACTTGCTATCCATGGTGTGCAACAACCAACTGGGATGCTCGTATGTGTCATGACATTGGGTTACGGATTTCATTAATGATTTGATTAAAACCACTAATAGCTACTTCAAAATAGTTCAATGTTGCGAGCAATAACTGATGAACAAGAAAGAATAATCTGACTGTAGAAAGAATGAAAGATATGGAAACTAATGTTCATTGAACTTCAAATAGCAATCTCTTACATGGCTTTTATGTACAATTGTTTTATTTTTACCCTTTTCAATCTACTGATCACTTCATATAGAAATTAAAAAGCAAGAGGCTGTGCTTACTCAGTTGCTGGAACACGAGCAAAGGTGTCACGCAAATGTCCAATATACTGAGTGAAGCATTATTTAAGACTGGGACTTTGATTCTGGGACTTCGTGGCCCATATTTAGTTATTAGACCAGTTATTAAATGCTACATTGATCATGTCCAGCTGAAAGCTATTGGACTTCCAACCACATGTTTTCCATCAGACCACTGGAGATGAGCAAAGCTGGTTGTACCAGACGGCATAGAACTAGCTGTAAATGTCACTGCAAAACTCTTTTTCTCATATTTTCTACTGAAGCTCAGTGATTCTGGTTCAACTGAGATCTTCACTGATGTAGATTCTGAAGACACAGATACCTTATATGTGGTCGGAGTGCCCACATTTGTTAGAGTCCTAGTGTATTTCACAGTGCTTGTTGCACCAACACCACCCAATCTACCTGATGCTGTTTGAAATGGAACAGAGAAAGATGGGTAATTAACATCACCCAAGCTGTATGTTTTGCTTGACAGGCATGTGAAGTCTCTGTTTGTAGCTTGCTTAATCTGAAATGAGCTATAATCTAAGGCACAGAGGAAGTCTAGGTAGTCTTGGACAGTGGCATCATAGACAAGGCCAGGATCAAGAGCTGCTACAGGATCCACATGTCCAGCGCCAAAGTCAAATGGTGTTGATGGTTGTCCAGTGGAAATGTCTAATAGGGTTTTGCCATCGCCATATGTTGAGTAGGCTGTAGTCATGAGAGCAGACCTAATAGCTGAGGGGCTCCATTCTGGGTGAGCAGCCTTGAGGAGTGCAGCTAACCCACTTACATGGGGACATGACATCGATGTGCCGGAAATGATATTGAAGCTTACATGCCTATTGTCACTTTCTAACCCAGTTGGACCAACGGCACCAGTCCAGCCAGCTAGGATATTGACTCCTGGTGCTATGAGGTCTGGTTTGAGTATTTCTGGAGTGATGGGATTTGGACCTCTAGAGCTGAATGCTGCCACAACGGGTGATGGTTGGATCCCCAACTGAGTGCCTCTGGAAATAATTGTGGCCATTGGTCTAGGATCTGATGAAAGGTAATTCTTAATCACATCACCAGCTTTCTGGCCTACAGCTGCCGAAGGCAAGAGCTGTGCATCCGCAACTAATTCTTCTCCATAGGAATCAGTGTTGGTTAAAATCATCCCAACTCCGCCAGCATCTTTCACCTCCACACCCTTTTGCACTCTGGAATTTCCCCCTCGATCACAGACCACAATTTTTCCAGCAACTTTTCGGGGAATCAAGCTGCCAGTCATGCAGAGATTACCACTGGATGTACTACTAACATTAGCTCCATTAACTATTGGCACCATGGAACCAGATAATGGTTTCCCACTATAAAGCGAGACGCCAGAGAAGTTCTTTCCATTTCCAAGCCTAACATAGGTAGGGAAATCACGGTCCAAAGTTCCAGCTCCTATGGTAGTGATCCAAGGTGCAACGTTGGATATGCTGCTTGCATAAGGCCCACCATTTCCGGCCGAGCATGAAACAAAAATTCCCTGTGCCATAGCAGTGAAAGCTCCAATGGCAACAGTGTCTCTGTAGTAATCCGTTAGTCCTCCCCCAATAGACATGGATATAATATTCACGCCATCTTCGACGGCCTTATCCATGGCTGCTACTATATCAGAGCCAAAACAACCTCCAAGCCAACAGACCTTGTATGTGGCAACCCGGGCTTGCGCAGCCATTCCACGTGCTGTCCCTGAAGCAAAACCAAATAGGCTTGCTCCGTTGACCACTGAACCAGCTGCTGTGGTTGACGTGTGAGTTCCATGTCCGTCATCATCTCTTGGCGACTTTGATTCCGTTGTTTCATCAATAGGTCCAACTGCTGCTTCATACCCTCTTGAGAATGACCTTGCGCCAATTAGTTTCCGATTACAGCTTGATGAGTTGAAGTTTCTACCCACCTCGCACACTCCTTTCCAGCCTCTTGGTGCTGGTCCCATCCCAGTGTCATCAAAGCTTTTGATCTCAGGCCATACACCGGTGTCTATGACTCCAATGATTACCTCGCTCTGTGCCGCAGATGCAGGGAAGAGAGTTTCACTCTTTCCCAATCCGAGGAACTCTGGAGTTCGAGTTGTGTGTAGTTCATATCTGACTTCTGGCAGAACAGAGACAATCCCCTGTTGCTTTTGAAGTGACTCGGCTTCCTTGGCAGTTAGCCTTGTGGAGAAGCCATGAATTACATTTTTGTATGTGTAAAGCATGGCTGCAGAGGCTGATACTGACTTTAAAGATGAGTCATACCATTCAAAGTGATCGTTGAAACTTGCTGGCATGGTGGATTTGTCCATATGAACTACATAAGTCTTCTTGAGTTGCTGGCTCCTCGCTTCTGCCAGAACACATTCGCAGCAGAATATCAGAACTAAACTCAATTGCAGAAGCCACAACTTCAACATCATATTGGAGCCTCAGTTGCAGGGTTGTGACAATTCGGTGAGTTTTTATTAGTTAGTTGAGTTTTAGAAGTTCAATAAGAACACAAGAGAAATTCACAAAGGATTAAGAAAGATTCTATTGCTCCTCAGTGATACTAATATTGATTACGTGTTGGCATAGAGCGTCTTATATAGAGAAGACAACGGTAAATGATGGGGACGTTAAGTTAATTTGGAGCCAGACAAGTATTATTATAAACCAATTGGGTCGCAATAGTCTTCGATCTTTTTCTCTTTATTGAACTTTTAATTTCACAATACTTTTCGACTATTATATTTTACTTTGCACTGCTTAGCTTGGCAGTGGCACAGTGTTGATAGGAGTGGTAGGTTATACCTTTACCCATCAAACCATGCATAGGTACGATCTAAAGTCTTTAAAATAATCGAATCATAGGGGTCAGAAAACGGCAGTCCAATAATTTTACGGGTGTCAGTTAGTGGGATGACGGGTGGGAGAAAAAACTTGACAATTATGCAATTACACTATTTATTGACACTTTACAGGTCGATGTCCATTTGATCAAATTTGTGCGGAAATCATGCATCCTACGGTCCAATCAACTTAAACTATTACTCGCATAATTAAAGTGCAGGCTGCTAATCAGTCAGGCTTTTTGCCAGACATGCAAATGTGGTCTCACTCACATTCTTAACCAACTGCAAAATATGATAAATCAGGATGTTAATAGCCACATTAGTAAATTGCATTTGTAATAACAAGTTTTTGAGTGGTGATTAGAATATGTTATCTTTTCTAGGAATACAGGATAATATGGGAAATGACTATACCCAAAAGCCCACATTCGATAATACTAATAAATCATTGGCAGAGGGTAGTGGACGGACCACTAGTTATCTCAGTAATTAAGATGCTGATTATTGGATCGAATTTTTGGCTTCTATCAAATGATCTTACCTAAGAATTAAATTATGATTACACGGAATTTTTTTCGCTTTAAGGCGTCATGCCATCATTACAGGATAAAAGAGGCAAATTGAGATTGAAGAATCAAGATGACTCTGAAATCACGCTAAAAGTTGTCAATTCTGTTTTTAAAGGAGAATTGTTAACTTTATTAATATTTTCCTTTAACTATAAAACCCAGAAAAAAAAATCATGAACGGCTCTGCAGAATTGCATGTTTCTTCAATAAATTATTGCACAAATTTTAAATTATTATTTAATATTTATGTTACATAAAATCATATTTGATGTTCGATACATTTTTTTTTTTTAAAGCAAGAAGATTTTCATTTTTTTTCTCTCGAAGAGTATGATCAAGCAAGTTGAAGCTACATGATGGACTCATTGTACTTCATATGGACAAAACTAATAGTTATTTATAATGAAAGGTTTATACTATAAAAAAAAAACAAACAAATAAAAAGAGTTTCACAATCGATTTATTGAACATAGAATTATCACAACGATTAACCATTACATAAATAATAGGCCAGCCATTAATTAGCTAGGAGGGGCCCCATTCATCAATAATTGTTGTTCATTTTTTGCCTCCAAATTCTTAGAAGGAGCTTGTGTTTTTTTTTTTTAATTAGTGATAATACAATCAGACAACTAATATTATATTAGATATTTATAATTATTATTTCAGCACATAATTACATACACTAAAATGCTATTGCAACAGACAATTACATATTGGGACTACAACTTACATATATTAAATTCTATTAAGAACTTGTCCAGATTGTTTGCTCTCACAAATATACGAGGGTTGTCCGCATCACTCACATTTCGCAAGAAAAAAATGTTGCAGTTGGCTAAAGACTCAAATCGTTACAAGTGGTCCACCACTCGGCCTTGGATGGAGCTTGTTATTAAGCTGTGTAATTGAAATTTTTTTTGTTTCAATGTTTGAATTTTGTTCTAGGAGAAGAGAGAATTTATTACTATCGTGTTAATATTTAAGTAAAAAAATTATTCAGAAGTTGATTTCGGGCTTTGTAAGTAACTTGTATATAAGTGTATATATATTCACATAATATATCTATAGTAGTCAGGAAATGTGAAGTATGTCTGCTTGTGTGTATACATACATGCATACTTACATAGATATATATAAAATCATTATTTTAATGAGTGATCTCTTATTTTAATAAAAAGAAAAATATACATACATACTCTATCTATCTATCTATCTATATATATATATATATATATATATATATATATATATATTTATTTATTTATTTATTTATTTTATCTGAATTCATAATTTTTTATTTTATTTTTGTCTTTATTTTATTAAAATGAGAATTTCTTTATTAAATTATGATTTCATACAGTCTATAATCTATATGTTGTGTATATTAAACAATGAACGATAGGGGATTGTCAAGTTGGGCAATCATAGAGACGTAAAATTGAAGAAAGCGAAAAAAATAGAGAACGGGAAAAAATGAGGAAAAAAAAAAGTTGATTGGCTTTAGATTTTGAATCCGTCGAGGTTCCTTGGCTCAATTATGGAATCAAGCTCTCATGGGCCACCGGATATTAATGTATCGATAGCAGATAATTGGATCCACTGTACCTCTCACTGTTTGCGCCATTAATAGTTTCAAGCTGTCTTAGCTACACTTATCACTTTGTCCCATGTCATAATCTTCATTTAGTTGTGATTGTTTCTTCAGTCATTAGCTTTGCTTTTGGGATCCTTCGCGGCCAGTGGCTTCATCTCTAACTATCAAAATTTACAGCTGCCGTGCCAACCATCACGGCTTAAATCTCCTAGATTGGTAGATTAGGTTGCTTATTAGTCAATACCAGAACAAAGGTTGCTTATTAGTCAATTCCAGAACAAAATAAAATAAAACAACTTAACTATGTGTCGAGATATTATTACGGGATAAAATTATATAGCTTGCATGTTTTGAGAGTTTTGAGTAATTTCAGAAACGAAAGGATCTTTTGTAGCAAGTTAATACAAATTATTCGGAGTTTCAAAGCGTCGCTTTACCGCACAAAGCTGGTGCCGTTTCGCATTTGATTGGCTCAATAGTTCAATTCTTCAATGGTCCATTCATATTAGAATTGACAATACCAACTTTATGGGCTAATGAGGGTAGCTTGCTTTCATTATTGAGGCATTTGATCTGTTGTTTAGGCAAATAGTTAGCATGGACTAGAAGCCAAACCAAAACATAAAAATTTTCTTTATCAGATGATGTAAAATACAAAAAATGAGTACAGCATTGGCCATATTGTTTCCTTGTCTTTTCGAATCAGTCGGCTGGCTATACTCTCCTCTCGAGCAGGACTGAGAGTGACAATTAGCTGAACGTTTAAATAATTTATACATATGGTATGGCCACTTATTGACTTGAAAGTTGAAAAATTGATATATTTATGCGTTAATTTAAGTATATCATGAATATGTTGCCATTACATCCATATTCTGTGAATGGAATTGCCACTTGTAATTCTTATCTCCATTTCTAAAGCAGACAAGAGAGAGGAAAAAACAAAAAACTTATAATTCCATAAGTAATGAGTTTAATTGTATTGACAAACTTAATTCCTGTTAAATTAATAATCTCATCCCTGCTTTTAGGCCAGTCCTAAAAGTAAAATAATGTTGTCATCTCCACCCATTCTACCTAATTAGTTAAAAAAAAAAACAAAAATGTGTGTGTAGCTTTGATGTTCAAAATTTGATATGTATGATTTTATGTGTGTGTAGCTTTGAGTTTTCATCATGAAATTGTAAATCAACAGCACAAAAATCCCTTTTAGGTTTATTTCCGCTTTGTTATCGTCCACACAGGCACAGCCTATCAAAGAAAGGAGCCATATGTAATCACATATGCGCACGATTATTGTCAACTTTATGCACATGGGATGTTCCCGTGAAAATGATGGCTGACCTTTCGATTGGGGCTTAATTAATTTAAGAGAGAAAATAGAGTGCAGTTAGTTATTCAATCCCTGCGCGTTATCCGATCGAGCCAAATCGAATGTTATGTTTAGTTTGCGATTCAGAAATTAGGATAGAGAACTCATGAGAGCTAATAAGTTTCAAAAGAAGATTTAGCATTGCCTCTGTGTTCTTCGTTAATTTATTAACAGCAACCAATCAAAACGATGGGTTTTTAATTAACTATTCCCCGCATCTTGAGCGAATTCTGAAACTGCAAGACGCAAACATTTCGAAGATTTTCAGCTAATTAATTAGTAAAGCAATTACTGAGCATTTGGTGTATTAAGTTAGAAAATGAAGAGCACGGATAGACATAATCGGCACCATTAATGCATCACTGCGCTGTGGTCATGCAAATTGCCCATATCACCAGAACCAGATCGGGCACGCGCCAGTCATGATCACACACTCTCCGCTTTAACAAACACCCCGATTAAGCCCTTGATGCCTGAAGGAGATCACTTCAGTGTCCTTCCACCCTATATAAACTACACGTTGGTGCCCCACTCCCTATTAAGCTATACGTACATGGTTCATTTGCATGAAATAATTACATTTGCATTGCTTTGTTTTGTGTAGCGTTTGCTAATTAAGTACGTTTTCCTTGTCGATTACGTTTTGGTCATGGAAAGACTTGGTGTGGCTTCATGGACTCTCATTTTCTTGTGTTGGGGCCTTTCTAGTTGTTTTCTTGCAGAAGCTAACAGAGTAGCGAGGCTTCCGAGGGATATTGTAGTCGCTGAAGAGGCAGCTGGCTACCACATTACAGCTGGTGGCTACGGGGGAGGCTATGGCTCTGGTGGTGCTGATCCTGTATATGGTGGTGGTGCTGGAGGAGGAGGTGGTGGTGGGGGCTATGGCTCTGGAGGCGGCATGGGCCAAGGTGGTGGCTTTGGCTCGGGCCAAGGTGGTGGCTTTGGTTCTGGTGGTGGTGGTGGTTTTGGTAACGGTGGTGGTGGTGGGGGCGGTGGCTTCAGTTCTGGTTGGGGTGGCAATGGTGGAGGAAATGGATTTGGCTCAGGCTCAGGCTCAGGCTCGGGCTCAGGGTATGGTAATGGCAGTGGTGGTGGAGGAGGAGGAGGCGGCGGCGGCAGCGGCTATGGCTCTGGCTCCGGATAAGGCCATGCTCCATTTGGTGCACCAAGGACACACTAATCAAACTAATAATGATGAGATTTCTCTATTATGTTATTACCATCAAATTAAGAGTTAAGAGTACAGGTTATCCTGTTCTCCGATAAATAAAGTGTTTCGACTCTAGCTAATGAAAATTAATAATAATTTTTATTTCCCATTTGATTCTAGAAGGCTTTCTCCTATTGTTTCAAGCACAAGTTAAATTGCTATTACTTGCCCCTTATGCAACCTCGGCAGCTGTTTTGTTTTCCATTTGAACAGCAGACTCAACAATTCAACAGGTCTACTATAACCAAATCAGGAAGATATTGACTATCTAATTTGTCTCTCCAAAATGCTAACGAAATAGCACAATTGTAAACGTGGGAGGCACTTACATGTTTTGATTGCGTTACAATTTTTCACTTCAAAAAATTTGATCATCTATGTGCACGTTGCACCTCTATATATCTTTATACATTCTTTGACGCAACACCAACGCATCCCTTGATCCTTTCAACTTCAAGGAATCCAGGGTCAAAGGTGCACAAAATAAAAAGCAGCAATCAGGTTAAAGGGGCAAACAGAATTGGGAATCAGCCAGCAAATTTGTTATGTAAAATAGATATGATCAGTAATATACTTCAACAATCTCAACAACCACCCAGAAAACAAATTACAGGCAACACGGGTTATTTTATTTATATATATATTTTGAGATATATTTATATACATGCATGTATGCACAATGTTAATGGTTTCCTTAACCACGTAGCATCGATATAGTAATAAGGCAGATGAATGATAGCATAAACATCATACTTGGAATTAATAATAATAGTCCAGTTACCGGTCAAGCAGACCACCCAGGAGAATGGCCCCTGTGGCTGGGTAGATCAAGCACCAAACCCATACCTGTCATTCTTTGGCCTGAAAATTTTCATATCGGAGTAGGTTATATAGAGTCTACATTCGTTGTTATGAACACTGAAGTGATAAAGCATCAATCATTAGTACAAAGTACATAAACAGAGTGACTCCACAGAGTGAAAACCAGTTATCTGAAAGCACTGCAGATTAATTGATTCATCAGTTGCACACTTAATAGAAAACTTGAGAACATGAGGCTTGTTTAAATTGAAATGAAGGCAAAATTGAGAGAAGCCAAATGAAGCTTGAGAAAATGCAGGACATTATTAAGTTTTAGGAACGAACTTGTTATTGCACCCCAGATTTCTAATAGCAGATTTCTTAAGTGCAATTGCAGGTTGGGTAAGACATTAAAAACATGAAATCGCCTTCTGAGCCTGGTAAGGCAACAGATTGTGATATCTAAAACAGTCAGATTAATGCTAGAATATTTAAAAGGTCTCAGGATGGATTCTCTTCAAAATTAATCCTCCATATCTAACCTAGATGGCTAGATTCATAAAGCCCAATAAATGATGTGGACATGCTGTAAAGGCCAGTTACATTATAACTCTTCTTCTTGTTGGGGAATGAAATTAGAACTCAATTGAAAGTAGAGTCCAGGGTAAAATGCAGGATGAAAAATGATAATGATCATACCCCAGTTTCTGTGCTTGAGGCTACAGTCAGATCACTCCCCTCAGTACCAGACTTCAATTCCAAGTTCCTGCAGGTTACCAAAGAGAGAGTAAGAGAAACCAAATACAAGAGCACAGAACCGCATCCAAAACTGACTACTGTTAATTAATTTATATTGACCAATCAATCCGTCTACAAACCACCTTCCATGCATATAATCAGTTTGGTCGCCTGTAAATGAACCCGTGCCAGGAGGAGCTACAGCATCAGGTTTTCCTGATTCTTCTGATTTCAATTTATCATTTACCTTCATAAACAATGGCATATCAGGAGAACAATCCAAACACCATCTCGAAGGTGGAAAACATTAAATTATAATCTCACAACGCCCCCAAAAAATGAAGACTTACGCGATAATTCTCTTTCTGCCAGCCAGGAACTCTATCAGACAGAAGGGCAATATACTGCTCCATGGCCTCCTCCGGATTCATGTTCCCCAGCTTTTGCCAAGCATTCCTTGCACAACGTAAGCAGTGCCGTCCATCACTCACACATAGCACAGCTCTGAACCCTGTTATTATAACTAGCAATCAAGCTATACCGTGCAACTTCGTATACGGTAGGCCCTAAGTCCTATGGTGTTTTCAATTTTCAGTTCTTTCTAAGTTCATCTCCTCTTTTGGTAATTAATTAAGTTACATCTAATCAAACTACAATTAACCAGTTAATTCATCAGCTAAAATTCATGATATCCTATTTCAGTTTGCCATCTCAATTGTCTTATTACTGATGTTCTAAAGACAATTTCTGAATTAATTCATCAGGGGGCACAGTTGAATTGCCTAATGAGCTACCTGGTTAATTGCTTCGGCTTTCCAGTATTTGTGGTTGTTTATATTCTCGACTATCACAGCCACTCAAAGCACACAAAAGAACCCAAAAACAGAAAACATAAAGAAACATTTAAAATAAAAATAAAATAAAAGATAGAATAGGAAAGTTTGGTACCACTTGGAACGAGCAGAGAGCATGAGAGGCATGGGCTGGGGGTCACGGCAAGGTCCTTCGGTAGCAATCTTGTGCAGAGCATACAACTCCATTTGCACATCACTCAGCGCATCATCATTTTTATTACCAGACTCAGACTGGGACTCAGACACCTCCACAAACTTCACAGCCGTCGCAAAAACATTCTCCAATTCACTCCTCACTATCCCCTCCCAATCATCATCTTCATCACTCACCAAACCATCCTTTGACTCCTTGCCCACCACATTACTCTCTTCAGATTGCACAATCACATTATCGCTTAAAGGAGCAGATTCTGTGACAGTCTCTTCAACTAAATCATCCTTTCGCGGTCCCACAACTTCTTCAAATTGATTAACCTTCTCTACAGGTTCTTGTCGAACAGACTCGACTCTGTTTTGATTTTCAAGGATCCCAACGTTCATTTTCGCACCAAATTGCAATTCTTCCATGATAACATCATCATCAACCTCTTTCAAGTCCTCAACAACAGCGGCAGAGGCAGAGACAGAATCGCCAGCACCAGCCATGGCGAAAGAAACAAGCTTAGCGATAAGATAAGAAAATAACAGAGCAATCAGAGCAGTGAAAACCAAGTCTCGAACAAGCTCCATATTAATACTGAACAGAGGGGGTTGTAACAAATCAAGATTACAAGAAAATTGAAGACGACGGACGAATAATAATAATAATAATAGTCACACGACGATGATAAGGGTTAGAAAGTGAGAAACGTTATGTTGTTGCGTATATTACATAGACATGGAAATAGAAATGATCAAATAATAGATGAATAAATAAATAAAGTAAAAGGAAATAAAGAAAGCAAAAGGCCAAAAATAAAGGGGAAATTATTAAAAAGCAGAGGAAAGAAGACTAATAAAGAGGGAAAGGTATTTGAAGAGCCGGGCAAAGCATATTCTGTTCTGTAATGTCAGCTATGGTTTTAGCAAAGCTTTGAATCACATTTTTGCTAAATTTACGGGGGAAGTGCGGGTCCCACTTCACGGATTCCTCCACGAAGGAGCTTTGACTAGGCGACGGTTTACGCTATCGGTTTAATCTTATTCTTATTCTTATTCATCCGGTTACCTAACTGTCTTCGTTATTATTTATTGATGTTGCATGCTGGCTTCTTTCCCTTTCGGGCCTTGAGTTTCATAAGTCATGATAGCTGGTTGGCCCCCTATTTTCCTTTTCTTTTTCTTCTTCATGTGAAACTCGATGCTATTAACTATTTTATGTCTGGGAAAAAATAAAAGATTAATAATGAAGCACTATATGTCGATTTCATCATCTGAGTACAACTGATAATTAAGCAGGTAATAGGGTACACCGTGTTAAAAATAAGGTAGTTGAAGAAAATATATAAAAATATCCACCACGCGTGATATTTTTATTGTCTAAAGAGAATATTTGATTTGTTAAAATCAAATGAGAAATATCTTATTGAAAAATAGAGATAGTTGGCTATCACACCTACAAAAAGTAAAAAACAGTATGCCAAGGACAGTGGTCCTCAGCTGTCATGCCTACAACTGTTAAGACAACTTTTACAGAGGTATCCTGGACCACTTACAACGTCCACCACTTGTACGAAACAACAAACCCTCCTAAATAACTGTCTCTTTGCTTCCCAAGCATGCTCCTAACAACCCAAAAAGCATGCTAAAGATGAAAATGATGGAAATGTCTAAGAAAAGATAGTAGAATCACCACTAGTGATGTGCCACGTGGTAGGGTACTTAGGGTACACTATAGAAAGGCAATAGGGTTTTATCTTTCTCATATACAACGAAAAAACACACACACTCCACTAAAGCTGATGCCTCCATCAATCTTCAGCCTCCATTATCAAGAGCTTGTAAGCTCTTGAAGCCATAAATAATACAGAGAAGCCGACTTGAGCGTCGGAGTGCGGTCGCGGACCACCACCGGCTCCACCTCTAGCCTCTTTTATTCTTTTGTGAGTTTAAGACATCTTTTCAAGTCCTTTCACTCCAAACCTGAATCTCTCACCCTAACCATCCTCTTCTTACTCTTCTTCATCTCCATAAAAGCCAAAAACTACCCACACACTTTGATTAGGTGAGGTACCCTACATCTCAAAAATAAATTCATTGTTTTAGTTAGGTTTTCTCCATTTCTCTTGCATTCAAAATCCACTTAAAACATTAAATATCTTTATATAGTTATCTAACTTGTTTTATTCATTTTGTATAATGTAAAATCTTATGTAACCTCTCACTGATATAGTGAATTGATGATTTGCTATTGTGGACATACGCCAAAGGCCAAACTACATAAATATGGTGCGTTCTTTATTTTTATGTCTGTTCAGCTATATTTTCAATTAGAAGTCTAAATTGATGTTTCATGTATAAGTGTACCTGAGCCATCCCAAATACCCTAAGTATTATGTGAGAGACATGAGTTATTCCATAAATTAACTCTTATATGTTACTTTAGCTCACCACTTAGGGTACCTTAGCTAAATCACCTACCTTAAATATCAAAAAAACATATCAAATCCAAACTTAGCACAAGCTCCCCTCAAATATAAATTTATATGATTGAGTCAAATTTGACCAGGATCCGGTAATCACCAGCCAATTGGTACAAATTAGATCCGAACGAAAATTTGGTTAAAACATTATATATTTGTAATTCTGGGTTTTTTATTTAATGAATTATCGATTAACAAAATTCATTACAAATTAGCATCCAACGTGTTAGTTTTATGAAACTGTTTAGGATGCCAATAATAGATTAACTTTTAATGCTGAATTGAATTTTTACAATTCTGAATCATTGGTCAAATTTTATTTTTAATTTTTATTATTATATTTTGCTTGTCAACCAATCACTAATTTAGTACTCAATCAAATAATAATAATAATTATAATAATAACTCAACACGGACGGAGTTATTGTTGAGGCACGAGGGGGCTTAGGTCCTTCCGACCCAAAAAAAGAAAAAAATTAATTAAAAATTCAGTTTTTATGTAAATTTTTATGTTAGCCCTCAGAATTATTTTGTATTATAAACCTTTAACGTTTGTTGTTTCTTTATTATCATCTCATTGAATATTGAAAATAATCAAACAAAAGTTGATGGTGTGTTTAGTAAATATGATTTTTAAATAATAATTTTGATAAAATCAACTTAAAATATTATAATTTTGGATTAATTTTGAGTACCTCCCTTGTGAAGTGACCATCTTTAAATTATCACTCTCACTTTTAAAAACAATAAGTTATCCCCTAAAAATCGTTAACTTTAATGATGGACTACTGTTTACTTGTTAAAATACGAAAATATCCTTTTAACGGTTTTGTTAACCAACGATTTTAACTCCAAAAAAAAAGTATTTAAATTAATAAAATAATAAAATAAAAATGTAGTTTTGGTTTGGTTGCCATGGCCGCACGTGGCCAAGGGTTTGGGTGCCATGGCCCAGCTAGGCCATGGATTTGGTTCCCATGGCTGCAGGCGACCATGGATTTCCTTGGAAAATAATCTCAATTTTTCATCTTTTTACAAACTCTTTTGTTGTGTTGTATTCTGTTTGGTTACCGTGAAACCAAAAATTAAAAAAGGCAACCAAAATAGTGCCGTTTTTATTGCTGGCTTTTCTCCTTTGGTTTGTCGAGAAAATATGGTACTTTTCTCGGTCAGTTTTTCATTGTGTAGACTTTTAGAATTTGCCATATAGGATCTCTAACTCTAAATTTTTGCGCATGGGTTTGATTCCCATAGCCACGCGTGGCCATGGATTTGGTTTCCATTGCCGCACGTGACTGTGGGTTTGGCTGCCATGGCTGCAAGCAGCCAATGGTTTGGGTGCCATGGCTACGGTTTGATTGCCTTGGCCGTGCGCAGCCATGAATTTGGTTGCCATCGCTACATGCTGCCAAGGGTTTGGTATCCATGGGTACAAAATAAAATTTTTTAAAGTATATCGGTCCGTATTATAAATATTTAAAATATTTATGTGTGTTTTGAAAAACTTAGAAAGATTTACATATAGGAAATTTAGGGTCCGTTTCGGGTTACTTTTGGAGGATTTAACAGTAATTTTAAAATTTTAAAAATTAATTTAAGTGTTTGGTAAAAAAAAAATTAAAATTACTTTTGTCAAAATCGGCTCGTCTTACATCTGATTTTAAAAAATAAGGAAGTAGTAACTTTAAAATTTTGATTTTGAGAATTATTTTTATTCTTTAATACGATTTCATAAATATCTTTAAAATTATTACATAAAAAAAGTAGAGTTCAGCAAAAAAAATTAAAAATTATGTATTTTAAAAAAAGTGTGAAAAAACATGTGGTCGGTGGATAATTACCTTTTATTATTATTATCATTTTGTGTTGTTGGATCTCTTAAAGTGTCAGACGAAGTTATTTAGAAGCATTACGTAATGGTATACTTCAACTTGATTTTGGTTACCATGCAAATTTAGACACATAATATATTATTTCAAAGCACTTGTTAAGATGAACAATCCACACAAAATATGTTGGGCTCACTATCAAATTTTTACCAAATTTGACAATTATATGTTTGTAAAAAAAATTTGGAGTGCATTTAAAAGTGGTGTTTGTTTGTTGGATCAAATAAATTGAGAGGTTTTAAGTATTATTCTATTTTTTTTCCCTTACTTTTGCATTTTCATTTTCAAACTATCATTTAAGTATTCAACACAGATAAATTTTAAAATATATTAAAAGTAATACAATTACTTAATGCACGTATGATATATGCATTTGATTTTTATATATTCTCAAATTTCTCCAACCGGCCAGTCCATAAAAGTTATCACAGCAGTTGTTGGCCGGTGAAGGAAAGGGCCATTTATTGTTGTTTCCTTTTTTCCAATCTTCATCTTGGTGGGAGTTGGACATGGGTTCCACCACTTGCATGCTTGTTTATGAGCCAACTCTTGCCACCACCGCAAATAATGTGTAGTGAGCTCCAGCTGTGCTTGTTGTATGCTTCAGGCACTTCCATTATCTTATCTCAATTTCAGTACGTGCTTTTCTCCTTTATCTTATTCACATTATACTACTAACACACCCCACATTGTATAGCATGCATTACATTATCACGCTCATTCTTTTATTTTCTAACTTAAAAAGAAAAAAAAAAACTTGTGCAGATTATTATCAGTATTAATTAATTAATGCGCAGAATTTTCAGGCCGACACTTTTTTTATTGCCGTTGCCATATCTTATCCCCGACGTGTGTTGATGTGTTCAGACTTCAGAACTCCATATCCACTTGGGTTATGCTACCTATTATACAAAACAAACAATTCATTTTAAACAAAAAGAAGAAGAATCGCAAGTTTAAATATACATAAACTTTAAATTAATTAAATAGTAGAGAAGTTTCCAAAGTTTGGGCGAGTGGCTAACATCAGAGCAGTAGTATAAATATATAAAAAGATAACTCAAGGAAAAGAAAAAGGCACTTCAATTAATTTATATTCAGAAACTAACTCAAAAATTATGAATTTATGAGTTACCCACTACGTTATTAAGGAGAGAATCAGGTATCGGGTAAATTTTGTTATTTTTATTCGAAAAGAAATGTTGGGTGAATTACCCTGATGAAAGGGTGGTTAAAAATTAAAAAAAAAAAAAAAAAAACTTTTTATTAGCCGGGTTTATTTATCCCAAAAAATAAATAAAAGGTAGCAGTAGCACCGTACCAAATTGGATTGCCTATAAAAGCTCTGTCACCCACAGCTACCGATGATCAAAACCCATCTTTTAATTATTTAGATATTTTTATTCATAACTTAACGATTCCTTTTGGCTTCTGTGGTTTGCAAAGGAAATGGGAGGCGGCAACGGCCAGAAGTCAAAGATGGCTCGTGAGAGGAACATGGAGAAGCTGAAAGCAGCTGGCAAGGGTACGTCATTTCTTCTTTCCCTGAGAAAAAAAAAATAAAACATTTAATTAGTTAAAAGAAAGATTCTTTTAAGTTATCGAAACGTGGTTTTTTTCGGTTTAGTTTATCAAAGATCTATTGGGTTTCTTTTCTTTTTTTACATTTATTTTCGGTGCAACTATTGTTGTTCATCCGATCCGATATTTTGTTTGCTCAGGGAGTCAGCTCGACTCAAACAAGAAAGCCATGACCATCCAGGTACACGGTACACTACTGCTAATGTTATTAGATCTGCTTTTCTAATCTTTTCCTCTTTATCATTTCCTACTTATCTGGTTAGTTTGATTGTCATGTAAAAGTCAAAACATCCAATCTCAATTTCTGGGTTTAGCATGGTTGATTTTAAATAAAGCAAACTCAGTTTGTATGAATGATTTGTACTTTGTAATTTTATGTGTATATTTTTGGTATTAAAACATACAACTTCAAAGTTCTGCATTGATCGATAAAGCTCTCAACTTTTATATATATATATACATATATATACATATATAATAGTTTTTTGATCCGGAATTTTAAAGGTCAGGGAACTTTTAAAATTATATGGTTTTAAAGTATTATAAAATTAAATTTTTAAAATCATACGGTTTTAAAGTTTTTTTGGATTTTTTCGCACTTTAAAATCTTGTATTAAAATATATATATGTGTGTGTTTCCAATCAAGATTCTTGATCATATTAAAATTAAGATCCTGTATTAAAATATATATGTGTGTGTGTTTTCAATCAAGATTCTTGATCATATTAAAATTAAGGAATATGTTAAAAGATAAAAAAATACAGACTCCAAGATAATATATTTTATCCTATAGCATATAAATATTTGTGTCTTTTTATCTTTTAATTTATCCCTAACTTTAATATGATGAGAAATCTTTAATTGGAAGCTCACTCATATTCATATATATATATATATATATATATATATATATTGGCCAGCAGTGTCAGATGTGGAGGAAAATCATTAGTACTGAATTTCATATTAGCAATTGAGGCAACTGAAGTTGCTTTGAATTATTTGCCCCCAAGGTAAAGGGATTAGAAAACTGGTTTTACTATTGCTCCTTAGTTATGTTGTTGACCATGGATACTGTTGGTGGTTATCGCAATCACAGGCAGCATATCGCTGTGTTGCTTTGGTACAATATTTGTCACTGAGGTCTTCTTGATGTTGTGATGTTTAGTTATTCAATTGTTAAGAGGGATGAATGTATCAGTGATGAGAGAGTCATTTTTTTTGTTCTGTTGTTGATTGCAGTGCAAGGTTTGCATGCAGACGTTCATTTGTACCACATCTGAGGTGAAGTGCAAGGAACATGCCGAAGCCAGACACCCCAAATCTCATTTGTTTACATGCTTCCCCCATTTAAAGAAATGAAAACCAATAATCTGGTTATGTATTTGGAGATGGGTTTAAAGCCCTCATCAGTATGTGTCTTGCTGTGGGTTCAAATCAGAAAGCTTTTGGGAGGAAGAGGAATCCTTCCAGTCTTATCAATATTAGTAATTACCTATTTGCAAACTCTCTCTCTCTCTCTCTCTCTCTCTCTCTGTCTCTCTCTCTCTCTCTCTCTCTATATACCAGGAGGAAATAGGATCGGAGGAAGGTAGTGTTCTCAGTTAAGCATACAAGTCAAGATTTTTAATAAATCAATTTTATTATCGGAATTTTCAATTTTAATTTGAGGTACGTGGCATATCAGTTCGATGAGCCTCTCTTTGTCAGTCAGGTGATTAAACCTGAGCCTGGAGTCTCCTTAGGACCCAATTGGACTTACAACTGCCAATTGTCACAGCCCGCACTATGCTGATAGGTTACTGCCGATATACCTTTCTTTATCAGAGGAGATAAACCACTCTCCTTTTGTTTAAATTCTTTATCAATTTATTGCAAGCCTAGCAGCAGTTTGGCACTAAGGTTTGCATACACAATACCAGATCTGGATTCTCAGAAATGGTGCTCTGAGGAAGGAGGGAGAGAGAAGATTTACAACTGTGGGGAGAGATCCGGTCTCTATGCCACAGAGGATTCGTAACAGTTTATATGGCAGATCTAATACAGATCAGTCTGTTATCATGCATATAACAGATCAAAGAAATATAAACCATACACCCTTAGATCTATGCTTTAAAATAAAATTATTACAACTTTTGAAAATTGAAAATTAAAACTTTAAATAAAATCAAATGCTTACATATGATTCTTTAAACTTCAAGCTTCTTTAAGATCCGAATGTTTTAAAGAAAATAAGAAAATAGAAAGCATGAAAAGAGAAAGCTTTAATTGTTTGATCCTTGAACTAAGAACAGGAAAATTTCCTTGATGTTCTTCGTTCTACAAACGAGAGAGAATTGCTTTAGAGTGAGAAAGAAGAGAGAAGGTAGAGAGTGCTCAAATTTTTTCGGATTCCTTCAACTGAAGGTTAAGAGGAACTATATACCTCAGATCATTTACAACAAAATAAAATTATTGCTATCTTCACGTGGAGGGACAGGTAGAGGAGACCAGATCCGCAATTTCCGCAAGTGGAAAGAGCATCTTTGAAAATCGGTGCTTTAATTGATGAGGCTTCACGTGTGTGTGACCCCAGCATCTTTGACAATCTTTACATAGAGACAAAAATATCTGTCTTCACAGCTTTTCCCGTAAAGGGTAGTGAGTGAAGGAAGACAAGTATCTTTGTATTTGATACAAAGAAGAATATACAATGTATACAAAATACTTTTTTTTTTATTATTATTATTACACTGTACAGGACTTTAAATAATACAGAAGTAAAATCTATTTACAGTGCTTTATGGGAGTGAGGATACCGAAACAATCATCTTCGTTATCATCACCTAGAGATACAGCTTCTTCTTCATCATCATCTGAAGACTTGGCCGCAGAGGATGCAGACTCAGTTCTGGAAGAGAGGAGCTGTTGCATGATTTTAAAATATTCTTCGTCGGTCTTCGCAGAGGCCAATTTTGATTGGGCCATCGACTTCTGACTTAAGAAGGTAGAATGGGCTTTTGATTCTTCAATAGTGGGAGTCATATGGCCATGGGACGAAAGCCATTTGAGGACAATGGGCTCAGTCAATTTTGACTGTTCATCGAACTTAGACCACCACTTGACTTTAAATGTTCTTTGTAGGATTGTTTGGGCTTCTTGGGTTTGGAAACGAAGATTCCACATCCATACCCATGGTAAGAAGAAATTAGAACAGAAACAAAGAAATGGTGAGAATCTTTTCTCTGAATCTGAGGGCTGATAATGGGCTTTGAAAATGTCTAAGCAGACTTGGGTATTTTTTGTAAGAATTTCGGTGCATGGGCCGAAATAGTTCCACCATTGGTGGAACCAATTTGGAAGGCTTTGTACGGTTATTTTTGAATGGAAGAAAAATAACCACGAGTGGGAATGCTTTGGGTTTTGCATAAAAAAGGTATTAAACCAGGCCTGTTGGTAATCCCAATAGGAAAAGGCCAGAGAATGGTTTAATTGGGCTTTGAAAGAAACAGGGAAATTTTTGGCTTTATGGAGGGGTTCGCCCCATTGATTTGGGCTTATAACTCTAAGGATGGTTGCTGTAGAGTATGCCGGAGATGCATGGTTTTCACCTAGGAAAAAGTGTTTGAATTTTACCGATTCGGTAATTTCCAAAATGCTTTGATAATAGGGTTGGGGTTTTGATAAATCCCATGGTTTGAAAAACCAACCCTTTGGGAAAGTCTTTGAAAGTGTAATAAAAGGATCAGAATGGTAAAATCCATCTTCGGCAGAAATTATATTCTGATAATGGATTTTATCATACCAAACCGCTCTTTGTGAAGGCTTTGTTTGAGAAATCACAATTTGGGAAGAACCTTCACTAGGGATGATTTCTTTAGAAGAACTTGCTTTTTTAGACAAATGAATCTTTGGAATTTCTTTAGAAATAACTTCATCTTCCTCAGATTTCTGAGAAAGAGTTTTGCTTTGTGAAAAACTTTGAAGGGCTAATAAAAGCTCAGGAGATTGGGAAAGGGATGAAATCCATTCCTTTACCTGATCTTGGGAGGCAAGGGCCTTGACTTTAGCTTCATCTTCCTGCATTATGTCAATCCAGGACTTTACTGGCATTGCTGAGGACAGCAACTTTTCTTTAGGTTCTTTTGGAGGTGGGCTAATAGATAATGGCTTTAACCTATCTTTAGGTTTTTTCTTCAAAATAGATAATGGCTCCAAAGAAAAAGGACAAAGGCAAAGGGAAGTTCATTGACCCAATGCCTCAACCACCTCCAAAAGAACCTAAAGAAAAGTTGCTGTCCTCAGCAATGCCGGTAAAGTCCTGGATTGACATAATGCAGGAAGATGAAGCTAAAGTCAAGGCCCTTGCCTCCCAAGATCAGGTAAAGGAATGGATTTCATCCATTTCCCAATCCCCTGAGCTTTTATTAGCCCTTCAAAGTTTTTCACAAAACAAAACTCTTTCTCAGAAATCTGAGGAAGATGAAGTTATTTCTAAAGAAATTCCAAAGATTCATTTGTCTAAAAAAGTAAGTTCTTCTAAAGAAATCATCCCTAGTGAAGGTTCTTCCCAAATTGTGATTTCTCAAACAAAGCCTTCACAAAGAGCGGTTTGGTATGATAAAATCCATTATCAGAATATAATTTCTGCCGAAGATGGATTTTACCATTCTGATCCTTTTATTACACTTTCAAAGACTTTCCCAAAGGGTTGGTTTTTCAAACCATGGGATTTATCAAAACCCCAACCCTATTATCAAAGCATTTTGGAAATTACCGAATCGGTAAAATTCAAACACTTTTTCCTAGGTGAAAACCATGCATCTCCGGCATACTCTACAGCAACCATCCTTAGAGTTATAAGCCCAAATCAATGGGGCGAACCCCTCCATAAAGCCAAAAATTTCCCTGTTTCTTTCAAAGCCCAATTAAACCATTCTCTGGCCTTTTCCTATTGGGATTACCAACAGGCCTGGTTTAATACCTTTTTTATGCAAAACCCAAAGCATTCCCACTCGTGGTTATTTTTCTTCCATTCAAAAATAACCGTACAAAGCCTTCCAAATTGGTTCCACCAATGGTGGAACTATTTCGGCCCATGCACCGAAATTCTTACAAAAAATGCCCAAGTCTGCTTAGACATTTTCAAAGCCCATTATCAGCCCTCAGATTCAGAGAAAAGATTCTCACCATTTCTTTGTTTCTGTTCTAATTTCTTCTTACCATGGGTATGGATGTGGAATCTTCGTTTCCAAACCCAAGAAGCCCAAACAATCCTACAAAGAACATTTAAAGTCAAGTGGTGGTCTAAGTTCGATGAACAGTCAAAATTGACTGAGCCCATTGTCCTCAAATGGCTTTCGTCCCATGGCCATATGACTCCCACTATTGAAGAATCAAAAGCCCATTCTACCTTCTTAAGTCAGAAGTCGATGGCCCAATCAAAATTGGCCTCTGCGAAGACCGACGAAGAATATTTTAAAATCATGCAATAGCTCCTCTCTTCCAGAACTGAGTCTGCATCCTCTGCGGCCAAGTCTTCAGATGATGATGAAGAAGAAGCTGTATCTCTAGGTGATGATAACGAAGATGATTGTTTCGGTATCCTCACTCCCATAAAGCACTGTAAATAGATTTTACTTCTGTATTATTTAAAGTCCTGTACAGTGTAAAAATAATAATAAAAAAAAAGTATTTTGTATACATTGTATATTCTTCTTTGTATCAAATACAAAGATACTTGTCTTCCTTCACTCACTACCCTTTACGGGAAAAGCTGTGAAGACAGATATTTTTGTCTCTATGTAAAATTGTCAAAGATGCTGGGGTCCCACACACGTGAAGCCTCATCAATTAAAGCACCGATTTTCAAAGATGCTCTCTCCACTTGCGGAAATTGTGGATCTGGTCTCCTCTACCTGTCCCTCCACGTGAAGATAGCAATAATTTTATTTTGTTGTAAATGATCTGAGGTATATAGTTCCTCTTAACCTTCAGTTGAAGGGATCCGAAAAAATTTGAGCACTCTCTACCTTCTCTCTTCTTTCTCACTCTAAAGCAATTCTCTCTCGTTTGTAGAACGAAGAACATCAAGGAAATTTTCCTGTTCTTAGTTCAAGGATCAAACAATTAAAGCTTTCTCTTTTCATGCTTTCTATTTTCTTATTTTCTTTAAAGCATTCGGATCTTAAAGAAGCTTGAAGTTTAAAGAATCATATGTAAGCATTTGATTTTATTTAAAGTTTTAATTTTCAATTTTCAAAAGTTGTAATAATTTTATTTTAAAGCATAGATCTAAGGGTGTATGGTTTATATTTCTTAGATCTGTTATATGCATGATAGCAGACTGATTTGTATCAGATCTGCCATATAAACTGTTACGAATCCTCTGTGGCATAGAGACCGGATCTCTCCCCACAGTTGTAAATCTTCTCTCTCCCTCCTTCCTCAGAGCACCATTTCTGGGAATCCAGATCTGGTACTGTGTATGCAAACCTTAGAGCCAAACTGTTGCTAGGCTTATAATAAATTGATAAAGAATTTAAACAAAAGGAGAGTGGTTTATCTCCTCTGATAAAAAAAGGTATATCGGCAGTAACCTATCAGCATAGTGCGGGCTGTGACAATTGGCAGTTGTAAGTCCAATTGGGTCCTAAGGAGACTCCAGGCTCAGGTTTAATCACCTGACTGACAAAGAGAGGCTCATCGAACTGATATGCCACGTACCTCAAATTAAAATTAAAAATTTCAATAATAAAATTGATTTATTAAAAATCTTGACTTGTATGCTTGACTGAGAACACTACCTTCCTCTGATCCTATTTCCTCCTGATATCTATATATATATATATATATATATATATTGTTGCCTTGACATGCTAAATTATTTTTGTGATGTTTACTGGCATATTTTGAAGCAGCCTTTTCTTTTATCAGATTAAGAAAGCTCTGACTATGGACCCTGAATTTCACTAGTCTTGCTCTTGAACGATAACACATTCTAAACCGGAGTATTGCGGAATTAATAGAGTGTAGTGCGGTACAGAACATCTAAATGACCACATCTAAGGAATAGTCATTATCTGTAATTTTGTATTAATAATTGACATGTACAAGGCAAACAAAACGGAACTAGCTGTACAGTCCATACGAGCAATATTAAAGCTCAAATCAAATACAAGTACACTCCCGACGACTTTTTAATAGACCATCTGCAAATATGGATTTTGAGCTATAGACTACTGGTACAACGACTTGTCAATAGACCAGAAATATACTCCGCCCATAAGAATGGGCCCAAAAGAAATACAAGTATACTCAGGAAGGGACTAAGCATGGAGCTATTGCACGCGCATTCTGCTATTTTCTGCAGCCCTCACTTGGTAGAAATAAGGATGAGCCTGAGACAAATTTAACATGGAGAAGTGGGTAAAGTCACAATAAATTGCTGTCCAGAAATGAACAGTTTATGATAAAAATGCTAAGAACATGATGCAATACCAAAGATCAGGCCAATATTTATAGAACACATATTTCAGCATTCATAATAACCCCAGAAAGCAAAGGGAAGACAGGTGAGATTCTCAATTTCATGACTTCATCTAAGATGTGAGCCATTTAGTTGAAAATTTCCAACAAATTGAGATAATAAGGCATGTGGTCCAATCTGTTTTTATGATCATGGCTTTAGTAAGCAAAATACGCATTGCTTCTTTATATTTCTTTGATAGGAAGAAGATGCTACTTTGTGAGTGCTGGTCTGGCGTTCAAACTCCGCTGATTTAGGTGGGGACGAGATGGTTCAGAAAAAAAAAAAAAAGATAAAAAGTAAAAAGGAAAGAAAGAAGATGCTACTTCTCATCACTGAAATTTTGTATATCTAGTATAGATGTAAATCCCATTAACTTACCATTGCCTCTCTGGCTGTAAGCCTGTCATGGTGATCATAGCACAGAAGCTTGTCAAGAAAATCAATGGCCTGCTCATCACACAAATCATAACCAAGTGAATAAACAATTCTGAGAAAAATAAACTGGTAAGTAAGCCATGACCAAACTTTTAATCATCTAAAGAACATTTGAGAAACAAAACATTTAACTGACCTCTTGGGAAACTAGATGCTGATTATCTGAATTTACGAATCTGGACCATGGCTTCCTGCTATGCCTGAAATAGAAATTAAATACGTGAAGAAAGAATGAGTGAGTGTCCTACAGCAGAAAGTTGTGCTAAAGAGTCGGTTTTAAAAAGCGAATCCGGAGGGACAGAAGGTAGTGCAGATATTTGTACTAGTTCTGCTGCTTCTGCAGAATTGCAGCTTCAAACTCTCTTTCGGTAAGCAATAATATCCAAACACAAGACTTCTTTGTCTCACTCTGAATTGCCTTTCTTAGCATGCAATAAATTAAAAGGTCATACCTAGATCTCATTCTTTGTTGAAGTTTTACATGAAGTTCCATACATTTGGCATTGAGGCTTAAGGGGAAAAAAATCATAAGCGAGACAGGTATACCTTCCAACTAAAGCTTCAAGCTGGGGATCAAGCTCTAAATGATATTTGTCCAAATATGCATTCAACTCATCAGTTCCCAGAACCTGGAAAAAGCATGTATCTGAAATGAGATAAACCAATCATACAGGCACTTATTCCATAAGTCTGCATGGCAAAAATTGCAGTTGATTGCTTAGGACCATCAGCACATTTCAAATAGAATAAAGTTAGGATTACCTTTGCAATTTTGACAAGCTGGTCTTGATTGTCATGACCATAAAAGAATGGTTCCTTGCGAAAAATCTGGCAACAAAAACACCATTGTTTGATTCTTTCATGATGAAAAAGCAAAATGATTAAAATAAACTGTGTGGAATAGCCAATTTAGGCATAATGCTGACCATTCCTGCAAACATACAACCTAGGCTCCACATGTCCAATGAATAGTCATAGTCTTGCAAATCAACAAGGAGCTCAGGCCCCTTAAAGTACCTGTACAACCAATGATTATTTTTTACCAAAAAAAAATTAAAAAAATAAATGAAGAACATCTACTTTCCCTTTCCAAAGACTTTCTCTACAAAGAGAGAAAGACAACAAAACAAAATAAGTATTTCTCTTGCCTCACCTCACACTTGATGCATAACTTCATTATCATAAAATCATGTTTCAGAAATTACGTACACAAGAAGTTCTTTATTATGATACTAATTGTAAATTACTGAAAAATGGGTTGCTAAAATGTGATCTTAGTCATGGATACCTTGAAGCCACCCGGACATTATACTCTTTACCAGGGTGGTAGAATTCAGCAAGACCCCAGTCAATCAAGCGAAGTTTTTGTTGCGCATGGTCAATCATGACATTGTGAGGCTTGACATCTCTATGCATGATGCCTTGAGAATGGCAATAATCTAGTGCCTGAAATCACAAATTGCGTGTAATTAACCAGCTTTATATCTAGATCACACAGCCTACCTAAATGGTGTTTCTAAGTCTAACATAAAGGTATCAAATTTAAATAATCTGTAAATCCCAAACTGAAAAGTCTTGTTTCTCCATCAGGCCCTCACCTGGCATGATAATACCCTTGGGCAGCATAGCATGCTGATTAAGTGAATGCAATCACCCACCCATTCCAAGGGAGGAAATCTATTATGCTTTCAAATTTTAGTCAAATTTTAGGTTATTAAAAATTTCCTAAATAAATATAGCATTCTTTGTATAACTTCATGGAAAGCATAAATCAAGAAGTAAAAGAAAAGAAAAGGAGACAGTAAGTAAGAAAAGGAGACAGTAAGTAAACTAGTCTCAATAGTCTCAATAGTCTCAATTTTGGAACAAGATAATAAGAAACAACCTTGAGAAGCTCGTATATATAGTAGCGTATCTCGTTAGCTGTCAGTGTAGGGTACAAGACTTTAAAATCTGTACTATTCACATGTTCAAAAATCAAGCTAGGAGTTTTTGAGTGCTGATCTCGGACAATATCAAGCAGCTTTACAATATTTGGACCTCCACAAAGATTCTGTAAAATTTTTATCTCCCTTTTTATCTGCATCAGCACCAATCAGTATTAGTACATAATACATTTGTGCAAATAGTAATCATCAACAGTGGTGGATCGAGAAAAATAATTTACCGGGGGCTAAATTAGATAATAGTAAAATTTAAAAATTAAAACTTTGAACATATAAAATATTTGCTATTACATTTATAATTGTTCTTGATGCATTTTCATATTTTGAAAATGTTATGCAATAAACTCATTATCAATATTATTGAATATATCATTTCCTGCACAACCAACTAAACTATCATTCATACGTCTGGTTTCAAAGGTGATTCTTCACAAATTTCGTTATTGAAAACGTTAGCTCTACTATTACTGTGGAAGTTAGAAGAATTAATCCTATTTTTGGGAATAGAAAAATGTTTTAGGTGATGGGTTATCTTTATTTTTAATTAAACTACAGGCTTTTATAATTTTCTAATTTTAAATTTTATGGGTTTATAAATTTATTGAGACTATTTTAATACAATTAATGGGGGCTAACTAGAAATACAAGATATTTTTTTCTTTTATTCTTACAATATTTTTTAGCCAGTGGGGGCTACAGCCCCCACTAGTCCCATGCTGGATCCGCCGCTGATCATCAATGTCCACCATTGATAGAAGCAGTATGAACTAAACCAGTAACCCTTCAAGAAAATTTCACGAAATACTATTGCAGGATAAAATTTGATAACTTATTTTGCGCGAGCAGAACTAAGAAAGGGTTGTGCAAAATTTTGATTACTAGGACAGGAAAGTGATCATATGTGCATGAAAGGAAGACTTCAGCAAATAGCAAATAAAATGCACAAAATCACAAATTATTAGGAAGCAGAAAAAGATTACATCAGTGAAGACCAGAGTTACATCAATGAAGACAGTTAAGCCATGTGAGATTCCTAGTTCAACTAGTGATGGCAGGATTGGTTTCACAACTCACTGCACCATTCTGAAAGATTAAGAAAGCAATTACTTAATCACATGCTAACACTTCCACTAATTGGGGGCCAAAGTGGCATAACATCAATCAACCATGGACGTGCCGCCCATAGGCCTACTAGTTATCATGAATGTCCTACTGTAGAAAAAGTAAAGAGTAAGAGCAATCACCTTCTTTTTCTTGACAGGTTTAAGGATCTTGATTATGCATTTTTCGTTGTTGGTAACATTTAAACCTTCAAAAACCTCACTGTATTTTCCCCTTCCAACTTTCCGAACAACTTCATAGTCGTCTTGGTCACTGAGTTCAAAAAGATGAGAGAAGGAGACTCTATGTTAAGCATGGCAAATACCATCTTTTATTCCGAAGAATCATACGCCAAAACAGTCTTCAATAACCAAATGACATGACTCAGAGGACAACTCAATTTTCTATTAAAATTTTCACACAGATTCAAGATTTAGTAAAACAATACAACATGAACAAGCGACTAGCCCATCAAATGCAACCAAACTGTAGAATCTTAGATCGTATGCACTTAAGCTGAAAGCATTTAAAACAATTTAATTAGGTTTAATAATTACCCCCACTGAACGGTGAGAGACTCGTAGTCCCAGTAATCTCGAGGACGATGAACGTTGACGTCCGCGTAGACTCGAGCCCTTGACATGGCTATATTTTTAACTTAACGAAACAATCTATCAAGGAGAGAAGAGCTTCCCAAATTTGACCGTCCTTATTATTGTTGACGATGGTGATGTAAATATATATAATTAATAAGTTCCCAGCTGCCGAATCAGTGTTATTTTCGTGCCCACTCAACTTATAGAACTCGGCAGCAACATAAAACTATCCCTACTTTCGGTTTCGGATCAATTTTTTTTTTTTTAATATATCTGCTATCACATGATTATGAGACATACAGGGTGCACGTACGTCACATACGACAAGATTGACGCGCTTTTTAATGTCGATTAATTAGTTTAATACCAAGGCGGCACACAGACCTGACAAGAATTACATTAAGAAATGGCCATATGTTAGAACAATTAAGAGTTCACATACGGTTTTTAAATCATTTGTTGTAGTTGTTTACAGTTAGTAGATAAAAATCGATAAAATTGTGTAATAACGCCGATTTTCAGAACCATCCACTACATCTATCTGAGCGCGGCACGAAATCATTGGAAATTGAAATGTGCTTCGCTTACGAAGATGCAAAATTACTACACTCAGAATTAGAAATACAAGCTGAATAAACGGCGACCGTTTCGACCAACTCCCGCATTTAACAGACATCCACCAATTGATTCCAATCCTGCAGCTGTCGTATTGACTGCAGTTCTCCTTTACTTGACATGCTGGGCTGCAGACAGATCCTTAATGATAAGGCAAACCACAATAACATTCACAAGGTTTATTATTATTCAGATGCAGCAGCATCAGAACGGACTTTCTCATACAGGCGGTAAATCAAAGTTGACTTGGACATCTGGGGTTCCCTTTCTAGGACGGCAATCACATCCTTAACAGAAATAGCACGAGCCACCTTGGTTTGAGACACCACAGCTTGGGCCTTTCCAAATTTTCTACCAGAACCTGTTGACAGAAAGCATGAGAAAACTGAAACAACTCCGATGAATAAAACATCAAAGAGTACAATAACCCACTCAATTTTTTCTCCAAAATATTGCCCCACAACTATAAGGCCACAAGGCCATGTTTGGTATTGAGGTTGGACAGTTATAGCTTAAAAACTAAAACACTTTAGCTATAGCTTGGAGATTAAGATGATTAAATCCCACGTTTGTATGATGAAAAACCTATAATATGTTTACTATTTTTGTCGAAATTATTATTCTAAAGCCATATTTACTATATATTACAATTTTTATTTTATAATTGTAGTTTTTTTTCCACAGCAACTGTAGCTTAAAAGCTACAGCACTTCAATACCAAACAGAGCCTAAATCCCATTGGGATAGCTTAGTTGATTTGACCTCTTGTAGTGGAAGTAAAGAGGACAAGGTTTCAATCCCCCTCCCAAGTCACACCAACCTTGGAGGGGGACAAGTAAAATTTAGTGAGTGTCTAGTTTTTTACATAAGATGCATTTCATTGCACTCACAACTGAAAGCATTAATAGCAGTATCTGGTAGTAGCATCATACTCCTTCACATTGAAGTCATTATAACACATATAACTAGTATGAGGGGGAAGGTCTGGAACCAATGATAAAGGAGATGGAAGAGACTGTTCCTTTTAAAGCATCAAGAAGAAAAAAAGAAATCAGTTATCATACAAAGATTAAAACCCTCAAGCCTAGACCAATTAAATCATAAAAAATAGACTCCTAAAATGAAATGAATAAGTATTCACCATCAAATTTTGTTGGAAGCATCACCCTATATCATCATGGTTAAAGGCTGTGCACGAAAATACCGGTATTAGCATTTCCACTATAAAAGGATTTTTTTATAGCCTTATCAAGTTTCGTGTTGTAATTATTAATCCATATTAACTAGACATATGATGAACAAGCAACGATGAGATCCATCTTCCACATTAGAAAATCCAAATTTAAAAAAAAAATCACCAACAGGTCTCATCACCTAATCAGAATTTTGCACTGGGGTGCTGGTCAAAGATAGATAAAGCCGACTGTCAGTTTAACAGCTAAAGATTTCTAGACAGGGAAGTGGGCTCATCACCTAATCAGAAATTTGCACTGGGTGCTGGTCAAAGATAGATAAAACTGACTGGAAGTTTACCAGCTAAAGACTTCTAGACAGGCAAATGATAAACTTGTTTAATGCTTACCAGAAACACTAGGAGTGGTTTGGCTTCTTTTCTCTGCATCTTGATTATCCTTTGTATTCCGTCCAGATGTTGATGGAGGTTTGCGGTTGGTGTCCTTTCCTGCCTGAGAACCAGATGCCATATCCGTCCCTCCCTCGCGTTTCTGCCGGGCTTGCTCAGCCATAAGTTGCCATTTCGATAACATGTCATCTCCCCCAACAGCAGCGCGAGCAGCAACGTTTGCAGCTGTGGTTCTCATTTTGTCATCCTCTTCTTTGTTTACCTGCAAATCCAGCAGAAACTTATATAAGACAGAACTTCATTTGTAGGAGTGGTCAATATATACGATACTTGGCAGAATGATAATCCTTGATACCTTCATTGATTTTACACGACCATCATCTTTCTCCTTCTCACCATCAATTCCACTATCACCCTCAGGCTGCATTTAGGAGACATTATACACACAACTTCAACAAAAGGAAGTTAAAATGAAAAATGGATCTCTCTAAGCACGCGTATTTGTGATCTATGTGCAGTCAATAGCTTAACTCCTGTATACATAATTCATAAACTGCAAAGTTCACACTCACATCATTAACTTTTCGGAGCTTTTCAGCCTCGGCCTGCTTCTTCTCCCATTCTTCTCTAGCTTTCCGGTTCATAAGCATAATTTGCTGCCGAATATCTGAGGTAATAATGGTCCGATGTCTAGTTTTCTCTGCATCAACCCGCTATAGATACGTGTTTAAATAAGAAAAACACAATGAGAGCTCATAGAAGCCCAAAAAATAAGAGCAAAAGACTGACCTGCTTTGACAATCTGATTAGATTACATAAGAGTCCTCGCATCCTCTCCTCAACACACTGAAGATTCAGTAATATGAGCATACAAGTAAGGATACATTATGAAAAGGACCAAGGAGCTAGCGTCATACCAAGGACAAGCATCTCTCCACATCATTGCTCATATTCTTCAAGCCGCATTTCACCACTGCGATACAAAGGAAAAATAAATATCATGCTGTTTGACAGATTCGCTTATGTGAGCACAAAGTTTACACATATACAGTACTACAGAAAATATGTAGGATACTAACTGATCTCAGCCAATTTTTTCTGCAAGGGAGTTTTCTGCAAAATAAGCCTTTCTTCTTCTTCTTGCACAACCCTTCGAGATGCTTCTGATACTCGACTGTCCTCCTTGGTCCCAGAAAACAGTTGTTCTTCTTCTTCCTGAATAAGAGCAGAAAATCAGGAGGATTAGGAGTTGTAATTCACTTAAAGAGTTTGCAGCCCTCACTAGATTAAAATTTAATAGGTTGGTTGATGATCACAGAAATCATACCCTGAGATTAACTCCACTGACAGCAGTAACATCATTAAGTTGTTCAATGCTTTGATCCGAAAAGGCCCCGGATACTTTTTGCTTCTTACTGTGTGTGTGTATATATATATATACACATGTTAGATGCAATGTGTTATACTGGGGATGAAAATAATTTTTAACCAAACAATCAAATCATTCAGATTGTTTATGCAACAAAACATTTTGTTTTACCTTGGCATAGGCGGTGAAGAACCAGGAGGTTCAACTGGTTTCTTCTGACTAACAGAAGGCTTTTTTGGAGGTGTCCTTGCATTAACCCCAGCTGGAGATGTCACACCAGGCATGCGAGAGCTTAACTGACAAGACAAAAGCAGCAAGGAGAAAGCATGTCACATGCCACTTCAACTGTAGTACTTTGTCTGTCAATGCTGATCTCGATATCATATGACACTATTTGCAAAGTTCCAAGATTTGCAAAGTTCCAAGCATGTCATATCACGTCAGATTAGAGGTATTGCAAGTAGTTGCTTAGTCATTGTAAACATTTAAATAAATAGCTATTTGCAGCTGACAATATCTCCTCTTAAACTAGACACCAAATGCAACAGGCCCATAGTTTTATAAGCTGATCACTTAGACATGAATTTTTTAATATAATAAAAAAAGAATTTCCCCAGGGTAGCAAGCTTTTATTCTATATGGCTACGTTTGGCACGCAGGATTGGATTGGACTTGATTAGATTGGATTATATAATACTGTCTTATGTTTGGTACAGTATTAGATTGGACTATATTTAATTTTTTTTTAATGAAATTAAATAGCATTTAAGTTGAAATTTAAATATAAATATGAACTATTTGTGAATATTTAATAATAAAACAATTATTACTATTAATTTAAAAGATAATTAACTAAAATTAAATATATAGAAAATTAGTTATTGGGTAATCATAATTATAATAAACAAATATAAATTAGATTAGGTTAAATTAAATTAAATTAAGATTTATTTAAATATTTAATTTAATTTTTGTTAAATATTTTAAATATATTTTATTTTATCAAAAAGTTAGCAAATAATATAAAAGCAACCAATTAGTGGTATTATTAATTTTCATGATTAATTTTAATATAGTGATTATTAAATTAAATATTATATTAGATATTCAAGTAATAACTAATTAAATAGACAATTGTGTTTAAGTTAATCCTAACTAAACCCATATTTCAATTGGGATTGCTAATCCCATGATCTTAGGACTAAATTCAAATTTAGTCCCATAATCTAATCCAAAGTGAAGCTTGCCAAACATAAGATAAATAATTAGTCCCAAAATTAATCCAATCCTAAACTTAATACTAGCTCCCAAACATAACCTATGATCATATGATAGCTTCTTACATGAAGCAACAATTCTTGGAGGTTGAAACAAAGTATGAAGAAAATGTGAGGAGGACGAGTTACAAGAGCCTGCAAAGTAAATGCAATATAAGAAACATAATGAATGAGAATAATCTTACTGCATTAGAATCCAGCTGCGTTGTTGTGGAAGGAGAAACTGAATTTGAGGGCACAATACCAGTAGATGCAGAAAAACCCATTCTAGGAGACTGCTTCTCAGAAGCCTCGTCCTTCAAAGTTCCTGGAACTGTACTTCCTGGTTCAACCTGTGCAACAGCAAATCCTTGTGGGGTAGAGGAATGCAATTTGTATGGTTGATCGGTTCCCTGATCAATTGGTTCTGGCTTTACATATGCCATTGATCCCAAAGGTCCAGAACTCTGCTCTTTATTTGCAGAAGCTTGCCAAGGAACTGAACTCTGTTGCAATGTTGAATTGCTTGTAAACTGAGAAATCGAACCACCCTGCACTTTTCCTGGATCATTCATATTATTTTGCTTCTCAAACTTTGGCAAATTCATTACATTCATGGGTTGGCTTGCTCCCCCTGAAGGTGCTGATCCCATACTTTGATGATGCGTAATTTGCCTCATTGGTGAATCATGAGGGTGCGGTTTCAGAGATGATCCTGGAGTATTCACATTTGTCCCAGAGTACGGATGATAACTACTGCTGCCACTGCCATACATGGAAAAGGAAGTTTGTGGAAAGTGCAAATGCTGTTGTTGCTGCTGGTTCAGTCCTTGTACAACCGAAGAGCGCTCTCTTTCTTGATTGACAGTGCTCGGAGTGGAAGAAGATATTTGGCTACCATGTATTCCATGAGAACTTGATTGGTGCTCCAACTCTCGAGATTTTTGAGCACTGTTTTCTTTAATTGGATAGCTTGAACCAACTTGCACAGGGACTGATGAAGCAGGACCATGAATTGGATCTGCTGGAGAGTTGCTCTTCTGATTAACCTGTGCAAATGAGTGGGTATCACTAAACTGCGAGGCACCAGCACTAGCAGATGGCATCCTTAACTGTTGTTGCCGTGCCGAGCCTTGGGACTGTGCGGGGAACTGATGGGAACCCATCTGCAAATTTGAAAGACACTAGTTTAACTTGATCCTGCCATGCAATCAAACAAGAGGGCACTACGTGCACCATAACTAGATTCAAGTCATTCTGTAAATACCTGTGATTGCATTTTATTTACTGCCAATCTGAGCATCTGGTCACCAACAATATCCCTCATGTGTCGGACAAAGACATCTTTAACAATTTCATTTTTCTGAAAACAACAGAGAAATCAGCTCAAAACATGAGAGGAATAGCCCATTGCAAAAGAGAAAAACGGAACAGTTGATGAATAAATTTGTGTCGGAGACATTGACGGACCCATGATGAGACCAGCGGAGACAATTTAACTTTCTTATAGTCCATATAAATATCATTGCACCCTTAAGTAAAACATTAATTAAGCCCCGCGCGTGTGTGTGTATATATATATATATAAATACATAACTGAATGAGATAATTTGTTTGAGACAAGTCCATGAATTCTGTATTTTATATATTATTGGTGTTATTAGAAGTATCCCCCTCTGAATAAAATGTTTGGGTCCATAACTGGTCAGAGACCAACCTTCAGTTTACCATATAGAGTATGGAGCTGCATGGCTCTATCCTTATCTAGATGTGGTACCAAGGCAGGAAGCAACAAGGCAAACGGTACTTGTTTACCACGATTGATAGGGTTACCAGGCTGCTCTGCACCTGCTGCCTGTTGATTACTCATCTTTTGAATTTTCGAATATTGAGGTCCACCAACTTGATTCTGTATTCTCTCCGGCACATGCGTTGCAACCGGATTCTTATCAGAAATCTGGATTCCAGTAGTTTGAGAAACCTGGCTAGGTGTTTTTTCTTCGGCCTGCCCTTGCTGACAATCATCTTGGGATTGTTTCTGTTGCAAAGGATTGCAATTCTGCGACTCAGAGACTGAACTCTCATTCTGCTGCTGCTGCTGATTCTCAGCGACAGATCCACGTTGCTTTAGCTCCACCTGTTGCAAATGCTGCTCCTGCAGCCGTGCACTTTCTGGACCTTGTTGAGTATGAAAGTTTGTGTTTTCCTCCTGACTAGCATTTTGCCACTGAGCCATTGGCTGACTTGAGGTATTATTGCCGTCATTTCCTTGAGCTAATGCTGTTGCAATTTTCAGTAGGAGACATCATAAAACAGATAAGTGGCAAAGAGAAGCAATAGAATGGAAATAGAAGAAAGCCGACAGTGTATTACATAACTTTTTCTTCCCCAGAAAATTCATAAAATAACTTCAAAGGTAAAATTGAGAAGAAGCAAAAGAATGGACAAAGGCAGCAAATTTACATTCCTCGAGAATTAATTGTTCCGTTACAACCCTATGCATGCAGAACTATTGAGCAGGCTTTAGAGGACAAACTCTCCCAAAAGAAACCTTGCTAAGACAGAAAGTGAAAGGGAGAGGGAGAAATAGAACAAGCTCGGAAATCACTCTTCATCTTAAAACAATTTGTTTAAATTCACTTTCATAGCATCATACTTTTTAGCTTTAATAATGATAGTCCATGTGCACCATCGTTTGCAAAAGTATCAACAAACATAGACAACCAAAAGCAAAAATTCAGCATATTATCGAAGAAGCTAGTTCTGCTCCCAAAATCATGGCTTTTCTTGCTCTAGAGAGATTCAATTTCACATCTCAGTCTTATCCTTTTTTTTTTTCAATTCACATAAAAAACAGGTAAAATTGCAAAGCAGAAACAATTAAAAATTAAAAAAATATATGTCATACAAATAACTTGAATTCATACCGGAATCCGAATCAGACGGCTGAGAAGTGGACACATCGCCGCCTATATCCCGATTTAAGGCAGCCTGGAAGGCATCCACGTCAGCACCGGAATGCATAGACTCGTCCTGCGTCAATTGTGAGAGCCAAAAAGAACATTAATTTGGCAGAATAAAAAATTAATGTGATCCGATATAATAAAATAGACATAGAGACAACCTCGTCTTCTTCAAGGAGCTTCATTATGGAAGGGTCCATGACTATAATTTTTCTGCGCCTCCGACTGTGGTCGCGTGTTGCCTCACCGACGGGTCACTGGAGAATTTTCTCCGCGACCAGGTGGCAGCTATTCTTCGCTTACTGCTAGAATCTGGGCTCCTATATAATTATTGACAAACGCGACTGAATCACAAATGAGAAAACGGAGTTGCCCAATTGCATGAACGAAAAAACTAAAAAATTCAAAAGAGCTTTTCCCTTAGTGGCTTCCGCTTTTATACGGACGTGACCTAGCGGCGCTTTTTTTTTCCTCCAATCTTTTATTTTTTAAATTAAAATTTCTAAGCGGTAACACTAGAATTATTTGTTAAAATCAAGTCCCAAATTTTATTAATTTCAATGTTTTTAAGATTTATTTATTCTTTTTTCTTAATCATCATATATTTATATTTAAATCAAAATGTAAATTTTTATTTAAATCGAAAACAGTCTAATAAGAAATAAATATTATATTTTTAAAATTATTTTTATTAAATATACTTATTTTTATATTATAAAATCTAATCGATTTAGACTTACATAAATATCAAATTTTCTATTTATAAAAAGATACCATATACCACTTCTATTATATAAAAATAAATATATTATTTAAATATTCAGACTTTTCCTAAATCTTATTCAGATTTTATACAAATAAATAAACTTAAAGCCTGGATGCCATGGGCAGAGCCAGTAAATAATCTCTATGCAGCCAAAGATAAGGACATATGGCTTGGAAAATTTACGTGTCACTTCTCTTGGATGTTAGTTACACATTTTGTATACCAGTTACATAAGCACAACATTATTTACTTAAAAATGATGGTATTTGATTTTTTTATTATATTTCACTAATTATTATTTTTTAATTATTTTTATTAAAAAATTAGGTTAATTACTCCTACATAACACATATTTTGATAAATTTTAAAAGATGGCATATTTTTTAAAAAATGCTCGAGCGCATGACGTTTCGTTAACTTTTGCCATCAACTTTAATAAGAATAATAAATTAGTTAAAATTACGTTTTTATTCCTACAATTAATTACAAAATAATGTTCCTACACCTACAGTTTGTTATAAAATAACATTTCTACCTCTTCATTAGTTACAAAATAATGTTTCTCTCCCTACTAACTTTTTTTTTTGGTAGAATCAAACAAATTTTTTTAAAAAAATTTCTTGTTAAACCAAATGATTTGTGAACATAAAAAAGCAGATCTATTATGAATTATAAAATATTATATAAATCCAATATTTTTATCTCTTTGGTTTTATAGAGAAAAAAAAAATTCTATTTTTTATAATTTTACCCTCAGCCAACTAAAGTTAATTGCAAAAATTACTAGAATATCACTCGCTCTAATATCTTTAAAACATGTGTCATCCAAGAGTAATTAACCTAAAAATTTTTCTTTATCTCTCAACATACCCTACCTAATCCCGAATTTACTCTTATTATAATTTTTATCTTTTTATCAAACATCCACCTTATAAACTTATACTATCTATTTTTAAAAAGCTAAAAAAAAAACTCAAAATCACTATAATTTCTCTCTTCATTTTTAAAGATATTATCTATCACTGTTACAACCATAGAAAAATATTTGATACTTCATCATCAACCCTATTAAGTATTGTAAATTAATTTATTCTATAATTACAAAAATAGAGTATAAAATATTTCAGAAGAGATAGTAATTTTAAAAAATTTAAAGAAATTAGGATTTAAAAAATTAAAATTAAATTAGATATTAATAAAATTATTATGTAGGTATACTTAAAAAAAATATTTATCGTAAAAGTTATTTCATATAATAATAAAATAGATATTAAAATAAAAGTAATTAGAAACGGAATCATGGGATACGACGAGGATCAAATATCACAAACCCATTTACTTTTCAAAATAAAATGTTGACAATTAAAAATTTGTAACTAGACAATTGCAGTTGCAGCGCCTGAATCTTTATGCCTCCGCTCGGTACAAATCCGTTCGGCCTTTCCCAGATGACACAGACTGCTACCTCAAAATAGAGAAAAATGGGCGGCAAATGCAAATCCATAAAAACATTAAGCAACACCTTCCTCCTTCGGCTCTCAGAGCAACAACAATCCCTTCACGGAGTCAGTTCCTTTATCCACCCTCTCCTCACCAACCAACAATGGATGAGATTTTATTGTTCGCGCCAACTCAGCAAAATTCGAGATCCCAAATTCTGTCATTCTTTCAATTTATTGTCTCGTTATCGTTCTCAATCTCATTCATTTTCTTCATTCTCGCCTAATTCAAGTTCGTCAAAGTTTGGATTTGTGGGATGGTATTTGGGAAAGCTCGAATCGCATCCACTTACCACGAAGAGCATTACATCTTCACTTATTTACGTGGCTGCTGACTTAACATCTCAGGTATTCTTATTTATTTATTTTGCATTTTAAAGGAGAAATTATTTATTAATTATTATATGTTGCCGCTTAGGATATATGGAGTCATATTCCTTTCGATTTAGGATTTTTTTTTCTTTTGTTTTTCAAATATCAACGGCTGATTAGGAGTTTGAGGTATCTGGGACTAGTGAATTTCAAAGTGTTCTCAGTTTGGCAATAACAAATGTTGGCACATTACATAGAATAGAAATTTGTCCGTGGGGTATGCAATACATTACAACACTTTATTAACGACTGTTACTGGTCATATACTCATATTCCTTAAAAGGACAAGGACCACGATCAACAATGCAGTTTGTGGAATATATAAACTAATTGACGGTACAAGGTATTTCTACCTCGGAAGTTCTGAGTGAAAGTACCCACCACCTTTAGTGGCAACAACTTTATGTCAAATGGGCATAACTAATACTAATGATTCAATAGATATTTAGGTAGATTTCTGATAATAAAAATTGATATTAAAAAATAAAGTTTTGTGTTAACAACATGTGCGTTGTTGGATGTTATTTGGAATCGGGGATGGTATAATTGAGATGATGTTGACGGACGGTTCAATCAGTGAGTGAGTTTGTTTATTCCGGGAATTGGAGCCATATGATCCAAAGTTGGTGGTCCATTTTTATTAGCCAGAGTGCAGACACTGTGTTATTGAATAGATTGATTCTATTTTCTCCCTTGCCTTCTTTGAATAGGAGCCCTATGAAAACACTAGTCCAACATTAGTTAATTGTTTATACAACGTTTGAACTTGCCTTTGTATCTGTTGCTGCATTGTATGGTTTAGGAATATGTGCAGGTTGTGCACGGCAGAGTAGCAGTACATAATTGTTTATTCCATTCATCAAAAAGATTATTTTTAAAACTCATTTATGAACTTGATATGCATTAACCTGGGAGTCTTAATTGTTATGCGCCCGTACTGCAAATATTGTCCAACTAATGAATTCTCTCTCGCTTAGGTGACTTGTTAGTTAATTGAATCTGAGTTTAACAGTAATCTCATAGTTTCAATTACACATTCTTATCTTCTTCTTCTTCTTCTTTCAATTAATATTTACTTCAGATGATTACATTGCCACCTTCTGGTTCTATTGACTCAACAAGGACGTTACGCATGGCAGTATATGGGATGCTAATTTTAGGGCCATCACAGCATTATTGGTTCAATTTTCTTTCTAGAATTTTACCAAAGCGGGATGCATTAACAACCTTGAAGAAGCTTTTTATGGGGCAGGCTACATATGGACCGTTGACAACCACTATTTTCTTCTCCTATAATGCAGCATTACAAGGTAAACAAAAACCGTATGGTCACTGCTATACTTCTATTGGTGTTTTTGAGCATCCTTATAAGTGAACTCATTATTGCTGGTCATGTAGACTTTCATGACATCTCGTGATTCCTGAAATAGCAGGGCTTGTTAAGAGGTTGCTTTCTTGTATCTACAAGTGGATTCGGATGGTATAAACCATCAATTCTTTGCAGATTCTGTTAAGTACAACACTTGCTGGTTTCCTATTGGGGACAAAACTCATTGTTTGGACATGATAGAATTCTAAGCTCCATTTGTTGTAATATCACCCATTACTTGGCTATCTTTGCTGCCAGCATGTGCAACGGGGCCAGTTTGGGTTTATTGGCTCTTAGCTTATTAACTTTCCAGACATTGGCTAGTGTAACTCGGAGTCCATGAATCCTGGTGGCTATAGAGCTGGGTATACAGGGTTTTAGTGTTGCTACATGGCAAATCGAAGTAAAGACCAAGTTTATCTCTTGTACTCATTCTATGAGAAGTTCTAGTTACTGGTTATGTAGTATAGTTTGCTGTACTCTGGTAATCATTAGTTACTTTCCTGTGGCAATGTCCAGGCGAAACCACTGGTGAGATTGTGGCTAGATTGAAACGTGACCTTCTTCCAACAATGGGAAGGAATCTTGTGTATTGGCCAATCTGCGATTTTATTACATTCAAATTTATACCCGTTCATCTACAGGTAAACAGAAAAATTCTTTGTTAACTTTTCTGATTGGAGGGTAAAATTCTGTTTTACCACTTAATGCTTAAAAACTAACAGTTTGGTTTAATTTTTGTCTATGTTTGTTTGCAGCCATTAGTGAACAGTTCATGTGCATATGTTTGGACAATTTATCTGACGTACATGGCCAGCTTAAGTAAAGTGAGCAGCAGTTAGATGTAGACCATATACATGAAATAAAAAGTCCTGCAGGATTTTCCAATTTCTAGGACTCAAGTTGAAATCAATCATTAGTTTCCTACTTGTGCAACATATCAGGTTAATTTCCAATTATGGTTGTATTATGAAAACTAATCTATGACTTTTCTAGACCATGATTGTTGATGTTACAGTTTTATTTTCATTAAATGAGATTGGAGATTTTGGCATCTTGCACCATTTGACTGGTACAGGCTCAGCATTGGCTTTGAATGGAAATAACGGAGCAATGGTTAGCCAGATAGGAGACATATAGCTAGGTCTGGACTCTGTTTTAGACCTATTACTGAAGTGATTGCTTGATGAATTGGCCTGTGGTCAGTTTTCTGCTGATGGTTGACTGAAATGGGTGCATGATCCTGGCAAGAAGATGGTGTTTCAAGTTTCAAGTTTGGATACTTTTCCATGATTTGAGAAGTGATAATCCACTAATGCACCATATCACTTTATAGGTCTAATCTACTAAGTTAAATTTGTAATTAGTCAATTAACCCACCAACGCCAAGCATTAACATCATACGGCCTGTTTTAAAGTAGGATTTAGGCCCTGATTATTTTAGCTTGTCAGCAGCTTACCCGTCGAAGGCAAGCTGCTAAATAAACACCCGCATCTTGTTTTTTGCAGTACTCCTGATTATTTTCCATGGTTGTTTATTGGGAAAAAAAACAAAATATGATAGTGAAATTAAAAAAAAAAAAAAAAACTATAATGAGTTCTAAATATGATAACATATGACTTTTAGTTGACGGTAAATGAATTTATAAAAGAAATAAAACTTGTAAATGTTTTTTATGTGGCAAAGAAGAACACATTAAGCCATATTGCCCTGAAAATAAAAAAAAGATTAATCAGTTAGAGATAGACAGGTATAATGTAGAAGAACAAACTTTATACATAGTTATGATTATCGCACCTACATCAATGAGCACTTCTTAAATAAGCTTAACAATAATTTCCTTCCTATTGGTGCAAATGGGGCTGGGGGCATGTATAATCTGAAGTGGCAGATAGATGTTCTTGTTCTACTTTTGATTTCAAAATTGGCATAACTTATATCAAGCTCCCCCAATAATACCAGAGAGAGAAAAGAGAGTTGAAAGAAAAAAATCTATATGTTTTATAATAATTGAATCTTCTAATTATATAACTCATGAGTCTTTTTCACCATCACAATCAGAGCTCCACGGCCCCAACTAATGGCCGGCCTAACAACCATTTAACTCAAAAGTGTACATCATCATGCACGATTGGAGAAGCGAAGCACTTGCCTGGGGATTGAGATCCTCTCATGATTTGAACTCTCATAAGCGTTTAAAGATCTTGTGCCATGTGTTTTTAAGTGATAGTGCATAGATAGGATTTAACTTTTTTATTTTCTTTATTTTTTAACTACCAATCACCTAAATACATTTTTACTCAGGAAGAGATCATATCATGAAAGAATCATGATCCACTTGCCTGGACGTTTAAAGATGATCATGGCTCCACTTGCCTGGACGTTTAAAGATGATCATGGAGCAGAGACTTTCTAACGTGTAGAACCTCGAATTTCCATAAACCGATGTATAATTACCCGACCGACCTGTCTTAGGTTGCCACGTAGCTTCGTCCTTGATCGATGACGTGGCCGCATTAACAGTTCTATTCCTCTCCTAACATCTCGCGTTCCCTCGGCGTGTTCACAGCACGCGACATTCTGTTTGGCTCCGTCTAGACCAGTTTTATAGACGCCCCAAGCCGAGCGTAAGGTTCACTACCTCCTAAATTAACCCGCGGGCAATGGCCCCAGTGCGTAATGCCCCACGGATCATAATAGCTTCACATGGACCGTACGATTTCAGAATCTCGTGGTCTCCACGTAGATAGAAAACGAGCGCACAAATGCACAATGACACAAGCGGGCCCGTTCAATTGAATCACAATCCTCAACGGTTGGAAACGACACGTGTCAAATTCTAGTAGACGATCGCGTAAGCCGCGTACGTAAGCTGGCGATTATTTCAGAAAATGGTGACCCTTTGGCCTTTGCCTCTACAGGGAAGAGAAAGACTGAAAGAGAGAGAGAGAGGGGGCAGTTTCGACAAAGTTAGTTGTTCTATTAATTTCAGTAACTCCTCCTATTAAAACGTTTCCACTAATCTCTGTTGGTGTTGTTTCGATTTCGAAGATACAAAAATATTGGTTTATTTTGTATATGAATGATGTTGCTTAATTAAGAGGTGTTGGTTTTTGGCAGCAAACTGACCTCCAAGTTCTGAATTTTTTCGAATCAATACTCTCTCTCTTTCTTCTCCGGCTGGAAGAGGAGGAGTAGATGAAGTTGTGGGACAAAATGGCGTCACCTATGAGGAGAGTCTGGAACGGCGTCGCTTTGCGTCTGGGAATTCGGAAAAGCGGTGAGTTCCCTTCACCCTGCCCTCAGTGGTATTATTCCTCGATATATATCCTTAGCTACGTATCGGTATTGATATTAAATTATAGGGTGCTTGCAAAACTTGCAACGTACATTGATCGTTCAAAACTTTTTTCACGGATCATTTTGCATTGAATCGTTACTATCTTATATTTTTGGTTGATTTGATTGCCACACCTATGCATGTTAAGTATATGTTTTGGATTGTAATGGAAGTATGTGTTTTGGATTGTCAAATAACCATTTACTTTAGCCTCTTTTTTTTTACCCTTTCTACTGTAACAATCATCAGGTAAGTGATCATCAAATAGCTTGTCTTTCTTATTTGACAATCCACCACAATCCCAAACATGCTCTAAACTGATGAAGGACTGATCTGGTCTGATATGGTGTTCAGTGTTCTAGGTGCCCGGGTCTCTTTAATGCTATCTGAGTTACGTAATTACTTGTTTCTTGGGGTAGATTCAATCTAAATTTTGACACTTGATTTCCTGAAATTTTTTGTGACATGTTTTCGAGGTGTTTGGTTCTTTTAAATTTTTTCATCTAAAATATCTTGCAACATTAACATGTTTGGGAAACAAATCAGGTTTATTAAGGCTGCGACGAGATGTGAGAAGGTGTGAGTACAAAGATGTGCATGTGATGTGGGAGATGCTAAAAAGAAATGAACCAGAACTTGCACGATCACCAAGCAGGAGCAAAAAGAGATTCTGTTTGAATTTCTTCGGGTGGGCTAGAAGTTCATGCACTCCACATCTCTGCCGAAGCTGTCCATGTCCATGATATATATATCTCACCTAGTCCTCCAATTTTTGGTGGCTCGTAAAATCCTTTCACTGTAGTAAAGTGAATCGGATTCAGGATTGCCTCACCTTCGGGATGTGGCCTCTAAATGAATGTTTGTCTTTGTCCATCTTGCCCTTCTCTCCAGGTCTTGTATCCTATAACATAAACTGATATGTGGTTTATGGTTTATGTGTTTGTCCTGTTATATATATAATATATATGGGTGATTGATTTATCATTATCCACTGTATTGCTAACGAAAATAGCATTTCATGTAGTATTTTGAACCATTGTATTCCTTGAAGGGGAAGGCTCTCTGTTGCATCCTAGTAAGATTTACAAATGTCACCGTCACCGACAGTGGCTTGATGTGCCGAGCAAAGCGCTCCCTGAAATTTCAAAATCACTCTGTCAAAAGAGAGACGCTGCTTTGAGATGTAATAGGAATTGAATAATAAATAATGTCTTGTGGAAGTTAAATAATGTCTAGCATTAACAAGATCAGTGCCACTGGCCCACTGAGAAGGTTGGTACAGTTATAAAGATCATCGGCTGATATGATCTATATATTTTTGGCCCGTTTTATGAAACCTCATGGTTTAAAATTTATTTTAAAGAGCAATTAATATACTGGTTTTAAAACTCTGGTCATTAGCACATGATACGTCCTATCGAAGTGCGTTCAACAAGTACGTGATTGGTGTTGGTAGCTACGAGATAGGTAAATGGAGAAAAGAAGAAACAAGGTATTTCAAATTTCAAAACCCACAAAAGGTCTGTCAAAAATTTGTTTCCACATGCAATACGAACTTTCAAGTGTTTTAAGCGAATTTGCAGCACGCTGCAAATAAATTGTAGCATAAATGAAAGCTAATTAGACCAGCATTAATTTATAGATGGAGGTGCGGGGAATCGAACCCCGTGCCTCTCGCATGCGAAGCGAGCGCTCTACCATATGAGCTACACCCCCAATGACTTGACAGGAGTGAGTTATTTTACAAGATGACAATGTTGTTACTGTCTTAGGAAGAAGACAACAAACACTCTCGGTTATTGGCGCCAAAATAAGAACGTATAGTGATTAGTGTCAGCACTCAGCAAAACCTAACAGCCACAAGACGTTCCCAAGGGCTTGAGTTACGGCGCACACAACTATATTACACAGCATTAAATTTCTCTCTTCATTCCCCACTGTTTCTGCAACAATTAACAATTAACAATTAAGGCATTTACTCTTCCCCTGCATCTCTTCAGCGATGCGAGACAACCGATGATATGATCACATGCTTTCATTATTGTTCACTTGCCACCTTTATTATTATTTATTAATAATAAATTTCAAAATAAATAAACAATTATACCTACTACACAACAGCACTGCACTACCTCTTCAAAAGCATGGTCTCTTCTTAAGCCTTAGAATTTCTTATCTCCACGGAATTTTCTGGTGGACTTTGGCTAACTGAATCTTGAGTGACCAAAGGCTTCTTGTGATATGTAACATTCGTGGCTTGAGTTGTGCGAAGGTTGTAAGGAGTCTATTGTCTTTTGCCGAGCGTTGCACTAAACAAATACACTGTTTGGAGAACATTATTTCCGTCTAGGGTTTGGAATTTGACGAAAAGATTTTTGTGTGTCGTGTCACATTGGAATTTTTCGACTATGAAGGTTTCTGGATTCTGGTTTCTGTTGTCTGTGCTTGGGACAGCTTTAATGCTTCTTAGCTTGTCTAATAACAAAGCTAGCTCCTCAATTCCCGGTATGTGTTCTTTTCTTCTCTCTTCTCGGCAATTAATTAACTAATTACGGTTTCCGTGTCGGTGATATACAAAATCTGGTAATGCAGCATTCAGCGACTTATTTATAATACTGCATATTATTATTATCATCTTCGATTTAGATTCCGTTGTGAGCTGACTTGTGTTCAACTCTTTCATAACGTTACGTTCTCTCTTATGTATATGCATAGCAGTATATTATTAATCTTTAACTAGTTTTATATTTTCATCTAATAATTACTAATTATATCTTTTTAGAAAAAATTAATAAATAAGGTCACTGAGCACTGAATTTAAATCTTTTTTTTTCTTTTGTTAAGAATCTCGCTTTTTGATTTTGGGGATTTGAAATTAATTTCTATTTTTTCTGCTAATTAATAATATTTGATTAGTGGTTAGCTATTAATGCAAACTGATTACATCTCTCAAGTTATTGTCTTATATTTTATGTCCTTGTTCAGTTAACTTCTAAAATTTGTTGGGTCTGTTTAAAGATAAAGTTAGCAATGCTTATTTTACAACTCTGCGCTGTGATTGTATGTTAAGAAACCAATGACATGGCATTGATGCCTTAGTTGGACTGGCTGACCATTATGCAATTATTGATTTCTCTGGAGATAATCCCAGTAGGCATAAAATTCTAATAAATTTATATTTTGCTTGCCCGGATCCGGAAACTTATTTACATGCTAAAACTATTTGCTTCTAAAATGTTATTCCAGATGTGTTCTCCGGCCAGAGTAACATTGGTATGACAATGACTCCAGTAAGCAGAAAGCTGAAGGTACATGCACTTAACTAAAAGAAAGAAAATGTAGCTGGAGGGGTTCCTTTTGGATTAAATCTGTACTAGAAGATCAATTCAGAAAATATATTAATCAATTATACACATCTATTACTGCTAGAGATACTTTCTTGAGTTAACAACTCTTTCTGAAATTGCAGGAGAATAGCTATAATCCAGGTACCACCAAGAAGCGCCACGGAGGCCAGGTGAATCTAGACGATTACCACCGCATCGATCCTGTTCCACGTTCAAAGGCTTCCATACAACCTGGACCTATCGAGCATGGCAGTCCTCTAATCCCATACATTCCAAAGCCTTCGCCGCCTGGTGATCCCAAGAATGGTGCTTGAAACCAGTTCACGCTAGAGAAAATGAAGTACCATTTTACTTAATGTTGTATGCGGCTTCTCCATCGGCGTAGTATAAATATTGAAAGACCTAATATTCACTATGTGCCCTGCTCATGTTGTTATGCACTTGACGTTTATGTGTAATGCAAATGTTAAACTTTCATCCTTTTTTTAAGTAATAACAAACTCATTTGCGTGTAAAATATTTTTCTTGTATTGCTGTATAATAGCCTTTTAATTCTCCGAGCAACGTTCGCATATCGAGGCTATAGTGCTGCCAATGGGGACTAGTGTTTGGACCATGATGTTTGCTCTATTATTTTTCCCTAATCTAGGCTAGGCCCTTGGGAACCATGTAGATTGGACTCTGCCCCTCCTATATCTGGCCCAATTACTGCTCTGTTAGGTATTTAAGTGTATGTGAAAAATAAAATTTATATTTATTAAATAAAAGTTAATAGTATATAATAAATATAATTTTTAAATAATAATATTTACACAAATAATAAAGATATAATAGATTTTTCACGATCAAGTGGTAGGTAAAATTAATTTTAGTTTTTAAATTAAAGCAACTAGTGTTTATCATATATTTTACTGCTATAAAAGTTATAACTGTTCAATCTCAATGCCAAATATAATCTAAATCGTATATTTTAGAGAATTTAGAAAGTGTTCCTAAGAAGATGGCGATGAATTTAGCATACAAGAATAACGTTACATTTATAAAATTTGACTCCAAACTAGTGTGATAATTTGTAACAATATTTATCATGTCATATGCAATACAAGTTGAGATTTATTTTCAAACTGTCTATATTATTATTTATCATAATTTTGACCAGAAAACATATTCAATAATTTGGTAGGAGACATAAATATTTGTGGTATACAACTTAATCCAATCAACTACTCTACACATGAATCTATGCAGAACTCCATACCCTTTTTTCTTTATTAAGTGATTACAGCTCAATTTCTACTTTAAACCTACCACAAGCTCCCAAATGTTGCAAGTCAAATTTAGTTATAACTTCTCTTAATTTCTCCAATTCAATTGATCGAAACCTTACAGACCACATTTGCCCACATGCTACAACCAGCCCTACCCATAAATTTATTTTTTCTCCTTCATATTGCTTTACGTCGTACTACATTTACCCATTGGTAACTAGAATGTGTTAGAAACCACATGAGAAATAAAAATAAAAATAAATTACTCACTTAAATTATAAAAATTAGAATCAGAATGTATTGTATTCTCATTATTCTATTTATTTTATTTAAGAACCATAATGGATTATTTTAAGTTACTAAATTACCCTAAGTTAATTATTGTCATTTTCATTATTATTTATTCTAATAATTGTGATTATTATCATTTAAAAAAAATAATAATAATGGCAATAGTAGTAGTAATAAGAATAATAATATTTTAATTGAGGACAAAAGTGAAATTATAAAATTTAGATGGTATAAAATTGCGAGTTCAAAGAATAAAAACTTGATTCCCAACCTTATAAGAATCAAGTTTTCATTCCTTAATTCAAAAATACATTGGCTCTATATATTTCATTCTCATTCTCTTTTTATTTCAACGAGTAAATAAATCAATTCATCTTATTTTGATTTTGATTTTGATTTACTAATTCTATACGTAAATACACCATTAGTGAATTTTCGAGGTCATCTAACAAACAACTACCAGAAAACAGGCAAAAGACATGGAGAGAACAATCATCATGGTGCCACCCAGCCTCGACCAATATTTGACTAATGTACAATGCACATATAAAGGGCAAATTTGGAATAGTGATTTCTGTTAGAATATGTAAAGAGGGTGACCAAATCACAGCTAAAAAGCAAAGCAAGCCAAAGAAAAACTAAGTGATTGGATTTCTCTATGTCACCAACCAAACTCGTTGACTAGACATCCAAAAACATGAGGACCGAGGCCATCTCTTCGTCTTCAAGCTACTTTTACTACCACCCATTTCGGTTCTTTATCAAATATCAACCAAATAGTTTACTAATTTTTGTAGCCAATTCTGTTTTGCCCACTATCTCACTAAAAAGACACCCTGCTTTCCTTCAGTTATATATGAAAGTAATGGGGCCTAGCTGTGCTGAGAGTGATTTACATCCTATTCCTAGGCCTAGAATCACTTTCAATGTGGGTATTATGCTAAGTGTAAAAGTGAAAAAAGTGATTAACAAGGTTTAATTACTTTAAGACCAATTATTACATGAAGTATTGCTCAAGTAATGACGCTTTCGAACTCCTACCAGTCATCATTTGTTAATTAACAATGACATTTTTAACCGAACATCGTCGTCTTTATTATTTAAGTTATTAAAAAATTCGATTACGGTTCGATTGCACATGTCACCCCCAAGCTGCTGCCCTTGTCAACTCTGCGCTGTTTGTTTAATCATTCCCATTCATTTATCCTGTTAAGTTCTTAAGATAATCGGATGGTCTCTGTTACATAATTACCTGTATATTATTGTTACTGATTTTTTGCGGTGATGAAACACAGTGTTACAAATAATAATTTTCAACTTTCATTTTAAGCAAGTTGAATTTGCATGATCCTGTGCATCCCTTTTGATGGTTGAATCTTATAATTTTATCAAAGCTACCAACTTGTGCATCGGTGGCTATGTTACCACGAGTGCAGTGGCGGATCTGATCCGTGTAAAGTAGAAAAATGGGTCCCTTTATAAAGGCCATAGAAAGATGAAAAAAAGAACGAGGCAGCTGGGACAAGAGTCTCAATGAGAGACAGTAAGGGACGGGTCATCCTGTAAAGAGATGCTTTCGAAGTGGGCGCTTGATGAGCTTCTTCCAGCAGTTGCATTAAAGCTGATATAATTAATCAAGTTAAGTTCGGCTAATTCTGTATCATCATAATTAACTACTCTTTTACCATATAATGTCCAAAAAACAATGATTGATTGTCATTAATGTTCTTTACACGAGCTTAAAAGTACTCGTGCTCAAAGAGTAGAAATAATTAACAGTAACCAGGAAAACGAAAGACGGATCTTTTTTTGACGAAATGGAGTGTCAATGAAGGAATTTGCTTTGAAAAGTGGTCCTCCGAGGCATGGAACCTCAAGGGCACCCATGTGTTAGTGGTAACGTCCACAATGTGTTGACACATCACGCATTGTAAGTGTGGACTTCGTTGTCAATCTTAATCTTGATTTTTTCACGAAGGACATTTTCAACAGTGGTCTATTTAACACTCACACTCTTGTTAGCTTCAAAAACACTCACACACCCGGTCAAGGACCACATTTTGTTAATGTCGTGTAGATGCTGTTGAATTTCAAAGTCCCGTCTCTTTGATCAGTTTCGATTTTAAAGTAGACAATCAGGACAGAGAACATATTGATTGTCGATTTTTTTTTCCCAAATTTGGTCACGCCATTCGGCATATCATATCATATTATGTGGAAGAAACAAGAGAAAGAGAAAAATTCCAGAGGTACTTTAAGTAACTATTATAATTTTGGAAGAAAATTGTAAGCAAAATAGTCTCGCGTTTACGGACTATGTTAATCGTATCTGTTGTGTTTATATCCAAAGATGATTAAAACAGAGAGTAAATTGAACTGTTATTTTATTAATAAATTAGTTTTTTGAGTTAGATACATAGATGTGTTGAGTCAATTTCTAACGTGGTATTAAAACTATATCCTAATAGTCATAATATAAGAAAGTAATTCGGATGGATAATTATTTTTTTTCTCCGTTAGTGATGTCGTAATGGTTTCACTTAAAAGGACATCTTAAATTGTGCTTCACGTTAAATTTGTAAATAAAAGTTACTTAAACTTATAAATAGGAGAAATTACTTTATTTAATATTATAATTTTTTATGCTTAACGCTCAAATTAAAATATGATTGTAAAATAATAATAATAATAGCTCTTTTGGTGAGAATCGAGATCCTTAAGCGTAGAGTGGGTGTGAATCATAGTACTTGCGACCTAACTCTATTAGCTTTTCTTAAACATTTTGGTTAGTGCTGGTGAAGGCATTGATTTCGGGTGGCCAAATGCATTCTTCACCCGTTGATTTGCATACAATTTAATGGTGACATAATAATGAACCCCATTAATCTTCTCGTATTAAAAATTATGATAATGTGTTAGACAGCAAGTGGTTGAGCAAGAGTTATAACCGTCCGCTTATTTGTTCTTATGCAATTTCTTTTCAAACTAAATGGACTATTACATAATTAATTGAAAAATCTACTTAATGTTTAAAAAATATGTATCAATGTATCAATTGCTAGACATCTTGTTTCGAAATAAAAAAACGTCGGTAGACCCCCCCCCCCCCTTTTTTTTATCAAATTGCATTAAAAGGTTAAAACGACCAAGACACTCAAATATTACTAGATATCTTTAATATATATACTTTTCACATTTTCTTGTCACATTAATTAATATAGCCTTAAATTAGAAAATATAGAGAATTGGAAATTACTAGTTAGTTCACTGGGTTTGAAGATTCATTGTTGTTGTTTTTTTTTTTTAATATCCCACGGAGTAGATGAATTAAGCAACCAGAGTGACTTAAGATTAAATTAAAGCAAATGGAGTTACAAAAACTCAAAGGCGGATTATGATTGTTTTGTCCCTTTCACTTCTTTTAAGATGAATAAGTTAGTTAATTTTGGTTATTGGTGACGCTATCGACTTTTGCTTACTCTAATTATTCGGTCAGTTGGTGAGTTTATTTTTATTATATGAATTGTAGATTAATTTTTCAGAAAAGTACCTTTGATTAGGTGAGAAAAAGAATAAGGAGCTTCTATAAGCGGCAAAGCAAATTTAGTAGCAATGCATTTGATCTTTTGATAAAATTTTATGCACCCAAATTTACCATCAACCAATGTACAAATATCCCAACAAAAGCGATACCCAAGCAACATTCGAGCTCATGATCTCTAACTACTTAGTTTGAACATCATTTTCAAATCGTTTTTATGCAAAGATTAATATATTTCTGTTGATAATTACTCTAGTACCATCGTCATCATCTTCATCATCATCATGTTGTGCCATTACATCTTCTTATGATTAGCCGTTTCTGGAGGTATCAATCTAACAAATTTGGACTTGTAAATATTATAACTATTAAAATCTAAGCTTTTGCATTTTGATAGACCTTTAATGTAATATCATAAAGTAACATATTGATCTTAATTTAGAAGGAAATGAGAAACCTACTTTGTAGATACCAATTTTTACCCCTTATTATAACTCAAAATTAAAGTGTAATGCATTCATGACCAGTCAAATTGCACATAATGAGCATCATAAAAGTATTACACTTTGCACATAACTGCCACATATATGCTATGTACCATAATGAATTTCAATTTAGTATGACTCATTGTCATACTTAACGTAACAAACAGTTTAGGGTACTATTGTTGGAAAATTTAGGGAAATGACTTCAAAGTAGTGTCTAATTAACACAAATAATTTACCCACTACTTTTTGTGTGCTAGCCCGAAAAAATAATAATGAAAAACAAACAAACAAATGAAATCAATCACTCTTTGGTCAAATAGTGAGAGTAATTTTTCTCTTTTAAACTGAACTTCAAAAATAGTATATCGAGGCAAGTTTGGACGGACTTGTTTCGAGTTATTTGCTAAAAAAACAAGACAAATTTAAATTAAGCCAATTTTGCACATAGACTGAAATTTTGAACATGGATAAACAAAAAGAATTTATCTAAGTAATGAAAAATAAAGATAAAAATAAATTCATCCATAAAATCATATCAGCAAAGTTCAGTCGTCCAGATTCGCGGGAGATGTCAATTAACAGGCTATTTATTTGGACTGAAAACTTGAACGGCTGGGGAAAAAAAAAATTCAATACCCCTTGAGAAAAAAATTTAAATTCAAGTCTGTCGACTGTTCCTGTGCGTCGCTTGCGTAACGTCTCTCCGAAGATTCACGGTACCCAAACATCCCACACCCCTTCACACATCTTTTCATACAAGTCCACGTTTGCGTGCACAATAAACCCCCAAACTCGCTTCCACGTGTTACTAACTCCATCGAAATCCCCAAACTACCCTTTCCACCTACGGACTTGAACCCGTCGCACGCGAGTGCGATGCTGTTTATAAAACCCGCGAGTAGGAGGAGGACTATAATTCGTCATTTGAAAAAAATATTAATTTTCACTGAAGGCTTTTAGTAGTATTATGACAGTTATGCTCTCAAATCTCGCCTAAACAATTTCCCTTCCTCGCCGGAATTTCGTAACGGTCATATCGCCGATCACTATTTTCTCTCCCTCTCCAAAATTATATCAGTTTTTAAATCCGTAATTTGGCCTCCGTAGTGATCACAGATCATCCGCACAAAGTTCGGCTCTCTCTTTACTTCATGCTAAGCTAAATTGTGCAGGTTTAAGCACGGGTTTAAGGTGAAGGCGCAAAATTAGGGTTTCTTCTTTTGTACTGAGTTTGAAGAATAATGAAAGATGACTTGAAATTTCTGTGTAAGCAAACGCAATGGTAGTAGCTGCAGTATCAACGGCTATAAGCAACACCCCCAAAACGACGTCGACAACGACTCAGAATCCTACTACGAGAACAAGGCCGCCTCTTTTACCTTCGGACCCCGAGAATGGTCTTGCTAATCATCGGCGCCCTAAATCACGAGAAGTTACTTCTCGCTATCTCTCTTCCTCCGTCTCTTCTTCCTCTTCTTCGTCTTCCACCTCATCAACGGCGTCGAAACGCTGTCCATCGCCGTTAGTTTCTAGAAGGACTTCTTCGACAACGGCCATGATGACTCCAATTCCTTCGGTGCATTCCACAATCAAACGGTCACAGTCCGCGGAGCGTGGACGGCCCGTTACTCCGCGGCTGAACAGTAACGGTAATTTGAGAAGCGGCGAATTATCAGCTGCGCAGAAAATGTTGTTCACTTCAACTAGGAGTTTGTCGGTGTCATTTCAAGGTGAGTCGTTTCCACTTCAAGTAAGTAAGGCCAAACCAACGCCGTCTCCTTCGCCAATTAGTACTAGTAGTGCCGTAAGAAAAGGCACGCCGGAGAAGCGCAAAGCCGTAACGCCAGCGAGAGATCATACGGAGAATTCGAAGCCAGAACGGTGGCCGGGAAGATCACGTCAGCCGAATTCTTTGAGCAGGAGCGTGGATTCTACGGATGAGAGGAGAAAATTGGTTGGATCTGGAGGTAATGTAGTTAGGGCGTTACAGAATTCGTTGATTGACAATAGTAATAATGGTAGTAGGGCTTTGTTCGAGGCGAGATTGAGCACTGATTCAGCTAACGCCATGCTGGACAAAATACAATCACAAAAGAAGAAGCAGGAGGACGATGATGATGGTGTACGGTGTGATCTCACAGCTTCTGATACTGAGAGTGTGTCTTCTGGCAGCACTTCAGAAGCTTATGAGAGAAACGGTGTTGGAGTTGTTAATCCACGTGGCCCGCGTGGGGTTATTGTCCCGGCTAGATTTTGGCATGAGACTAATAACAGGTTGCGGCACCAAGCCGACCCTTCTACGCCTGTATCTAAGACAAATGGATTAAAAAGCTCTTGTACGCCCAAGCTGATTGTGCCCAAGAAATTTGGATTTGATAGTCCTGCGTCTTCTCCTAAAGGAGCTGTAAATACTAGAGGACTTTCATCGCCTCTAAGAAGTGCAGTTAGGCCTGCATCACCAAGTAAGCTTGTGACATCTGCTAGTTCTTCACCTGTTCGGGGATTGAGCCCATCCAGAGTGAGGAATGCCGCGATTGGAATGAATAGTAGTAATTTGATTAGTGTGAGTAACGCACCGTCAGTTTTGAGTTACGCTGTTGATGTTAGGAGGGGGAAGGTTGGGGAGAATCGGGTTGTTGATGCTCATCTGTTGAGGTTGTTTCATAACCGATTGTTGCAGTGGCGGTTTGTGAATGCCAGAGCCAATGCAGCTCTGTCTGCCCAGAGATTGAACGCAGAGGTATGGCTTCTCGACTTGAAACTTGTTGTCTTCAATTATTTCTATTGAAACAAAATAAACGCAACAGGTATTTTGTTTGGTGAACATTTTCAATTGATGCCTGGATTGTTTTGCTTTTCAATTTAATTTGCTGTGCTTTTGTCATTCTTTCGTAGGATCTTGTTTGATATTTCTTTTCATTGCTACTGAAGATGGTTGTTGAGCGCCTTTTTTTTTTTTTTGGAGTTAGAAAGTCTAGTTGTAGGTAAATGAACTGATAGTTCTTGCTTGTTGACAATAAGATTCCTGTGATTTTGGATTTTAGTTGCATATTTGGAAGTAACCAGTGCTCAATCTTTGCAATTATAGGTAGTATTGAGGTTAGAAATCAATTTAAGGGGTGTTTTTGTTGGACTGGGAAGATTCAGGGGAGCTTTTTGTTTTTGAAAGCAAAGTTTGCCATTAATGGATGGTAATTGTCTCCTATCATAAGGAAAAGTGAAGGTGAGTTGGTGATCTACCGTGTTTACCGGTGGTATTGAGGTTGTATAATATCTTAAGAGATTTCTGGGAGTCTTTTCCCTTTTTTGGCAAACTTCTCTATTCAAAGACGCCTATACATCTAAGATTCCTATAGGGTTACCATCTTAAGGTAGCAAACAGGTTCTATTTGGGTTTTGAGTGAGAGTTTGTGAATGGGTGATTGCAAAGTTGGGTGTAACTTTTGGTAGCAAACTCAACCGGCACCTTTCATTTGTACATCTTTTAGGTTGTATTTGGTCATACATCAGTTGCATGGTATTCTACTAGTAAAATAACTACAAACAAGTTAGTGATATGTTCTGTCAAACATTAATGGATCAAGAACCAAAAAATATGGATGCTATTACTAGATCAATGCAACTTGTAGAAATTTAGAATCCTTGCTCATTCCTGCCTCAGATTCTTAAAAGCTCTAGGCTTGATTGCCATTTAACTTAGCTTTAAGTATCAGCGTATCTTCTCTTGAAAACTATTGCTGTCTTTGAAATGGCAAACTCTACCATACTTTATGTATTATTTTGCTTGAAGTTTACATTGTTTTCCAGATAATTTTACTCAAAATTTGTCCTAATATTGTTCTTGTACCAGAGAAGCCTCTACAATGCATGGATAGCTAGCTCAAGGCTGCGTGAATCTGTCAGAACAAAAAGAACTGAGCTGCAGTTGCTGAAGCAAAATTTGAAGCTAACTTCCATCCTCAAGTCACAAGTAAGACACCCTGTTTGTGTTTCTCATGTTTTTTTTTCTTTTTTTTTGGTTCATTCTGCCGTTTCTTTTTTTTCTCCCCCCTTCCCCTGGTTTAGGGTAGGGGTGGACAAATTTGGGTTCGGATCAATCTGATTGAATTTGGAGTTGATCAGGTTGGGAAAAATGTGATCCGCACTCAACCCAAATTTGTAATAATTCAGATCGGATCAGATTGGATCAAAATTTCAGGTTGAATTCAAATTGGATCAGGTTGTGATTATATGCAGATCGGGTCAAGTTCGGGTTTAAAATGGATTCAGATCAATTAGGATGGATTCGGATAATATTCAAATTAGGGGTAATTTTGAGTCTTTTTTTGTTTGTTTTGAGTTTTTGTACAAATTATTTTGGTTATTTGAAGATTATTTTAACATAATTATCTCATTTTTGTCTTTTTCTTTTACCAATTTTCAACTACTGCTATGAAATTAAATAAATAAAAATTAAAATAAATTACCACTATCAAGTCAGGTCGGGTCAGGTTATTTGCCCACTCCTAAGATTATAACTGAAGTATATATATATATTTTAATTTAGTGTTAACCTGATCCGATCGGGTTGGAGGATTTATCCGCATCCATTCCGAACCTGAATTTTAAGGATCCGGTCGGTTATTTGCCCACTGCTAGTTTAGAACATAGTTTTCTGCCTTCATTGAATTGCCCGATGGGCATTTGCAAGTTTTTTATCTCATGTCTGCGGTGGATTCAATTTTTATTGATGCATTTAATCTTATAGACTGATTCATTTGTTGCTAATTTCCCATCTGTAACTCCTATACTATTGGTTTTGAAATAGAAGGGCTCTCTCTAATCCCCACCAACACCGAATTCACTGCCCAAGTCCCTGTCATTTGGCAAATAATTCCAATCCTAATCATCAAAAAGTAAAAATAAGATGGCACTGTTTTCTGAAGCAGTAAATTTTTCCCATATGTTATTTTTGCAGTCCTGTTATTGTGATGCTGCATGAAGTGCTTTTGTTGATACTGAGACACTGTCAAACTTTTTGACTGTTACATGTTTAACTGATTTTTCATTGTGAATGTAGATTACGTTTTTAGAAGAATCGGCTCTTATGGACCGGGATTATTCTAGCTCGTTATTGGGGGCTATTGAAGCTTTGAGGGCTAGCACACTTCGGCTGCCAGTTGTTGGTGGGGCAAGGGTATGCTATTTGTTTCCTTCCTTTTAAATTATTTCAAAGCCTAACGTGGATACTCTCTGTTTTTCCCTTTGGGCTAAGTGGAACTTTTGCCTGCCATGCTGGGTATGTTTGGGCTTAATAGAACTTATTACTTGACTTTTTGTATTTACAGGCAGATGTCCAAAATGTGAAGGATGCTATTTCGTCAGCTGTTGATGTGATGCAAGCAATGGCGTCCTCAATATGCTTATTGTTATCAAAGGTAATAATTAGAACTCCACCCAACTGATAGTTTTCTGGAACATTGAAGTGGTTTTCCAAAGTTGAATTTTATAATTGTGTTTGCTGCAAACCTTGTTTTTTAATGAAGTTTGAAGGCCACACAACTTTATTTTACATAGTAGGTTATTTTTATGATCATATGTTAGCTTTGTTTAACCAGTGCGTTAAACTATACACTTACTTTTTTCCCCTCATTTCTGCTGCAATACCCTCTGTTAAATTCTACTTAAATAGTCTTCAGACTTTGATATATATGGATGCTGGGTTACCTACTTTCTGGTTTCAATGGGGTTACCCTTACTGTACATGGGATGTTTAAATACCAAACCAAGCGAAGTAGTGGATTCTAGGCTGGCCACATTACCTTTAACGTCAATTTTCTTGTAGATACATGTAGAGAACAAGAATAACCCAGTTACTGACTGGATGGAAACTCCTTCTGTCAGATGATTTTGTGGTGATAAACTTAGGCTTCGGCTTAATGTATAATGTATTAGTACAACTAAAATAAATAATGTGTTCACAAATTTTCTATGTATATAATAACGTTAGATCACACTATGAAATTAACAAAGGATTCAGCAAAGCAAATAGAACAAAGAACCCTTAAGCTCTTTTTTTTAATATGAACCACACTGGTGGCCATTCAATTAGGGTTGCCACATCTCTGAGTTACAAAACTGTTAACATATGTCTTTGCAAAGTAAGATAATTCATATCCCGCCACAGATGGAGATATTTGAGCTATAGCTGATACGGACAACCAAGTCTAATCAAAGACTGTTTGCAGCCTCTGGCATATTTTCTTGCCATAATTTTCGATGTCTGCCAAATGAGAAACTTCTGATGACCTAGAAACAGCCCTCCCACAATGCTGTATAATGTGCTTTGTGCGGAGATAATTAAATCTTCCATATATTTTCTCTGTAAAGATTGCATAATGCTTCAGCTTTCATGAGATCAGATTGATTGAATTAACTTCACGCTTGCACATATGATTGAGATTTTTACTGACTTTATTTTTATCAAATAGGCTTACACTTTTCTCAACAAATTTGACTTTAAATCTGCTTAGTGTGGAGTCTTCTAGAAGCTTGGTATATCCACTTTGCTGAGAGAGCAAGAAGTTTGCTTTCGAGAACATAGTTTAAGATTTTCTTGGATTTGCATTTGAGGATTTGGACTAGTTGTGTGACAACTTGAGGTCATTAATGCAATATAAAATGAGAAAATGATTGCCTTACTCTGTACAAATCCAATTTGATCATGTTTGTCCGCCACATCTTTATTTTTCTATATTTTCTGAACCAGCATTCTTTATAATATGCTTTTTAACACATGGAATCAAGTTCTCTGTTTCTACTTTTCTTTTTATCTGCAATTTGCAGTTTTTATTAGATTGATTTGTTGGCAGTGATAAGCGTTGAGTAATTACTAGTGTACTTAAAATGCATATGATGACCTCAATCTCTAGGCTCTTTTAATTACTAGTGTACTTAAAATTGATTTGATGTGCTCTGATATGATCACACTCATTTGGCCCTATCTTGGCGTCTCTCTGATTACCATCATTATAATTTGGTATTTGATAGGCTGGGGAAGTAAATTCTTTAGTTTCTGAACTTGCCAATGTCAGTGCAAAAGAACACGCTTTGCTTGGTCAGTGCAAAGATCTCTTGTCAACAATTGCAGCCATGCAGGTAAATCTTTTTATTTGGTTTTGTTATGGTATTTGAAAGAATAATAGCAGTCAAGGGCGTATTGTCTGATAATTTTGCTTAAGAGTTGTAGTAATTTTCTAAAAAGTAATTCTGGTAGCAGGTGAAGGAATGTAGTCTGAGAACACACATCTTACAATCGGAACGTTTACCTTCAAGCCTGACATCAAAAGTGTAAAGACCTCAACACATCATTTCACAAACTACCTCTAATACTAACATGACCGACACCGATTTTTCCTTGGGATTGTGGTGCCAGAGGCTAAGGCAATAAAAATACTGAATGGTTAATGTGGCTTTTAAGAGCATTGTGTGTTTAGTTGGTGTCTGTTGGATATGTAAAAGTTAGCTTTCTAACGTCTCTTCTGTATGCACAAGCGGCTGGAAATCTTCATTCAAATGTCAAATTAGAATGTACATTTTCCTTTTCAACAGGCTTGAGGAAAGTATATGTAAATATCATGATGGAGTTGTCAAAGGATCGGTGTGGGTTTTATGTCACCACTGATCTATTATTATTATTATTATTATTTTTTCTTTCTTTAAAAGAATATAATGAAATTGTTAATGTCTAAAGTATAAATGTTGCTTGTAGTTCCCATCACATTAGTAACTATAATACAAAAATCAACAATTAACTACTTTATGTCAAGTAATAACAAAATTTTGGTCCATTCTCTAAATTCGTTGCTCCTCCCGATTTTTATGTGTCACATCCCCTGAGCTAAGGATGTGTGCGAGGGTTGTGAGTTAACTTTTTCTACTAGATTTCTGCAAGTCTATTTAACCATGATAACATGAAATATGGGATGGTGCATCAGCATCAACGTTGCATGTAGTAAGGCAGAGCAAAAGAGATGGACCCGCATTCGAGATATTGGGTTTTTTTTTTTTTTTTTTTTTGGAAGTCGTGTTGGATTTTGCTTGCGTGAGAAGACGGTACTTATTTTTAGCCAAGGGTGCTGTGGGATCCACAGCATATGCAGCTAATAGACGCGGCGAGGCGAATGGATTGAAATAAAACTTTGCTCTTTTCTCCATTAAGTTGTTGTCTTTTTCTAGCTTTTTGCTCTTGTTTTTTTTTTTTTAATTATTAAAATGGAAAGAAAATAGCGTTGATGCCGTGGAACCCACTTCCGATGGAGGAGGACTAGGCTCCAAGTAGGCTGACGTGCAGCGCACAAATCTTTTTTTGGCTTTGCAAAGTCCAGCAATTCTTGGGACCCACTCTCCACCATTAAGATTTCTTAGTTCCATTCTCTCCACGGCCAGACCGAGACCGAGACCGAGACCGAGACCACCGTGTCTAAATCGCCTCACTTTATGTGAAGTTCACCTGCTGCTTTTCTTGGAACTGCTTTTCACTGGCTTTCTAAATTGTATTTTCTTGTAGTGTGTTTTAAGCTTGATAAATGAAATAATGAATTCTCCATATATTTTCATTAGAAAGGCATATCTCTGCTGATCGGTCCAAGTAATTAACGCAGCTTCACATTCCAAGTGAATAGATATCTTGGTCAATAATTATTTTTGATCAATTCATCCAGTCGAATTTAATTGTCATTGGCATGCAAGCGAGTGACCGCCCGTCTTAGTCTCTTATACATCCATTTGGGGCCGGTATGGACGAAACGGTGATGCAGCAAAGAGATGAAAATGGATTATCATCTCTGAGACGCACGGAAGTTCATTACATATATATCTCAAAGGAGAAAAAGTTGCAATAATTCATTATTGTTCCTCTTCGTTATTCTCCGACTTGTAGTACACTGGCGCCGTTAGTTACGCACGTCGTCGTAACACATATAAAATAAATAAGAAAACTCAAACGAAGAGATTTAAAAGCTTCTTGTCTTGATGATGATTGCCTCCTCTCTTGTTACTCTGAAAATTAGCCGTATCCGAGTAAAACGACATCGCAGAAGACCTTCCCTTGCCGCGTTTGCCGGTCACTGCACCATCAGACGAGGGATTTGACTGAGCGGGGGGCGAACCTTCATCTCTGTCAACGTTAATAGATTGAGGCCCCGCCCCCGTAGTTGTGGCCGTCGGCGCCGCGGGTCTGATCAGAGTCCCCCCCGACAGCACCGTCTCCACCGCCGCCCGGCACACGTGCCAGTTACCACTCGACAGTAACCCCACCGCTCCATCCACGGGGTTTACCGTACGCCCGCACGCTTCAAACAACAACGACTGAAACAAAGCTGCAAAACCGAAGCCAAAAATGATTAGTTTCTTCGTTTATATATTTAGCTTTAGTTTGTTCGATATGATTATACCTACCCGGCCGTTGGGGTTGGGGAACGGCGGCGATGAAGCACAAGAGGTCGCTGCGGCCAAAGAATTTGGCGAGAAACAAAGTGGCGTTGCCTTGTGCTTCGGGAGTGTCAATCCACTGCAAGCACGACCTCAGTATGCACGTCTCGCTGCATCCCTTCCGTAGAACTCTGCACCCGTTGCAGCTCATCTTTATCCCTCTCTTCTCTTTTAGCTTCAGACCAAAGCCCCTTCTAGTTGCAGCTGCCGTTCGTTCGTTCGTTCGTTCGTTCGTTTGTTGCTAGTGAGTACCAGTGACTGAGGTGGTTGTGACTTGTTGTCTTGTCGAATGAAGGTGCCAGATCGACACTCAACACACGTTATAAATTTCGAGTGGATTTAAATTAAATTTTTTATTAAAAAAAAAGAAAAAGTAACTGTGGTTGAGTTAACTAACAACTTTAAGACGATAGAGGTGGGTCGGGCTGTACTGTACCAATACCCTGCGGTGCCGGCGTGGATGATCGGGAGAATATCTTCCAAACTCTGGGCACGAGCGGCTCCAGGTTTCCGCTTCTCTCCTTTCTTCAAGCTCAACCGTTGGATTTTCTTACCACTTTTTTTCTTCTTTTTTAATTTTTATTTTTCTCCTCCCCATTGATTTCGACTGTTTGATCCTTTTCCTCCACTCCTTTTTCTAATTTTTGTGCGCTACTTTATTTTGGTGCGACGCGAAACGAAAATTTAGTAGTGGTAGTAGCAGTGTTACTATTTACGATTTGATCTCTACGATTACTTTGGAAAAACATATGTCTTAGTCCTCCTAGGCAAATAATATTAAGATGCTCCTTATCTTATCCAATATCCAGTATCGGAAATTAAAAAAAAATTCTTTGCAATATTGTTCTTCCCTAGAAAGTCTCTTCTTATTTTGGGTATATTTTTAATAGCCGGGTCAGGCTGGCTAGAACTAGTAAAATGAGGGGTTAGATCATTATTTATTGAGCATAATTTTTAATCTTTGAAAGGAATAATTTGTTTTTGCGTTAAGAAGAAAATGAAGTATTGCAGCAGATTTTAACCATTTCCAAACGTAATCCAAAACCCACCACCAACCTCATCGGCTTAATTAAAATAAAATATTCCCATGAATTGGACCAAAAACAAAAAAAAAAAGAGATGGAATTGGGACAACTCAGTGGTTAAGATTTTGAATAATTATTAAAGCTCGTGCTCGTCAACATGTGATGTAATCGCGCGTGACAAGCAACAGAAGAAAGCTGACTTAACTGATGACGTAACAGTCACCGATGCACAATACATGGATACGTGTATCAGCCGGTGAGAATCGGATCGAATTTCGCTTGAGAAATTTGCTTATTTATTTATTCATTCATTCATTTTCTCTGCACTGACGACTGATCATGAGGCATCATGCATTGCGTTGACAAAATAGCTATGCGGCACTGTTAGTTACATCATGTATGTACATACTGCCACTGAAAGCTGGATTGAAGAAAGTGTTAATTAATCATTGCATGAAGAACTTAAAAAAGGTTAATGGCAATATGTGCGGAACCGGTTTCAAGTTTCTAGCCCCTTGAGTGCATGCTAACGTGGCATCTGTTCATGATCATACATAGGAGCCAAAATTCCATGGGAGAAAAGTAATATTGAAAATTTGAAATCCTTCTAATCATCAAGATCCTCCTTATAACGCAATTAATATAAACACTACTTGCCGTGGGCATTTGCACGGCCCAAAATTCCATGATCATACATAGGAGCCAAAATTCCATGGGAGAAAAGTAATATTGAAAATTTGAAATCCTTCTAATCATCAAGATCCTCCTTATAACGCAATTAATATAAACACTACTTGCCGTGGGCATTTGCACGGCCCAAAAACTTGGGTTAGAATTAATAGGCAAGGGTCATGGGCTTATCTATCTTTGCTCTCCTTCGAAGATTAGAAATTGCTTAGAAATGTTGCGCACGAAGTTTATAAAGAAATCGGAGATGAAATTACGGTGGGTCTGAATTTACTTTATATACAGAAGATTTTAGTTTACTTTAATCATCTGCAACGTGGTATCTAATAGATTATTTGGATTCTACCGAAATCCTCAAGGATCATGGCAAAAAGCAGTGACTTTCTTTAATGTTGAGACTTTAGCATTTTTCAGAAGCATGATATGCAAGAAAGTTACTGTTTCTGGATAATAATTCCCTCGTGATCTATTTGAGCAAATACAATTACGTGATTGGTGGTTGATAAATGATAACAACATAAATAAATAAATTTTAACCATATGTTAGCAGAAATAAATGTGTGTTATGAAATTGTTCAAAGCTAATATGCTTAAATTATAAAAGAATCCTTGTTCATTGTTTCCCTTTGAAGAAATTACTCTCCACGCATGAAGTCTTGGTGCTTTCAAACAAAACAAGAGTGGAGCTACTTATATCTCTCTTTTCATCTTTTTAAACCTCACTTATAAGTAAAACTTGACATCATATAAATATTTTTATACGTGGGTTCCTACTAATTAAGTCGATCAAATCTCTTATATTAAAAATAAGAGGTTTAGATTCGAACTCTACTTCTATCGACATGGAGGAGATCAAGTTATTGTGAGGCCAAATTAAAATTGTTGTGACATAAATTACGACGTCTGCTTGAACAGTAGATTATCTAGGCTAGAAGTCTGCCGATAAGAAATTGAACCGTCATCTTTTCTAATGGCAATACATATTCCTCTTTCCCTTTAAAGAAGTTGCATAGTTGAGATTCCGCTGGCTATTTGAAATCAATTGGTGTAGATGCTCTGTTTTGTTTTATCTTATGCTATTCTACTCTTCTCTTCTTCTCTTCTCTTCTCTTCTTCCCTTAATAATTCACCTTATTGTATTATTATCATTAATGGAGGAATATCAGAAAGGGGTTCTGCACTTCTGTTTTGCTATTTTCCTTTAATGGGACTGATGCTTAGCTCGTCTTTTAAGGCCTGTGAGGCTATGACAGCCCAGTGCGAATACATACATACATACATACATATATATATATATATATATATATATATATATATATATATATATATATATATATATATATATATATATATATATATATATATATATATATATATATATATATATATATGTGTGTGTGTGTGTATATATATGTATATATATGTATATATATGTATATATAGATATATATATTTTCTTGATTGGTCATTTCACTACTCCTGATTGGTCATTATATTTTCTTGGAATCTCGATTCTTTGACGTACAGGTGCAGCACGTCAACAAAGAATGGGTTCTTTTAACAGTGAATTATAATTGGATACTATAATTAAACGGTGATTAGTACTGCTCACTTGCCGCGCCCCTCCGGCGTCTCCGTTTATTTGCGATTGCTTCAAGCCAGAAACGTTCCTATACGGTGCATGAGTCTGAGAAACATTTGGTAACTCTGAACTTTGGTACCCTACAGACTAAATTTTAAAAAAAAAATGAAAAGCCTGAAATGTTGGAGCATTTACGGTTGTTAAGCTTGCCGCATTAATGAGAATAGAAGAGAAAATAGTCCTAATGATTCTGGCAGCTGGGTTATCATCCACCTCCTCCGAGTTTTTCACCATGAATTGTCCTGTCATTTTCGTTCTGTTCTATATAGTAATTTCAGTGGTGTAAAATAACAATTAGAATAAACAATTAAGAGGGGTTTGATGAGATCAAGAATGGGGCTTGAATGGCTCTACTATATATATATATATATATATATTTTTTTTTTTTTAATGTGTGATTAGCTCGACTCTTAAATCAATTAAGTCGCGATGGGGGGTAAGTTGGGCTTGCACTTGATAATAATGCATAGCCTGCTGGGCTCATTACTTAAGAGGACGATCTCATTTTGCTTGGTCATAGTTGGGTTAGAGGTGGGCATAACCGAACCGGTTCTGAAAAGTTGGTTCGGTTTGATTTTTTTTTTTCTTTTGTTTCGAATGATTTTTTTTTTTTAAAAAAAATTTGATCCGAACCCAAATTTTTTGTTTGGTGGTTCTCAATTAAAATTCTTAAAACTGGAATTGTACCGAAAAAATCCCTCAATATTTTTTATATAAAGATGGCACCACGTGGCATCATTTATGTGGGCAAAAGAAATTATATGTAAAAAAAAATTAAAAACATTATAAATATTTGAAGAACCGGAACAAATATCTCTGTTCCATTTCGATTCTTATTAGGTTTTTAAAATACAATACCGAATCAAAATGAATTTTTCAATTTGGCCTGGTACCGAATCGAATCCCAACTTAGAATTTTCTTTCATGCGTATACTCATTTTTTAACTCTCTTTTATATGATACTTATTGTTATATGACAGTCAAAAAGTCTACTACTATAATTAAAAATCTATTTGGACTATCTTACATAGTAATATCAACTTGAAACATGTTAGTGGGAGGAATTTACATATACTTGAATTATATAAGAGATGAATCATGAATTCTCATGAGGAGACTTGAACAATTACTCGCATATTATTGAGGGCAATTGTTCACCACTCTGCCCTAGTCAAGTAGCCAATAACTCTTAAACATTGTGTGTAATAGTTTTTGTTTTGTTGTTCACCGTATCTTTGATTATTTTTAGAACTTATCTTAATTTAGAGGGTGAGCTAACTTTTATGGTTTAATTGTGGAAGGAGCAAAGGTTACCCTGAAAAGTGAAAAGCATAAGCAACGGACTGTTTTAAGCTGTTCTTTTAAATACAAGAACGAACTCAAAAATTAGTGTCAAAACACACAGATAAGAAAGGAAAATTTCATCAACGTTTCGTGTTCCTCTCATTTCACCAAAATATTAACATAAATAATAAACACGTACGGTACCAGTAAGAGCATTAGTATCATGGCATCTTGAGTGGTAGCAAAAGAAGACACGTGGCACGCACTTGGTCTGATTTCATCCAATGTGGGCAACAAAACTTCTACATACGTCACCAGCTCAACATTATTGCGGATCATCATCGGCCCAATCCAGTGGTCCAGCCCCACAAATCTTTTTTCAAAAGTCTTATTAATTTTTTATGCGCAGCTACTCGCACGTGGAAGAGAAAGGAGCATATTCGTTATTGCCGAAGAAAGCCCAAATAATATATTATTATTATTCTTTTGCGTTTGGTTTCATTACATTGAATCTAGTGAACAATTAACTGTATATAAATTGACTTCATTAATGCAAATACGTAATGGTTTGAACAATCAGCAAAGAAATTGAGAAAAAGTAAGAAAAACAGTTGTGATGGGAAACTTTACTGGTTTATCTACCACAACTAGTAACGCTTTCTTTGGTAAGAACAGTTCATCAGCAACATTCATACATATACATATACACATATACATACACACACACACACACACACACACACATATATATATATATATATATATATATAATTATTTTTAAATCTAAACACCCTCAATTTTTTTAGTGCGAATATACAGTTAAATTGTATGATTTAATAAAATTAATTTTTAATATATTATAAAATTATGTGATTTAATGAAATTAAAAATTAAATAATCGCTTAATATTAAAAAAAGCTAGGGTGTATAATAATAATAATAATAATAATTTAAAATTACTTCATATATATTATATCCAAAGTAAATGTCTGACCTCCCCTTACCATTCGTTTTTTGCTCGCCTACCAAACTAGAACGCCGTCCTCTTTATAAGGCCTACCGTACAGTCAAATGATGCAAAGAACTTGTTACGAAGAGAGAAGCTTCGTGTATGAAGAAGAAGGGTTGTTTGGCAGCATTCTAACTAATTTAATTGGGTGCCACATGCAGATTCAACTTTTTGTTGAAAAATAATCAACTGTGGAAATTAGACGATAAATTTGTTAATATTGACTGGGGGTATCCTAATTAATCCAGGTCATGCTGCCGTCATCCTTATGATCACCCACAGACCCACTTAATTACTTAAGTTGGTTTGCCGACCTGTCATTAATTATTGAGTTGTGCATATTTTTAATTAGCTCAGAAAACTATGGGGGCTTGGTTGGGCCACATTTGTAAATCCTACGTGCTATCATTTTTCTGTAACATGAAATATATAAGAGATTAGCGCGACTAAAATTATCCCTTGATCTAAATTTTTGTTAAGCATATGAAAATAATTAAATTAATCGTACATTACTATTAATACACATATTATACAAGGTCTCTAAAACTTCGCGAGAGTTGAGATTAGCTTAGAGCTAACCCTGAGAAGCCCGTAGGGAGACTGGAGTACTTAGCTGCTGAAGTGATGGGTTAATGCCTTAATGGCATTCTTATAATTGACTGGAGAGAGAATTCTGGAGTTAAGAGAGTTGAAACCCGACATGGAAGCTTCCCGTGGCCTCCTCTGAATAAGAATTCGAAAGGAAACATTGCTGACGCTTCCCAATGGGTGACTCGACTCTTTCCAATTCCAGTTCAACGCGGTTGTTGCGCTTCAATTAGTTTTATGCTTCAGACTTCACTGTTCTCACTAGCTATATTAGTTGACTTTGGTTATTCTCTAAAAATATCTTTCATCATTATTTGCTGTCACAAGCATCTAGATCTATCTAGTTAATACCAGATTAACATAAGGTTTATCTCGTTCAATAATTAATTCGGACGCAATTCGTCTTCAATTTTGTTTGGTATAATGAGGCTTTAACCTGGGGAAAGAAAGGTCTTTGCTTATACGATCGCCATTGGCTTGCGCCACCCCAATTTGTTATATTATACAACTAGCCTAATTCTGTTCCCGTCATCTTACTTCTTAGCTGTATGCATAAACAAAAGGAAATTGCGCCAGATCCCCACAAAAAGAAGCATTGAACTTAATTAAAAAGCTTAATTTGTTCAGTCCCATTCCATTACCACATTCTTTATCAGTCGTGGAACACGCGTTTTAGGAGACTTTGTGGGAGCAATGCAGATGTGTAAGCTCACTCGAACGTGTTTGAGCACAATAGCAATATGGCGACACTTGACATTATTATTCAACTTAACTAATTGAAAAGTTCAACTTTCTATCACCCGCATACCAGTTACATTATGCCCGTGATTCCACAAACTAATTCTTTGATTCAAACAAGTTGCGTGGATGAATTCGTGTCAACACGGGCACATGTAATGTGAGGACACAAAGGCAGAACAAAAACCTTTCTTGCTTTTTAATGCAAAACGCTACCAGTGTACATGTCGTGGCCAAATAATGGTATGACACCAGAGAACCAAAATTGAAGAGTCGGCATCCATAAAAAGGAAAGAGAGAGAGAGAGAGAGAGAGAGAGAGATCCCCCCCCTCCCCCCCCCAACCCCTACCAAAAAAAAAATTACATTGATGAGGAAGTGGCTTAAGTAAGGACACCTGTCATCCTAATCACCTCCACACGTAAACGGCGTGCGGAAATCTCCAAGGCCGAAGCTGATCTTCTTATCCACACTACACCAAACATCCCCGATCATCAAGCCAACCCCATCCAACCTCATTAATATAAAATTAAATTTAGTTCTAACAATCAATCAACAATAATAATAATTAATATTATTAAGCAATTGCCAGAATAAATGCACGTGAGCTTGAAGTGGAAGCTCATGCACTGGATGGAGTGTGTGTATGTGCTGCATTACTGATCTAACAGTTGAATAAAAAACCGTCACTCTTGAGGTCTCGAAGTATTTTGTCGTGGTTCATGCTTAAAGTAAGTGAACTCTCAACAAACTGTGCCGCGCCGCTCACGCGGTTCAGTTGTGCTGTGCCCTACATCATGACCTGCCCATTTTTTTCTTGGTGCGCATGTAAGTACCCTAAAGTTGACGCAGCGCATTTTAGACGAATTCAACAATTGTAATTATAATTCCCAAAAAAAAAAATGAAACATTAATAAGTACTTTGCGTTTTTCTCACTTTATTGAAGTCGAAAAAAATTAATTGAATAAATCACTATCACGAAGTCGCAGCCGAGAAACGTGAGAATCTCAAATGCTATGTACAAAAAAAAAAAAAAAAAAAAATGTAACTGACGAAATTAACAGTAAAAAACACACGAAATATATTTGCCTAAACTTAAAATCCTAAAAATAGCCGCCCAAAAACAAAAAGTGGCAATTAAGTAATTAAACTTCGATTTTGTGGGGCAAGAAGAGACGGGGCTTCTTGGCCGGCAGCGGACTCTCCACCTCATCATCACCGGAGATGAAGAAAGCAGTAGAGAACGCCGGTAAGACGGGGAGGTTGAGGTCAAAGCCACGGTGGCTGACTTGGCTATGAGTGTTACTGGACCCGGATGACGTCACTCCACTCTTCTCGCCGCCTTCGTAGTGACAACGTTTGTGTCCGCCCAGGGCTTGGCCAGTGGGGAAGGACTTGTGACAGATGGAACACTCGTGGGTCCTACCAGTGGCGTTCGTTGCGCCGGTGGTCGTGGCAGTTGTGTTGGTGTTGGTGGTAGTGGAAGCGGAGTGTTCGTCGCCGCCTCCAGATCCTTTACGGTGGCTGGCCTTGTGACCGCCCAAGGCTTGGTAAGAAGAAAACGCCTTGTCGCACACGCTGCACTTGAAGATAGTCTTCTGGTCAGAGGACGACGTCGTTGCAGCTGTAGCTGGAGCAGGAGACTTTTGTCGCTGTGAGGTGGCGGCGGCGGCGGTCGTGTTATAGTCGGTTAAGGCGGCGGTGGAGGTTGTGCCACGTGCAAGCATGACGAGGCAGAGCGCGAGGTACTCTTCTTCAGTTGGAGGGTTGTGTGGACGCTTTGAGCGCTTGCGCTTAGTCCATGGCTCAAGGGAGTGAAGATTAGCTTCTTCAAAGTGAAACGGCGACGTTGAAGTAGTTGGGGAGTTAAGAGCTTCCAGTGCCATCTCTGGTACTGTCTTGGATCTAAAACGAAAAGTTAGTGTGAAAAAGAGAGAGCTCAACTTGAGATTTAGAATGTATTGAGTTATGAGTTGAGTGAAAGAGTGTGTGGGTTTTGCTTATAAAGGAAGGGGCGAAGACGGACTAGAAGGAAGTTGCGTGACAAGTGGTGCGAAAGTAAGCGACGGTGCGCAACAAGTTTAATTAAATTAAAATTAATAAATATATAAGCTCGTATTTTGTATTCTTCTGTACCAATAGGCAGAAGGGAGTGGAGCACGTTCGGGTATTGGATTGACGCAGGAGCTTTCTTGGTGACCAAGGGCGGTTCGAGTCGGTCAAACCCCTGCCCCGTATTTACTAGATGTGGGGCTGTGTAGCTTTTTAGTCAGTCAGTCTTTGAAGACTTCTTCCAAGTCAAATCAAATACTTTTCCAACCAAACGCGGTGTTATGCTTATCTTGCAGCAGCCGGCAGCCAGCCAAGCTCAGGGATTTTTCTTCTTAGTTTTCAGCGTACTTAGGTAGTTTGTATACAACTTATTTAAGCATCATTTTTATTATTATAACTTATTAAAAAATTTTAATTATATTTTTTAACATTTAAAAAAATTCAATCATTACTCTAAAAAATTTAAAATTTGAATTTTTATTAATAAAGTCAAAATAACTCGATTAATCTTTAAAAACTCTATTAAAAAATAAACAATTATAAAAAAAATTAAAAATAAATTAAAGAATTTAATAAATACTTTTCATAACAAATAAGCACTAACCCTCCTCCCCGTGTGCCTGCCTTTGTTTCAGAAAAACTTGGGCGTCAAGTAGGACACTCATTGGTATCATCAACTTTTTATTTAAGGGCCAAAGCCGAATCACATGGGCTGATTTCTTAGCGTGGTGGAGAAATGTTTCTAATTGGTGTTCTGTCATCAACTTTCATTTACGGCCAAAAGAAATAAATTAAATGTGATTGGGCAAGACAAGTGCGTTCACAAATCACAACAATGTGTTCTGTTAATTTGATGGGACGTTTCCTCTGAATTGTGTTTGAAATCTTTAGATCCCAAGATATTTTGATAAATATTGCGGTTGATTCTGGTTCTGGTTTCACATTTACCAGGGGTTAATACTGGCTACCTAACAGAGTCGGTAATTCGAGGATCAGTCACTAATGCCACGTGTTCGTTTTTCACTAGTTTAAGTGTTTTTCCTCACGTGGTTGTTGAGGATTCAAGAAAGAACCACTCCTCTCTGTCCTTACAATTGGCAGCGCACATGTTAATTAAGGTGAAAATCCTCGCGTGCATTGGCCCCACACAAGCAACTTAATTTTCTGTGTTCATTTACGCCTGGAGCTAATAAACAATGGATATTATTATATTAATATTAAAATTTGGAACCACTCATTTTTGCCTCTACTTATGTAACTGAGGTATTTAAATGCACATTTTATTATTTTTTTTTTTGGGGGTTCACTAAACACGTTTGAAGTACTTATTGAATCTTTAAAATCAAATTCGTGATTGCAGCATTAATTAACATAGTTTAATACTCAGTTCTAAGCAAATCGTTGATTCATTATATGCTAGTTTAATTATGCGTTCATCCTTTTAATCTTCTCATTAATTAACAAAGAAGCATCCGTGCCCATATGCCTACGCGTTTTTCGCCAAACTTTGATATCAAATCTAAATGCGAGGAACAAGCATCTTTAGTACTACAAATAATCTACAAAGCGATGCGATTCCATTGGTTGATTACAGTGATGCATCGTGAACACTGACTTCTGTAAGAGATGGCCTTAATTATTACGTAATAAATCTATGATTTTGGCCATTCATGAAAAGTAAAGATTGTACTAATAAGTGTTTTTTACGTCTCAACTTTTGTGATTGTGATTCTATTATATAGAATTTTGTAGAAAGCTCTAAGCTCAGTCGCCTATGTAACTATGTAATAAATTTGACTGCGATGAAAAAAGTGCCTCAATACTCTAGAACAAGCGGCCATGAAAGTTAAGCTTTATTTGGAAGGAAAATAATAATAATAATAATAATAATAATAATAATAATAATAATAATAATAATAATAAGTGTGGCCATGAGATACCGTTCTAGTCATCTAGACTTTGTGTAACATACTGGACTAAGCCCGAAAGCGTCGAGCCATTGACCAAGTCAAATAACGTGACTGTTGCCATTAGCACCCATTTAAAATCCTTTGAAAAAAAATCATTTTCTAAATATAAGGATACAGAATAAGCCTAATGGTGAATTGCTGCTCTCAACGTGGTGAGAGTAGACGGCAGGAGCTGAAAATTTTGGTTGCAGGGGACTCGTGAAAAATATTTTAAAAAATTAATATTAATTTATTTTGAATAACAATTTACTAATATAATTTAAAAATAAAATACTTTAAAAGATTAAAATATGTTAATATTTTCAATTTTTAATAAACTTATTCATATTCTACGAAAGTATCTGGTCAAATAAGTTTTGAGTAATGATACAGCCACAAACTCTTGTACAAATTTATTTTGTACAAACTAATGTGGCATGATTTAATTGGTTGAATTAAATATCACTTGGTCCACATGATTTGCTTTTATTATTTTATATTTTCTTTCAACCAATGAATTAATGCTAAATCAGTTTGTACAAATTTAGTTTGTACAAGAATTTGTAGCTGTATCATTACTCATAAGTTTTAGATATGAACTCAAAAAAGTAAGTAGACAACAAAAAATCTCTTAAATTTCAGTTTGATATCCTTTTAAGAAGTAAAACTTATTCATTGTTGAATTGTTAAAAGATAAAAGAAAATATTACTTACCCCTTGGGTGTGGCCCGACCGACCGTGAATGCATATTATGCCTACTAATTCAAGCTATAATATGAGTAAATGTTGGTGTTTAATCGACCAGGATTCTCATTCCATCCAAACCATAAAAAAAGAATAAAATGCTAGTTTATAAATTAAAAAAAAAAAAAACTAGGTAATAAGTTAACATTGTCAAAGCTTGGAACAACAAAAAATTTAGAAATAAGTTGAAAAATATGTTTTTGAATTAAATATTAAACTATGGAAGAACAGTAAAAATTAGGATACAAAAGACTACAAATATTGGAAATACTAATTAATTTAGGAATATTTTTCAACTTTTACTAGGATTTAGTACATAACATTACATATTACCTTTTTTTTTTTTAAAGTCAAATTTCTTATAGGTCCTGTCTCCGTGTTGATTTGCTCTTGAGAGTAGAAGTTTGAGGCCCGTGGAATTAAATTTTAAATCTCCTTCTATTAATATGGACAGCGGTACATATATATCACTCATATATCTTAGTGAGACTAGATCCAGCTGGGGAATGAAGATCTAGCATTTAGCATGCGTAGATTTGTTCATCTATGCTCGTTAGAATTTGTTCACAAGAATACAAATTCAGAATCTCAATAGAACCTGGATTGTTAAACATTTGTAGATTGTAATATTTGGAAAAATTGAAAAAAAAAAAATGCAAGATAAGCGTTGACACAAGGGTAAGATGTAAAAGTTAGGTACCTGAAGTCCTTGCTTTTTTTATTTTTTATTTTTTTTTTGAATTACCTGAAGTCATTGCTTACATAAACAAAATTTAAGTTTAGCCTCCAGACGAAACTGAGTGCTAATTTACTAAAAAAGCACTTAGTAGCACATGTTTTTGAACGATGGCGATTCCCATGTTTTCAATCAAGCATTGAAAATTACACGCCCCAGATACATTCCCCTACTGCAAGTTAAGAAAATGAAAAGCTTGGCATTCTTCGAACCTGAAATGAATACGACATGTCCAGATAAGTATCAGAAGCAATTTTGGACGGAACCACTTGTCTACATGAATGAACCCATCTCTCTTTCTGAATTGTATATTTTATGCTGTGAAGCATCCGATTCAGATACTGCCATTATCTCTTTTCGGCAGTAAGTTCAATGTAAATGGCAGCATATATCGTCACCAAACAGGAACCACCGTCATTGATTGCGCAAAAGTTGGGGTAAATTATTCACTCCAACTTTGCTTAATAGTTGTAGTTGCGAAATGTGATTTGTGATTATGGTGCTGGCCATTATCGGTAGCCGACTCAAGCACCTGCGTAGGGGATTCGGAATTGGGCCCATTAATGAGGCCTAGTTGCGGTATCTGTTAATTAAACAATCGTTGTTTGGTTCTAGTTGTTATGTTAGGTAAGAGTCACTTCAATGCTGTATTCAGCAAAGAACTGAGAAACCACAATGCATCATCGTACATAGAAAAAATAAAATTCCAAAATTAGCCTTAACTGTTAGATTTTTTTTTTTGTTGGCGGGGGTGGGGGGGGGGGGGGGGGGTTATCTTGAAGACTGAAAAGGTTCTATAAAATGTAGATTAATAGATTTTAAGTCCAAAAATCAGATAAGAGCTGTGATTACTGTCCACTAATCGCCTGGACCCATATCCAAGCTTCGCTTTAGACTTTTAAAGCAGCCGTATACTAAAGCTTCTATTTTTGTCGGACCAAACTGCCCTCCATCCAACTAACTTCTGTCCTATTCATCTTGGAGAAAGCGCAATTGATACTGCAGTCCTTGTTGTTTTCAGAAAATTCAATTAAATCACTAATTTTCAAAATATCTTCATCAAGTCCTCACTGACACTGAGTTAGATTTTTGGCAGATAGGTCCACTGACCATTTTTTTTTGTATATATTAAATACTTACTAAGATCGTTGGGGTAAAATTATCCTATTACCGAAATTACTTTTAGATCTATTTTTCATTTTGTTTTTCTCCTTTTTTTAGCTTAACTCTATTTTTTTTCTTTTTAATAAGTTATATCTTAATCATAGAAAAATAATTTCCAAAATTAAGATTCCGTAATTAATCTTCATGAATTTCAAAATATACATTGCAATCGATAGCAACTATATAAAGTCCAATGTTTTAATTTTTTTTTCCTCATGCCATTAAAAGTCATTGTCTGGTTCCTCCCCCAAAGTAATGCCTTTCATTCCTATTCTCATCACTAGATTTCATCCCTAATGTACACTCAATTCACTATAATTTTTATTTGAAGGTCAAAGTATCAAGTTTTAGGATGCGGTAAAAATTAAAAATTTTGAGAAGATAAAAAATTAATTGAAGATGGCTCGTCAACTCGAATCTTATGTGTCACCTCTAAAAACTCTTTTGTATTAATATTTAAATAATATTTTATTTTTTATTTATATAAAATTAAAAAAAATACTTGAAAAGTATTGTCATATTTATTATTTGGTCTTTTAAATATCCCAGGGTAAAAAAGATATTTTAACGTCAAAAACTATGAGGACTTAGTTCAAGACTTAAAAATCTACCAACTTGCTTGCGGTTTCGGTAAACGAAAAGGACTGCAGTGTAAACTTACTGAAGTATACAACGTGGATTTTCAATTTTGTCTTTCCAGGCCAGCGCAGACTTGCTGGAAGGCGTGATGCATGCTGCAGCTTCACTTCTTAACTCTTCAAACCTCTCCCTTCGCTTTGCATCTCAAACTCAAAGGCGACTCTCTACCTGGATCGCCGCTCCCTCCTCTGTTCACGTACCCTTGAAGCGCTCGCAAAATTACAGATTTGCACTCCCTCCTCTGCATTCCACAGGTAATGTTTTTCGCTTTGACATCACATTTTTCTAACCTCTTGAATCTCGTAAATGATCAGATTTTCTTGCCGAGAGTAAAAGTGAACTCATAGGGTTAAGGGTCATTATAGTAAAAAGACAAGATATTTATGGGAAATGGTAATTTTGTCATTAAAACATTTTAGCCACATTGGTCGATTTTCTACCGTCAAAATTTAGTGGGTAATAGTCAGCATAGAGCAACAGACGACTTTCTCTTCTCATTCTCCCTTGCTGACGGCTGACTCACCAACTACAATTGGTGTTCTGAGTAGTGAGTGGTGACTCGATGCAACCTCAACAAATGGCTTCAGCTGACATACAAGCACGAGACCCTCGGATCGCTGGGATTTCATCTGCAATTCGTGTCATCCCAGACTTCCCTAAACCAGGTATTTTTTTGATTGTGCGTTGAGGATGGTTGATTTGGAGTGGATATTAATTTTTTCTGTATGGTTACTGCATTTTGTCATATGGTTGGTGGGCACTCTTCTGGCTTTACTGTTAATATTACAGTGTTTGTTTTGTACCGTGTCAGGGATTATGTTTCAAGACATTACAACATTGCTTCTTGATACCAAGGCTTTTAGAGATACTGTTGATCTGTTCGTTGAGAGGTACAAGGACAAAAATATCTCTGTTGTTGCAGGTATTATCTCCTTTCTCTCCATTGAATATGTGAAACACTATTAAAGCTGGTTATGAGTTGTCATACAAGTTTCGTTAAGGCTCCAAGCCGCAGCTTGCAAATGTTTGGTAAACACTTGTGGATGTTGTTCGGAAGTTAAATTGATTTACCCCATAATTGTCTGATGAAAAGCTTGTATTATTCTTACTATTTTGTAAGAAATTATTAACTTTGAATGTGTCATGTTAACCAAACACCTTCAATTTTTATGTCACGGCAGCTGTGGCTTAAAACCCAGAACATCATTATACCAATTGCAGCCAAAGACATTAATATTCCATGATTATTTATTCCCATCTTTGTGCATAAATTATAATTAGAAAACAAATTGGAATTCACTTCCTAACATCAGTTTTAGGTGTTACCAGAGTGGGGAGACCTGTATTTTGAATTGCATGGGCTGTGGATTTTAATCCATGGCTGCTGCCGGTGAGTGGGTGGGTGGAAAACATATGATTCTAAGAAGAAAACATGGGTATTTACCAAACACTCTAGCTGTTGTACTTTCAAAATTAAGTAAAACTATACTAGTTATGAATTTATTGTATCGGAACTATAGAGTTTTAGTGCTATGCCCAAGTATTGTAGTGTCTAGTTTCACTTGTGTCATCATTGGAGTTGGACACAGTTTAATAGTTGACGATAAAAGCGGGTAGTCTTTAACCAACTTCTGCAAATAATAGACTTCTTACTAGGTGAGTTGACTGGCTCAATTTCTAAAGAATTAATGAAGTTGGAATAGCAGATATTTGGGTGACAATTTTCTATTTCATTGTCGAGTTGAATTTTCTAATGGAGCTAAAGTTTTTGTGCTTTCTTACGAGATCTGATGTTGGTCGCATAGTGCAGGTATTGAAGCTAGGGGTTTTATATTTGGGCCACCTATTGCATTGGCTATTGGGGCAAAGTTTGTTCCTATGAGGAAACCTAAGAAGCTTCCTGGTAAACGTTTACATCTACTTTAGTAATCTCCTGTTTGGCTGTGTAGTTTTCTGGCTTGTAGATAAATTCTGGATAATCAAGGGAATCTATGATAATTTAAGTGTGACTCAAACTCACATGCTTTAGTACCCGTTTCAGTGACAGAACAAGTCACAGTAATGTCAAAATGCTTAGACGTTTGGCAACATTTGCAATCATACTCTTGAGCATGCATGGTAGTTTACTCAGTTTTCTTGGAAGTTTGAATATCCAAGATGACACCATTTCTACCATCTTTATATTATTTTGCACTAGTTTGGTGTTAACTGGCCTCATATGCTCGCTGTTGCTCTATACTTGTTCCCACAAATATTTTATACTTCTGTAGAAATCATTGTGTACGGTTGAATCTTTTTGAAGCTAACTTTCTCCAATTTTAAATGTTATCTTCCCACCTTGATAAATGGACAATGGCCCTATGAAACCAACTCAACAAATTACTTATCATAGAAAGCGTGAATCCGATCATATTGATGGTTGAGTAACCATTCTGGACTGTAGTATTCTCAATTCTTTTGCTCTAACTAAAAGGAGAAGAATATTGGGATTTACTTCCCATGAAATTACTACAAGAAACATACAGCTTAAAATAAACGGAGGGGTTGTGTTGTAGCTGAAAAAGTGTGTTCCAACATTTAAAAGTTTGGAAAAGAGTGGAAGTGACTTCAAGTTAGAATTGCCGGCACCTAAACTAGAGTTAATGCTTAGCTATAAAGCAACATGATTATTTTTGGCTGTGGTACTCTTATATGAAAATGTTTGAGTTGTTTCACTGAGCCAAATATCTATTATGCAACTCTTGTTTGAAATATTGGTGCCTTTACATGTTATTGAATGCTAACTGTTTTGACATTTGATGGTCTCATCAGGGGAGGTTATTTCCGAAGAGTATTCCTTGGAATATGGAAAAGATGTAATGGAGATGCACGTCGGTGCTGTACAAGCAGGGGAACGTGCTTTAATAGTAGACGATCTTGTTGCAACTGGTGGGACCTTGTCTGCTGCAATCAGACTACTTGGTAGTATGCAAAACCATATATTTATATTGATCTACATGCAAATGCTGAATGCCTGCTTTTTTTCATATATTCTTCTTTTTTCATATGCTAAGACGACGTTTTACTCAATTTACTGTTAGTTCCGATGGGGTGGATGCCTGCATGTAATTTTTGAATAAAATTGAGCTATGTCCTTAATCTAAAGAGGAAGGTGGAGTGTCATTGAGAGTCAAGTCTTTTGAGCTGTTTAAATCATCAAGCACATCTTTGTTGGAATACCAGACTGTCAAAAGTGGCTTTGTGATCTGTACGGTGGAAAAAATGGGACCAAAATGTTATGGAGAGCTCTACAATTTGGAATTAGACTAGATGGGGTTGATGATTAATCCAATGACCTAATTACAGCCTTATGGCTTTATCTGTTACTCCTGTTGCTGCTATGCATGATTGTTTATTTTATTTGTTTTTTGGAATTTCTGTGCTGTTTTAGTGATCTATTTTACCGACTTATTTAGCTGCACTTTCAAAGTAGATTCCCAAATAAGGAATATGCTGTTTTTGAGTGTGTTTCATTTCATGAATAGCAATTTTCTCTCTTCCCTCTGTTCATGTTATTAAGTACGCCTGCTCACATCATATCAATTGTTTGTTGCAGAGCGAGTTGGGGTGCATGTGGTTGAGTGTGCATGCGTGATTGAACTGCCAGAGCTAAAGGTTTGTTTGAAAATCCAAAAAGTGATCTGGTGTCCAAATTGTAAATTGCCATTAAGATTCTCTTATAATATTTCTTTTTTAACTTGTCTTTATTATGGTTCTTAGCATTGTTTAGATTAATCTGCTCACGAAGAGTAGTTGGGTAGTCACGCAGTTACAAGCATGTCCTTGAATGTCCCTGTGGATGATGGCATTTAAATTCTACACAAAGACTTGTTAATGAATATGAAAGTGTCATAGAAAAATAACATAAATTTAATTCTGTGCTAGTTTAGAACAAAATCAGCTGGATGTTAAAATATTGACATTAAACAAATGAGAGTCACAGACTTGCGAACATATGATTATGCTTGACAAAAATGTCACGTCCTAGAAGTTCATACATCTCAATGTAGTAGCAGTATGCATTTTCTGTTCATTGCAGTGGTAAGTAAATTGCTTGATTGAGTGTTGATGTATTAAATTTTGGTCAATTTACTGCTGCTGAATTTATTGTCACAATAATATTTTTGTGGTTCCCTCGCAATTTGTTTTGATGACAGCCATAACTATTTGCTTGTGTTCCCTCTCAATTTGTATTGATGACAGCTATATGTGTTCTGCACTTGTTTCTAAGTTATTGTACGTGTAAAGTTAAGTGAGCTGTTGTGTCTTTCTTGTTTCCATTACAGGGTCGGGAACGGTTGGGAGAGACACCGCTATTTGTTCTTGTAAGCTAAACTTGATCTCAGTTTATGGTTTAAATGCAATGTTTGTCGACCATATGGGTTTGTAATTGCTCGGGCTCTGCTCAAAGCTTGAGAACTTCGTAAAACTATCTGATTAATATAAGAGCAGTATCATTGGCTTTTTATTTTATTTAAGAGGTTAGGGAAAGCATTGTGGGGAGGCTGGGTTCTGTCTGCTATTGTTAGGTTTAAGAATGATAAGCTTGTGAAAAAATTCCACCGTCCCGTAAACCGCTGTGTTTGATGCTTTTCAAATCATCTGGGGATTCTATCTGATGGTTGTTGATGTGTCATGTGTGAAATTAAGCCGAATTCAACTCGTCTCTTTATTATTTAATCATTGTTTTATCCGTTTGCTACTCGTAGATTAGAGAATGATAGAGAGGCCTGCTTATCCTTTATTAAAAGAGAAGGAAATAAAAGGTAAATTAATTTACCGCATGCAAGCAAGATCACCAAAGCAGAAACATGCAAATGCCGGGGGGCTTTACCAAGTTGGAAAATGGTCATAACATTTTCTTTCCCTTTTACACTTGAGCAGCTTTTGGACTTTAGCCACTGGTCCCATTTTATATTATCTTATTTTAATTTTTTGGCATACTCTTTGGGTGTCTGTCTGGTTTTGTGTTTTAAATGATATTTTTTTTGGATTTATTTTGAAAAGAAAATAATATTTTGTGGTTTTTAATTTTATTTTTTTATTCCCTCCTTTGTTTGATTATCTGAGAAAAGCACTGGTAGTACCTACTACAAGTAAACTCATACTTCTACTCCGTATCCGCATGTTTTATTTTATGTGTGCGTATATATATATATATGCGTGTGTGTATGTTTGTTGAAAGGAAAGCACTATGAAAAAAAGTGAGCTATAAAGATAAACATTTTTTGTCTTTTGTTTACTGAGAATGAAAGCTACTAAAGTGTGCCCCTTTTTATTTTCCTTCGGAAAATGAAGAACAGTGTTTAAAACATAATACAAAACACCGGCTTAGACTTTCATTTACTACGACCAAATTGCACTCATGATTTTTTTTCATCATAGGCATTGGCTTCATTTCACTGAATATTTACTTATTTACTGATACCCCTCTTAGATAAACAATTTATTACAATAAATGAGCTGAAAAATAAATGGACTTAAAAGCAAAAAGCTTAAAAAATGAATTACAAATAAATAAACTTGTAGTAGTAGACCGTATGCGTTATAAACCAATGTTTGAGTGGACCTCTATAATGAAAGTGTATATCCTGCTCATTTACCCTCAATTATTTCCCATACTTGCAACAACCCAAATTGAATTGAGAAAAAATGGTTTCATAATCTACCCACTCATTACGTAGAGCTGATTTGTAAACAATACCCATGATTAATTTATGAAAGATGTGAAAAATGAAAGCCCAATAATCTTTTAAAAGTCATGGCTACCTTGGAACTATTTTAAAGTAGAACATGAATCACAACCACAAACGCAAAATGATAAATAATAAAGAATACATTATAACCTAGATCATGTGGTTATAAAAGGGTGCTCTGCCTTTGAGCGGTTCTAAGATAATTAGAAATTCTTTTAAATAAGTAAATGAGATTCGTAAAAAGTTTCTAATAGATTTAAGGGGTATTTGAGATTGATGTACGGCAGCTGGGCTACCAAAACTCACTTACTAAGGTATTTGGTTATGACTTTTACTTCATAATAAAAATTTAATTTACTAAACACCATCAGTTTCTACTCTATAACTATATCTTTTACTCTACAGCAGATGCAGCTTATAAGTTACTGTATCTCATCACCACCAAACACACTCTTAAAGTTAGATGTATTTAGATTTTTAAAAAAATTAGTTACTGTAAACTTGCATGGAAAAGTAAATTTGCGCGAAACTGATTAACCATTCGATGATGTGGCTAAGTACCATTTGAAAAATTCAAACAAATTGGTAAGTCGTATGGGCAAAATTGGTTAACCAATAATGTAACGAGAAAATCAATCAGCTGCTTCAATGAATCGGTTATCCGATTTGGTCCCTCCAGCTCTGAAACTTTTACATTTCGCTCCAGGTTTTGCAAAACTAACAAATTTTCTAAGAAGTCCTTAAAATTTTAAAATATAGCAAATAGTTCATTTTTCAATTTTCATATCTACAAAAATATCATTAAAATAATATAAACTTTGAAATATATAATATAAGGCTCTTAGAAATTACACATCTTCCTTAACAAAAAGGCATGAAGAACTTTGTGTCACTTTTTTTTTTCCTTTCTTTTTGAAAAAGGTATAGGATGGTTAAAGTTCAAATTAACTTCATGTCATCATTATATGAAATTAATGCAAAAATATACTAATAGATGTGCCTCCTAGTTGTTTAATGGGTTTCTTTTTCAAATATCTTCATTTCTAACGTATAATTTGCCACTAATTTAACTAATTATATACAGAACCAATTGTTGTTGCCTACTTATCTTAGAAAAAGTCTTAACTTTGTTTAATATAGGTTTTTAAATAGAGCTTCTTAGTGGATCTTCTATTAGTAAAGTATTTAATTAAAAAAAAAACTTTGGTTGTAAAAATTGTAAAACTTTCTTAGAAGATAAGTTAGGAAAGAAATAGAATAAGATTGTAAAATAAAATATTGGTATTATAGATAATTTAACTCTTTAAAAAATTTAAAACTCCGAAAACCCAAAATTTGAGATTCTTCCTCTAGAATAAAAAAATATATATATTTTAAATCACTAAAGATTTACTCATTTTACAGCCAAACGATGCAAATTAAAAGAAAAAAAAAACTTAAAAGAGTTTTTGACATAAAATTTTTTTAAAAAAAGAAGAAAGACTCTTATGACTATTAATTAGCGAAGTCATACCAATTATCAAAAGGTCAAAGAACACCTAGACCATCAATGAAAGTTACTTAGCATCATTTCATCAGATGTGCGTACACTATCTCTCATCAACACCATAAATTTTATTAGTATTTGTCCATGCACCGTATGCCATCCTCGAACTTAATTTTTCCTTTCATGAGTGAAAATAAACATCAATTAACAATCGCCAGACGAAGAAGAAATTAAGTGTGTTATCTTTTAAGTATATTACTTGACCACAACAAGCGTTGCCTTATTACATTTATTGAAAGCATTGTCAACGTTAGATCATATTTCAATGTCAATGATCACCGCTCTTTAAATACTCAATGGGTGTTTTAATTGGCTTCATTTTTCAACACATTTCCTTATTGTTTAGTATTCTATTACTTCAGAGAACCCGAACTTAAAGATATAAACACATATATTATATATACAGATCTTTTACATAATAAGTTTTTGTACAATTATTTTATGTGTCCGAGTTATAAGATGCTGGTTGGACTTTAAGTTTCGGAAAAACCACCATCATTATATATTTATATTTGGTATGGTTCACACTAGCTAGTCAACTGAAAAATAAAATTATCGTTCTGTATATCAAAACTATATAGCCCATGCTCTTTATGACTAATTTGGTTTTTTCAATAAATAATTAAATATTTTTCCATGCTTATGCTCGGTTATGTTTTCCATGAAATAATGTATTAAGCTCAATACTAATAAACAAGCTTTATTATTTTTTAAAAAATTTCTCTATTCCAATTTAACAAGTTTTCGTAGTTTGACAATTCATTTATATATTAATATCCCCACCAACAATTATATGCCTTAGTGAAAAGAAATGTCGTGCATTGACTTCGAGTTCTGGTAGTTACATGTAAATAGCTAGTTAAAAAAAAAAAATTAGAAAAATTTACTAGATAGATGTATTTTATACAAATGTCAAAGGTATGCATAAGCTTATCTTTTAGTTTAAAATAATTAGCCACATATTTGATCCTTTAATTATTCTATTAAGTGTCGGTATTTTTATTTTCTATTAAAATGATAAACTTATGAGGATACGAGCTCTCTACGTACGCCTACCGTATAAGACATAGTTTGTATGTTGAGCTTTTACAGTTAATTTAAAAAAAAAAAAAAGTCACTGGAAATGCTTAGATAACTAAAGCTAAATTCTTTGAATTAATTATGAACTTCGATCTAAAGTACCCACTGTGTTTAATGTTTACAAGTTCTTGATATAAGACTTTTAGAGATATCCCACATATAGGTTGATTAAAATTTTGCAAATGCAAAAGGATAAAAAGGTCAACAAGAAAAAGTAATAGGTTGATTATAATTTCATGAAACAAATTCTTTTTTTTTTTTTCCATTTTACACAAATAATATCACAAGAAAAATACACACTGATAAGTCTTATGTCAACTGGCCAGAAAAAAAAAATTAATTAACAAATCTATTAAATGTTATTTTTTTTTAATGTACCAAATATCTGTATATACAAAGGGGACGGGGATGATAATGACAGACGAACTGTCGTTCGAGCGCGTTTGCTGATGCTGAAAATGGTTGCGAACTGGAAGACTCATCATGCAACACAACAGCCCTTGGGCATGCAAATTATTTTAAAATTTATCTAACGAGGCATTACTTTATCATTATAATTATCATTATTGATAATGTAGTTAACAAATATTGCCCAAGTCTTGGACTTGGGGTATTGTTTAAGGGATGCAGAATGTACCTTAATAATATAAAATAAAACCCAAAAAGTATAATTGATAAAATAAGCATTAATGCCACATTAATTTGTACAAATTTAATTTGTACAAGAGTTTGTGGCTGTATCATTACTCTTAACTAAAATATCGAAATATTAAAAAGGCAATTCGACTAAAATCCTTACTGTAATTACTTCGTCTTTTGGGTTAAGAGTCCTTACTATCATCACTTCATCTTTTGGGTTAAGTGTTTGAGTCTCTCTATGTATGTGAACATTTTTATTTCCTTTTTTAAGAAATCAGCTGATTTTCGAATTAAACTTCTCCTGCAATAGACCCAGGCAACAAGGACATCCCCGTAAAAATTGGTTTAGACTTCTTGCTCCAGTAAAACTTCTTTGAATGTATTTGTAAGTCCATTTGCATTATATATATATATATATATATATATGTATTTTTTTTTTTTTTCTCTGCAGTTGTGGGTCAAATTTATGATTCATTAGTACTGATACCCAGTCTTCAATCAGGTTAGTTGTATGATAGGTTAGGGCTTGAGCTACAAACTTGCTTTTGTCTATAACATCGCAACGTTAAAAAACAAATAAACTAGACCAAACTGACTAATAACACCGATAATAGAAAAGCAAACTTGGATCTAAAAAGCAATGCCACTTTATATCAATTTAGTAACAAAGGAAAATTTACGCAGCAGCAAAGTGGCATTTTATGTTTAAATAACAGAGAGAAATAAATAAAAATTGGAATCAATGGAATGGAGGAGCACGTAGCTCAACGCAAAAGTATAACACGTGGGAAGTGGGTGGTGGAATAGGCCAAATTAGGTAATCGTTTTGGTGGTTTGATGAGGCAGAAACTAGCTGTCTGTCAAGCCATTTTATTTTAGTTTAGGTTAAGAAAATGATAATGCGAACTGGCAAGCGAAAAAAGCAAAGAGACAGCTCTTTGTTATTCGTTAATGTTGTCTTAGAGACAAACCCTAACCATTGCCGGCGAGAGAATTAACTGAGAATAAAATCAGATTTTGAGGGTTCATCAATGTTTACTCTTATCTTCACTATATATAGATTTGATTTTATTCCACTAGATCAGTTTTATTCGGTTATATATTTTGGTTTTTATTTCTTTAGGATCAGAGAATAGGTCGTGCAATGGCCGGTGCAATTTCCCAAGAACAGTTCCAATGACATTTATCGGATTAAATTTCGCTTAAAAAGAAAACAATTTATATTAAAAAGCAAAAGAAAATAGTCTCAATCCAACGCGTGGAATTTGAGCGAGAGGATCGGCGGAATCTAAGGGGCCAGAGCACAGAAGTACAATTATATCCTGGTGTGTTTTTATGGCTCTGTTCAGGCAATGTAAACGTATTGGATTTGGAATACTAGGATTTTATTAGGGTTTCTGATTGTTATTCTTAAGTAAGATAGCACAGCTGGGATTGGATTGGTGAGGTTTAGTGGGAATCTTATCTTTAGTTTGTTTATTTAGGTTCAGTTTACTTGCAGATTTAACTGTTAACAAATTATCCAACAAAAGATACGAAGAATTCCACCATGTGCACTGTGGAGTGCTGTGGTGGAAGAGATAATTATGTGAGATTATTGATGAGCTAGTTATGTGACATCTACATTCTTTTCAATTATTCATGATCCATACGTTGTGTAGGTGTGTGCAGCCAAATAGAAACGTTACATAAGAATTAAACTTGTACTTGAACATGCATGCATGTTTTTACTTCCGTACATTTGTTAACTAAGATATTTGTAATGATTCGTGCTTACATGGATATGTCATCGAGTTTTTACATACGCTAGCTTGCTCATGGCACTTTGTTCGCAAGACGAAGTATCTGTCGCAAAAATTCAATCATGGCATCAAATTAAGCTGCAGGGGCAAGGCTCTTGATCACAGCTTTATTTTCTTTTCTCTTAGACGGTGACTTGTGTTGTGAATAGGTCAGTTCATGGAAGGAAGACATATCCCTATTAGTCATAGCCCTTTAGCAGGCTGCAAACTAGCAGATCCAGATGTGACGGCGGCACGAGTTTGAATAGTTAAAAGGAATGTAATGTTTTTTTTTTTTTTTGGCTAGATAGGATGACGGCTAGATGTGACCAATTGACCAATTAAACACTGACAGTGGATGCGGTGAAGTTGCTTTACCATGGAACACTGATAATAATCTTCAGAGCAATAAGTGCAAATTTAATATTTATCTTTATGATTTTATGATCATCATCGTTACTCAATTACGGAGAAATTCTAATATAACCGGACCCTTAAACACTACACGTAATTTTAATCTTAAATTCCTGTGCGTGAGGATCTCATGTACAAAGCAAAGAAACACTTGTTAGGTTTCTGCCTATTTGAGAACTGAGACAAGGAACGAGTTTAGCGGTTACCGTGTCGGATACTTTTCTCTACTTTAAACAATTCCCGCCAAGAGTCATCTCCCACGATGTTAGCCGTCCATTTGCCCCTATTTCTTTAATCTGCCAACAGAATTCCCTCTCTTTATTTTATTCAACAACACTCCCCACGTTCTGACAATTTCAAATTAGTACGCATGCTCTTTCATTCTATCATTCTCCCTAGCTCTAATCCCCATTTAGAGACTAATTAATCACTGCTAGTAACCTCTTAATTGCATTTTTAGCAAGTCTTAAGACCCTTTGAAGAGCCATTGAAGAATTGTGTTATTTTAGTTTATCCGTGCATGAACTTGGCTGGCCCGGCCCCCTCCTGAGTTGTACTTCGCCTGGTTTTGGCCCCACCAGTGGACTCCTGATGATCAGGTTTGTTACATAGAATTAGGACCCTGCACCAGTTAATCATTAGCAATTTTTAATTCATTAAAATAATTTAAGTCAAATCCTTACTCTAACACAACAACATTCTCTCTTAATTAATTCTCAATAGTTGAGGTATGCAGTGTGTGTATATATATGTCTCTAGTTTTTGCTAGTAGCAGCATTCAGAGTACAAATCAACTCTCATTCTTATAGGCTTCTAAGTGGAGTTAACCAAAAGAAATATGGATTCTTTTGGAGTTTTATTTGCCGATGGAGAATGGGAATCCTTTAACAAAATGTTCCCCACTGAAGACTTTGATTTCACACAACAGTTTCTTGCTCAAGCTCAACAACAGCAAAATGATGACGAGGGTTTGTATTTCATGGCCCCATCAACACTTTGCCCCACTTCTGAAGCCACCAATGTAGTGAGCATGGCTGCAGGCGTCAATAATGAGAGTTTGTTTTATTCTTCAGATTCTACTGATCATCAGCTCAATTCTAGTTTGCACAATCTTTCTCAAGATAGTAATTTTGGTGGCAACTGTAGCACTAGTGTCTTTAATAATAGTAGCTACTTCTTCAGCGATATTTCTAATAATCATATCCCGGTGACAAATGATATGTCTTTGTCGTCCATGGTCGAAGAAAAATTTGGCTTGCATGATGGCCCAACATTTCCAGACATTGCAATGGAAGAAACCTGCCCCATCAATCAATGCACAACTGCTGTTGTCCCTGCCTATGACTTGCAGCTGAAAAGGAAGTTAATTGATCATGGCCCAACGGAACTTGATGTAAATTCATCTGAGAATAACGGGAAGAAAAAGCCCCGCGTTACAAGAAATGTAAGTACAATTAATTTGAAACTTTATATCAACATGTAGTTTTCTCAAACGTTTATATATGTGTACTAATGTTTGAGTTGCATCTATTAATTTCCAAATGCAGGTACAGAAAACTAATAAGAAGAATGCTGTCAAGTCAAAGAAGCAGCAGAATGAGAAAGTGCGTCCAAAAGGCAATGGAGGAGAAGAGAGCAATATTAATGGCGGATCAGATGGACAAAGCCCAACCAGTACATACAGTTCAGAGGATGATAATGCTTCTCAGGAGACTAATAATGAAGATTCCAAAGCATCTTTAGCAACTCTCAATTTGAATGGCAAACAAAGAGCCAGTAGAGGGTCAGCAACTGATCCCCAGAGCATTTATGCTAGGGTAACAACTGCTGCTCCACTTGTAGTTAGCTAAGCTACCACATTATCAATTGTGTTATATCTTGTTTGTCTATAATCAAGTGTTAACATTTATTGACTCCTTTGGCAGAAAAGAAGAGAGAGGATAAATGAGCGATTGAAAATCTTACAGAATCTTGTCCCTAATGGAACAAAGGTAATTAAATTAAGGGGAAGCATTAAATCATTAATCGTTCCAATTACTAGGAGGATGTATATATATGAACCTCAACTGATCACATCTTTGTGATTGTCTAATTTGTAGGTTGATATTAGCACTATGCTTGAAGAGGCGGTCCATTATGTGAAGTTTTTGCAGATCCAGATCAAGGTAATTAATTAAGTGAAAATGATGATTTATTGAATTTATTTATTTTTTAAATAAAAAGAAAGAAAGAAAGAAAGAAAAACTCAGCTAGAAATTTTCTAATTTAAGTTGTTTCATCTAAATGCATGTGCAGCTTTTAAGCTCTGATGATCTATGGATGTATGCTCCTCTTGCTTACAACGGAATCGATCTCTGTCTCAACCAGAAGATTTCTTCATTTCTATGATGAGATCCAATGAAGATCCTGCATGCTCAAACCTTTTTGATGTTTTTTAATTATCCAAACAATAGAATATATAAAATTATATATCTATGCTAACTTGTAATTTGTAATAAGCCGATCCCGAATGAAATTTAATTTTCAAACACGAGTAGAGTAGCAATCCTTGTTTTATATATAATTGTTCTTATCTATTTCTGGCGTCTGTATAGATGTCTGTGAATGATCAGAACGCATTCTTTCTATTCCAAGATGCACAATACCGCCTTTTTAGTTTTTTTCTCTCTTAACTTTTTAAAGTTATTGAAAAAAAAAATGATGTAGTTGTAAATAAAGTAAAAATAATGATATGATTGTTAATATTAAAATTTAAAATTTAATTTTGACCACTTATTGAATTAGGAGAGAATTAAAAAAGAAATAAGAGAGTATTGTGCGAGAAAAATATTGATATTGAAAAAGAATGGCACTCCATTCCTTTTCATGCCTCTTCTGAAAATGAATTTGACCGTTAATAATTTCATTTAACTTATGTATTGAGACCTTAATTTATCACAATATTATTCTCTTATCTGAAAACTGATATCCGGTGAGTTCATCTATTTTTGTATTTTACTTTTATATTTAAATTGTCTGTTATCGAATGTTAGACAAAATTTAAGATGCTTTTGAAGAGTTCAAGTGACAAAATCGTAAGAAATTGAAAGGCTTAATTAGAATAAGAGTGGAGCTTCTAACACCCTATGAAAACTTTTATAAAATTCGATTTTTTACATTTATAGCTCTTGCCTTAATCAACATTACCAAAAAGGATAAAATATACCATAGAGTTTTAGCTAAATTCAAATATCGCCTAGAAAAAATTAATTAAATTTTAAAATTTTAAATTTTAAATATTCATAATAAAAATTAGTCATTAAGTAATTTATTTTTTTATTGTTTCAAATAATTTTGGAGTTTTAAAAAAATTAATTTTATCATTTATTAAAATTTAAAGATAATAGGCTTCATAATTAGGTGTAAATACATTTTAATTTAATTTAATTTAATTTATCTTTTTATATAATTTTAACCAGTAATAGAACAGTTTTATAGAATGGAGTTTTATAAGAATTTTAAAGGAGAGTGAAAAGCTTAACTCCTAAAATAAATGCTGTATACCGGGCCTATAATTGGCCGGGCTTATGTATTAAGGCTCGGCCTCTTGTGAGGTTATTAAAACCGATTTTATTTACAATTATACCCTTGTAATTGACGCTTAATTGCATAAATGTAAATGGCAACAACACTAAATTTGTTAACGATTTTAATTGATGTTTATATTTGTGCCAAAAAAAAAATAAAATTGATGCTTATATTAAGAATAAAAAAATGATATCAGCTTAAAAGTTGAAGCTGCCCATAATATAGATCTCGAATTTTTGTTTTTTATCAATTTAGTTCTTAAAAAGAACAATAAATTAAAAAAAAAAGGTAAACAATGGCCATATAAATAAAGAAAAACAATAATATCAAATGAAAAAATTATTATCATCTTTTATTAAACAACTCAGTATTTGGTTTTAAGAACACAAACTCTTCTATGTATTAAGATTTCACGAAAGCACTAGTTTAAAATTTAAAATTCATGGTCATATAAGTAAATTTAACAAAGAATATATTGAGCTCGGAGTGAGTTCAACAATTTAAATGATATTATATTTCTTAAGCAATTAAATTTAAACCATTATCTTGTTGTAATTTAATAAACTATTTGGTTAAGCTATCTCATGATATTTTACGCAAGTAGATTTAATGATATTGATATATGTTTGATATATGATGTAATTTAACGAACCATCTAGTTAAGTCATCTCATTATATTTTAAGTAAGATTAGTAATCTCAAAATATATTGTATAAAAGTAAATTTAATGAGATTGATATATGTCTGAATTTTGATACATGTTCAATGACTTTATTTTTTTAAATAGAAGTTTTTTTTTTTTAATGTCTAGGGGCGCCTAGCATTTCTGTTTTTGGGGGTACATGCGTAATTTTGATTCCAACAAAGTAGTTGTAGTGCAGTTGGGTTCTCGCACCGTCCGCCAGAACGCTTAAGGGAGAGGGATCTCTTCCCAAAAGAAAAAGCCATGGACGCGGCCGAGCAGCCACTAAAGAAAAGGAAATTGTACGATCTCCCGCCAGAATTACCGAAACTTGTAGAAGAGCCTCAAAGCGACGTCGTTCCTCCCCAAACACCACCGCCGCTCTCTCAAGATGAAATTCAGTCTAGACGAAGAAACAAAGACGAGATTCGCAGCGTGTACGAATGTTACAGAAGACTCAAAACTTGTATTGCGCAAAAGGACGCTCGTCACTTGCCTGAGCTGGAACAAGCCTATCTCTCCCTCATTACTGCTTCTAGAGGTTTTATTTTCATTTTCCCTTAATTTTTGGTTTAATTGATTGTCCTTTTATTTATTTATTTTTTGTTAAATTTCCACGCGATTGGTTAAGCAGTGAACTTAGTTACCTTTTTAAATATTTTTTTTTCTTTGGTTTTTGTTTGGTTAATAACCTCACTCTAACCGAACTGAACCGAAATGCTTGGAAGCTGCCTTAGGGTTTATTGACTGGGAATATAAAATATGCTTCATCTTATTTGCATGGTTTAAGACTGCAAAGATAGCCACTTTTATTGTAAATCTATTGAAATAGGAATGCAATTGATTCAGTTTTAAGGAATGAAACTTTTATAGCCAGGTGGTTTATTATTTGAGTGAGCAGCCATGTTGATTGACCTGCTGCTGTGTGCAAGACTCTCAAGTGGTGGCGTTGCTGCCAGCTAATTAACTGCATTTTTTGAGGTTCTCGCTTGCACTTGTTTACATCACATGAAATCAAATAGTTTGCCTGAATAAGTGCCGGGTAGCCAATTTATTGGTTGACAGAGCCGGCTAATATTTTATGGTTTCCCATCCTCGTTAGCTTAGAGCTGGACTGACCATGGCATTCAAATGTTGTTACCAGCTGTCTTGTATATTGTATTGAAAATATTCTCATATAACTTGTAAAGCAGTTCTGACATTTTTAGAAAGATGCTAATACTTATGCATCTTAAACATCTTTGCAGGCTGAGATTTCTTATGTTTGTAAATGCTGCCAACTTTGCAGGCTGTACAAGTGTGCAGCGGATAGTGGCTGATCTGGTTCCGAGATATGCATTTTACTGTCCAACTGCACTGGAAGCTGCAACTGAAGTTGTTATTAATATGCACAACTGGAGCGTGGCACTGATAAATAGAGGAGAGGATGCAGATGGTGTTGCATTTCAGACTGCTTCAACTTGCATTTTTGGTCTAGCTGATATTTGTCGTACTGCTTCTTCAGAGGTACCAACATCGTCTGTCATCCGAGGTATTTGCTCTACAGTTTTTCATAATGTGCTGGACTTCTTTATATCTTCCTTTGATGGAAAGGATATTATTCATGCTGTTGATAAAGAGATCATGAAGATGTTAGATTCCAATGAAGTGTTTTTGGAGCTAAAGAAAAAGTTTTCAGATGAAGATGAATCTTCTTTGATTAAGTTGTCTAAGTTTCGTGTACTCAGTCTACTCCAGATTTTCTTTTCGAGCCCTAAAAATTTGCTTGCAGCCTGTTTTGAGCTCTTCAACCCTTCTGTATCGGAGGGAATTCATAAGGGACAATATTTTTTCAGTCAGATTACAAGTAGGTTTGACAATGATAATATGACTCATTGGCCTAAATTTCCTGAAACAAGCACAAAAGGCAAAGAGGCTAGCAGCGAGCAACTAGTATCAGATGACAACCATGTAGGCACATCTGTTCTGAAGAGTTGCTTGTTGGGACTGGTAATACTTGATAACTGCTTCTCATTTCAAGTAAATACTGTGCTATATACTTGCTCTTACTTTTGATACTGCACTGAAGGATTATATCTCATTAGTTTCCCATAGTTAATGCAACGTGAATTTTTCCGGTTTATCTGTTGAGTTAGAGGTATGTTTGTCCACTTACCTATGCTTTCTAGTCAATTACCTCATCTTGTGCAGGCTATTGGCAAAAATCCATCATTAAGAAGTTGGATGTTTTCAAGGTACAAGAAGTTATGTAACTTGTCCTCTTCTAATGCCTTACCAGAATTATCATCTGCTCTTAAAAGAATCTTTGAATCATTTCCTGAAGTGGCTAAGGAGGAAGGTGGCGAAGTTGATAGTGATGAGGATGATTCTGATCCATCGAAATATGCCAATCAGCAGTATTTGGTGGCTAGGTCTGCTAATCAGCATGAAACCTCGAGGGAACTATCTGGTAACGAGAGTAATTCAAGAGTTAATGAGGAATCCTGTGATGTCAGTTTTGCTGACAAATTTTCTGGTCAATATCCTAGACGTCACGGCTCAGTTGGTCCTCCTGAAACAGATTTCCACTCAAATGCGGGCTCTAGTCATGATAGCGGAGGCACCAGGTCTATGGAATATGATACTGGTGACCCTGGAGATTTCTCATGCGGTAGGTCTTCCATGCCCAGAGATTTACCCAATCCCCAAATACTTTCACCTGCAGCCAGAACACCATTAGACTTTAGGAGTAATTCTTTTGAGGGGAGAAACCATTTTCCTGGAAGATCTTCTAGTGGAGGTGCAAGCAATGCATTGTTGTCTCCTAATCATCATTTACCAGTGCCATATGCTTCTACAACATCTCAAATTGTTTGGTATTTTGATGAGGATCCTGCTGCCATGGATATTTTCTCTGCTTCTAAGCAGTTATGGTTGGGCTTCTTTGGACCTGAAGCATCTGAAGCTCATATAAGATTTCAGATTGACAGATTTGGTCCCTTGGAACATTTCTTCTTCTTCCCAATCAAAGGATTTGCCTTAGTTGAGTATATAAACATAATTGATGCCATAAGGGCTCGGGAATATATCCGCAACCATTTTCCTTGGCGTGTAAAGTTCATGGATATAGGATTGGGAACTAAGGGAGTCATAAATGGTGTTGCAGTCGGTTCTTGTTTTCATGTTTATGTTGGCAATATTCCAAACCAATGGGCTAAGGATGAGATTTTGCATGAATCATATAAAGTTGTTTACAAGGGTCCGTACATGGTCACTGATCTTAGTTGTGAAGGTGCATTACTGATGGAATTTCGCACTCCTGAAGAAGCTGCCACTGCAATGGCTCATCTTAGACAGCATCGTAAGAGCAGAAGTAATTATTTGCCTCCAAATACTGGGCCAGCTAATGCAGCAATGTCCCAAATTGATGGTGCAAGGTCTGTGCCTGCTGCTCCTATCCACGTTGATATCAGAAGCAACCATCTAGGCAACATGTCTGCTGGTGGTTTTGGATCGCCTCACACTGCCCCGTTCCCTTCAAGGTCATATTATAGTCTCTCAATCCTTGTACAATGCATTGGGGTTAATTTCATTACCCAGACACAGTTGTTACTTATTTTGTTTGCCTTGTCAGTGTTGTCCAGGTAGTAGCTATCAAGGTTAAGTGATTGCATGCTGTCCTTTGTTCTGCACTATTTTTGAATTTGGCCTTGCATTTAATGTGTCTGGAATAACTTTCAACCTTATACAGAGTGATGGTTTAGGCTTTTAGGATGATAATTGAAATATGCTCCAGAATGTTAAAAAACCTTTTATGAAAGGAAAAGATAATATTCTTTTCAGTCTGATGCATGGTGATAAGTTGTAAAAGAGTACCTCAGGTGGTCAAATGATTAAATACCAGGAACAATGCTTGATGTTTGATTCAATTTCATTTTAATTCTTTTCCTGTTCTGATGACTTTACCTTCCTTTTGTCAACCAGAAGCATGTTATTTGAACAAATTCAGGTTTCATTGTTTGAGGTAGTAGTATCCCTTGATGGAGTAATAGTATGTGCATTATCACCTGTTATCTCTACCTGATTATGAATTTTTACCTTTGTTTGAACAGTCAAACAGGATTCCACCATGCTAGATCATTCACTGTTAGACCTGAAAGTAGCTCAATGGAGCTTACATCACCCAGAGTAATATCTGAGAATCATGGAGCTGCAGTACAGGATGGACATTCATTTCAGTCAAACTGGTCTGTTTCAGGTCATACAGAGATGCCAGAAGTTGGCTTTAGAAAAATTGATGGCCATGATAGTAGCATAATGGTTAATCCTTTGCAAGGAGGTGATACTTCATTTAGAAAAATCTAATCCATACTTCATGTTTAAGTTGTATATTTGACTGATTCTATTTTAGGTGGTCACATTATCTTGATGTGAAATAATTGACTTGAAATGAGGTACATTCTGTTTCAGGGAGCATGCCGTGCTTACCTATAGCAACACAAGGACCTATTCCACCACCACAGCCAATCCAGCCAACTCAATTTTTGCGTCCTGTTTACCTTCCTCCAAACAGTTCCTGGGATGCAGGAGGTTCAAATCATCATTTGCCTTCAAACCCAATATCTCATAATGTAGTGCCTAATACATTTCATGTGAATGCAGTTGCAGCTCCTTTCATACCTCCTTCAGTGACTCCACTTTCTCAAATACAGGGCACTTCAATGCAGAATAATGACCAAATGTTTTCTCATCCTGTTGCACCCTCGCATTTATCATCCCTTCCACCTCAGCCTGCAGAGATACCCCCATTGCCTCCATCTCCCCCACCTTTGCCTCAATCACAGCCCCCTCTGGTTCCTCCTCCACCAAATTCTCCTCCTCCACCTCCACCTCTTCCTGTTGTGGAACCAATGCAAGTGGAAAGATCTGGACAGTTGCTGCAGTATCAGTGGCAGGGAACATTATGCAAAAGTGGTGTTCACTACTGCACAATTTATGCTCAGAGAGAGGATTCTGATATTTGCAAGTACACACATGACATTTCAGAACCTGCTGAGTAAGAACTTTGTCCTGATATTTTCTTTTGTATTTGGTTATTCCTTTCTCAAAATAAAAACTAATTTCTAATAATTCTTTCTCTGGATAATATTTGGTGCAGATGGCCTGCTAAATTAGATATGACCAAACGAACAGATTTTCGGCATGTGAAATCAACATTTACTAGTACCCCACCACATAAAGTGAGTCTATGCGTATTTCTATATGAACTACCACTCTCTCCCACTGCCCACCATCATTTCTCTTTGTTTCTCTGTCATGTTTTGGTGCTTGGTAATGATCATGCTGTCAAGTAAACATTTTCTTTTCATACGTATGAAAGTGATTTGAAAACCATCTGATTGGTTGGACCTGAAATCTGGTTAAATATATGTTGGAGGGCACACTTTTTCTTTATTTTTTTAAGCTAATTCAGTAACTGATTTCTGCTATGTTGTTTTTTGGTGTGAAACGGTTTGACAAGGTTCACTGGCATTAGTACAATTGATAAATATATTCCTATTTGATGCTATTCATGATTCTCAATGGACAATCAATCACACATACACACGCACACACACACACACATGTATAGGCTGCTATGGTTTATCTCTCTCTCCCTCTTCCCCCCCACCCCCCTTTTTTTTAATGTTTTTTGACATTTGTTGTAGAGGGAGGTTTGCCAGCTGATCCCTTCTTCTCCTGGAGACCATAAAGGCGTAAGTTTTCTCATTCATTTACTTTTGTGACATAGTTTATTATGCAAATATTGAATGCCTGCATGGCTGCACCCCTGCCTCTTGGAATCGTGGCTAAACATGTCACATCCAGTTCAACTGAGTTCAACTTTGTTTCTCTACACGGTTGTTACTTGCACCACCCTACAGAGGCAGAGAAAAGCTTTTTGCAAATCATATACTGACTTTTATTTATGCTGAACCTAAAGCTTGTTTAAGAGATCCATCAGTATGGGGAAAAAGGCTTGGCCATGTTATCCAACCTAGCCCTTCAATTTTTCAGTTGTGCCCATAATCTTGGCTTAGTAGTTGAATCCTAAACCAGGTGATGAGATATCCGTCATTAACATTCTAATAAGCATGCAGTGATTAATTAGCTCATTTGTTTTGTAGTTTCAGGATTTTGTATCATACTTGAAGCAGAGAGAATGTGCAGGAGTAATTAAGATCCCAGCTGTCAGATCTATTTGGGCAAGGCTTATGTTCATACTTCCATACTCACAGGACATATGCTCTATGCTCTCAATTGCACCTAATTCATCCGACTGTCTGGTTGCTTTGGTTTTGCCTAAAGAAACAAACTTTGAATGGGTATGATGCTCATAGTATATGATGGGAAAGATGCTTTGGGGAGAGGCTTGTTCTGTCTGATGGGATGACATCAAGTGCGTAATGTGGACGCTCTATCAGATACCAGAAGGGAGGGTTTCGGTTCGTGTCCAGTTTTGTAGTTAATTTGTAGGATCCTGTACTGAGATCAGTTCTTTCATATGTCAAAGACAAATGATTGTTCTTTAATCCTTACCGCTGATTTGAAGGTTTTGTAATGGTGAGTGTGCAGGTGTAATTTGGAAGTTGCGGGGTTGATGTTCAACAATTTATTGTTAAATTTTCGTAAACAATGCTATGCTGCTGCAATATTTTGATTTTAACAATCGGGACGTAGTTTGTTTGGAAGTCCCGACCTCCCAGATTTTGGTTTAGAAATATTATTGCTCACCACTCTGATAGAATTGAGTAAAACAGAAAGGAAATTATAAATAATTACATCTCACTTACTATCAAACTTAAGTGCTTCACCACCCTTACTTTTTTATTCATTCCTTGAAAATAAAAACTAGGGTGTGAACGAAAATTCAAGTTATCCAATATTATTGTTGTGTTCAATTTTTTTTTCAAATTTCTTTTCTTGAAAGTGATTAACTTTATTCTTAAATAGAAGCGCCGCCCGGCTTGGAGAAAACTCCCCATTTGCTTAGCACAGGGGCCACAGGAACTCGTTCACTGGGAAAAGATTTCCTGTTCTCAAACTCAAGATCTCAAGGGCTCTCAGTTTCTTAATTGTATGCGTATAATTGAAAAGGGGTCTGATAGTAAACGACCATCATGTCGCAGCCGCAGCGCTATAATCAGAACAACAAACAAGAGTATATCCCCAAAAACAACAAAAAATTCATCCCAAAAAACCATAACATCGCCTACACCACCACGACGCTCTCTAATTCCCTCAGAGAACAGTCATCCGACGTGGCAGCAGCATCCAGCAGCAGCGCCACGTCATCGAGCAGAGCAGCGGCGCCATCTCCTAGTGGTAATTTCGTAAATTACTTGCCCCATGATGAAGCCGTCGCTGCTGGGCTGGGCGCCGACGAAGGAGGTCTCGATCCCGTCGAGTCCCAGAGAGTTGTCGATCTTTTGAACAGAGAGTTGTCCAGGTTGCTCAAATTAAATCCTAGAGATTTCTGGCGACAAGGTTTGATTTATTCATTTATTTATTTTGAATTGAAACCCTTAATAGTCTTTCCAATTTCAATAGATCAATATTCTGACTGTTTTTGTTGCGTGTTTGATATGTTTAGTGGCTAGTGACGCGTCCTTGCATGAATTTTTGGATAGTTTCTTGAAGTATAGGAGCAGATGGTATGATTTTCCATATCGAGGAGCGAAGGGAGTAGTTGCAGGAGTCATTGTAGGGGAGGTCGAACTAAGCCGCCGTGTTTTTATGCTATTTTATCGAATGTAAGCTTCAGTTATTAGTTATGCCAATGCCCCCTTTCATTTTCAATTTTGGATCGTTTACTTATTGGTCATTCTTTTCGGGTGTGCAAATCCGCAATGCAGATCTTCCAACAAGGATCCTGGAGCTCATACTGCTGATAGCCTTAGTTCAAAAGACCATGCAGGTGGGTTAGGGGTTTCCCTTGCAGATTTTGTAAAACGAGGTTTTTAGTTCACCTCTTTCAGTTTATTTTATGTAGTTTGAATTGGAATGGATTTGATCAATGTAAAGATGCTTACTAAATGGATCGATCTTTCGAGAGGATTTTGATTGGCTTTGTGTAATTTTGTGCCTAATTAATGTGCGTGAAAGTTATTTCATGGTAATGGTATTTGTTTGCTAAGTTACTCTGCTTTCTTTTGGGATTAGCATGATATATTAGTTTGGCTGTGACTTTTTTCTCCAATACACTTTGTTCACTAATTCTGCATGTAGTCTTTTTGCAGGAAAAGAAGTTGCTTGACTTGCCTAAGCTTTTGGACTTATGTGCCATATATGGTCACGAAAATGAAGATCTGACCAGATTGCTGGTAAGCATTCTTCCCCCACAAAAATTGGTCTATTACTAGTTAGTAGTTCTTCTTGTCATTTTCTTACTTATGTGCTTTTGTTTTTCAGGTTGAGAATGCTCTGAAAGCCCAGCCGAGAATTCATGATAGTTTGTCTGGAGTATTGTCTCATTTTCTGGGTATTGTCCACACAATGCAGCAACGATGCAGTAAATCTTTGGAGGTATTCTTTTAATCTTCTACATATGATAAAGACTATTCCTTGTTCGTTTTGGAACTTTTCTGCTGATGTTGAGATTTAGTTGATGTCTTGTTAGTTCCTCATATAACTTGTATCTATACCTTCAGGCAGTTGTTGATCAACACAAACTCTTTTTTTCCCTTTTGAATCCATAAGTTCTGAAAGTAGATGTGTGAAATAATAATTTCATTATATGTATATATATTATTTTCCTATTTGATGGATACCTATTGAACCCATCCTTTACCTGTTTTTCCATAGTTTAAGCAATTGTAGGCGTGAACATTTTTCTTCATTCATCTTAATTGGAGGGGAGTTTGAGGAATTTAGAGTGTATCCTGCTCATTTTTGCTTAGGGTTGGGTGGTCCCTTTGGAGTTAAATCAGACTTTTGGGAATTGATACTATGTCCATTGTTATTAATATAAATACTCATAGTTTTCTTATTAAAAAAAAATGAAAATTAGGCCTCATATTGGGTCACTATTAGTCATTTCTGGCTCATCTTGTTAAACTTTTTAAACCTATCAGGTCAATAATTCTCTTAATAATACACAATAGTCATTATGGTACAAATGCTTTTATCTTTATATATGATCATGCAGTCTTGTTTTTGCTGATTTTCTGATTGTGCAAGTTTGGTGAAAGAGGTTACTTGCACTAATTGTGGCTTTATGAACAGGCCCTATTTTCCTCTGGGAGTCGTGAAGACCTTGGATCGAGTCGGCTTCATCTTGATTTTTTAGATGTGAGTTATTTGTCATTGCAGTTGGAATCATTTAGTAATTTGTGTGTGTTGATATTTATAACCACAGTAGCTTCAATCTCCCCCCCCCTTCCTTATTCTCAGAGGGTGTTGTCTTTGTGTTTCTGAAACAATTAATGCCATTTGTTAGACAAAATTTGAACTCATCTGATTATCTAACCTGGTAAAACATTTGTCTTTCTTGATGTCGAATCACTATACAACATGTGGAGCGTTGAAATTACATGTTAGTATAACCAAGTCTGTAAGCTGGATGCATTACCTTTGCTATGAACTATTGTTTCTCTTATCCAGGTGATGGACTTTATAAATGATGCAATTGTATCTATGGATGCTTTTGTTACTGCATACAAACCAGCTGCTGTGTTCTTCTCAAGCCCCATTGAGACGAGGTACCTTTTCAATTAGTAAATTCTGAATCTATGTTAATTTGAAACTTTTTTACCTTTCAATTATGAACCCTTGGTATGTTTTACATGGAGTTTTAGGGGTTTTGAGTTTTGTCAATGTGGTGGACTTACAATTGGGTCAAGAGCTCCAAACCGGAAGAATGCTGAGTCACATTGGAATATACTATATATTTAAAAAGAAAGCAAAAACCAAAAAAAAAAAAAGAGAGAGAGAGAGACCTTGGTTTGGCTGCAAATATTTGTTTGGAATGACAGAACTGTCATGATGCCTTTTTCTTCACAAATTTCTTGGAAGTTTTGATTTAATCTCATCTCGGATTTATATCAATGCAGTTATGGAAATGAGGAACTGCTCAGCACGCTTGTGCAATTGCATGATTCATTACTTCCATCTTTTCAGCGGGGTTTCCATATGATTTTCACATCTGGAGAAGATGAAATGATATCCAACATTTCTATAAGTTTGAAGATGTTATCAATGCGAATAGTCAAATTTGGTTGGAAATTATTAGATATTTGCTACCTATCTGATGGAGTGTTCGAAGATAGCCTCCCCACTCCAGCAGCTACAAAAATTTTTCCAGCCAAAGTTGAGGACCCCTTCGTTAGGGCAGATATTTTGGTTCAAACTTTTAGGGAGATCAATGGAGTTTCACTAAATGTTCAGGACCAAAAAGGAGACTCGTTTCTTGCAAGTGTTGGAAAGAATTACAATCTAATTAGTAGACTTGAGAATCTACAGGAAATTGGTAGGTGCTACTTTGACTAACTCCATTCTCTATGCTTTGCTCTCTTGTTATTTAGTTGTTTACAAGCATTAAGCATGTCAAATTTTAAAATCAGAGGGGTAGAAGCTATCAGTAGGGGTGGGCAAAAAACCCGTTGCCCTGAAGAAAACAAAACTAAACCAAACCCATTTTGGTTTGGTTCAGTTCATAATTTTTAAAAATAACCATTTGGCTCAGCTCAGTTCGGCAGAAAAACTGAACCGAACCGTGCCCGTGCCCGTGCCCGTGCCCGCACCTATCTATCAGAAGAGGGTATTGAACTTATCTGTAACCATTGTAATAGTGGGTGGAGAACATTTACCTTTTTGGAAGACAAAAGCAAGATCATAGGTACTTTTACACAATAAAGAACCAGTATAGTCGAAGGCAAACTATTCTTGGTTATTTCCAAAACTCTTCCAATTTCAACCACCAGGGAATTTTTATTTTTGGAACTTTATTTAAATCCCAAACCAAATCTTTTTATTACAAATGCAAATGAGGAAACCTCACTAAGTTTGGATGTTTGATAACTATCTTGCATCACCTTTTGTGCATGATCTTAATTTCAGTTATTCTCTGATATTGATTAAATAAGATTATGATGAACTTCCTTGGTGCAGGATGGGTGTTCATGGATGATGAACAATTTCAATATTTGTCTGGGATCATGATGTCTTTGAAAGCCATTCCGAAGAAGCAACCCACTGTGCCACCTCCAGTGACCAGCAGCAAGGTAAAACTGGATGAAGATGCTGCAATCATGGAATCTAAAATCAGTCAAATAAAGGACCTCTTTCCTGATTATGGTAAAGGGTTTCTGGGTGCATGTCTGGAAGTTTATAACCACAATCCAGAAGAGGTGATTCAGAGGATCCTTGAGAACACACTCCATGAAGATCTGCTGTCGCTGGACACTTCTTTAGAGTCAATGCCAGTACCCAAGTCTACTTCAACCCTAAGCAAGAATGACAAAGGGAAAGGAAAACTACTTGAACCTGCTAGCAATATCAGTGTTGTTGCAGAGCATCAAATTAAAACCACTGCAACATCCACATCTACGGTTGGGAGGTACCGTAGGAAGTCTAAAACTGACTTGGCTGATCCTAATACCCTTGATGCCAGGGATGAAGAGGATAATGAAAAGATCAGTGCTTTTATTTCTCAGTACGAATATGAAGATGAGTATGATGACTCTTTTGATGATCTAGGTCAGACTGTTGTGGAATCAGGATTGGAGGAAAATGAGATGTTGGGTGACAGAATCAAGTCCAATTTGGGTAGCTCACGGAGGTCAGATAATGAAGACTCTGCTCAGAGAGCTCCTAGTGCAAAATGGGGTTCCAAGAAAAAGCCCCAGTACTATGTTAAGGATGGTAAGAATTACAGTTACAAGGTTGCAGGCTCGGTTGCAGTTGCAAATGCTGATGAAGCATCATTAATCACTCAAGCTCAAGAAGATTTAATATATGGCCTAGGGCGTGGCGGCAATCGTCCTCTAGGAGCGGTTAAAAAGCTAATGGAGTATCAGGAGCAGGAGCAGGAGCACTCTGATGTCCCTGAGGTGGATGGGAGACAGAATATGAGAAATGCTAGGGGTGGGTTCCGTGGGGGTAGGAGAGGAGGAAGAACTGGCTCTCGTGATGAACAAGAAAACAAATCTGAAGGTACTGAGATGGGAGGGAGAGGAAATGTCGGAAATCATAGGGGCGGTGGAAGGAGGGGAGGAGGAAGAAGCCATTATAAGAAGGATCGGGCTGCTGGTAAACATTTTTCTGGATTGACTGGATTCTAAAGTAAAAAGGATTGGATACGCTGGTTTTCTTTTTTTTTTTTGGTAATATTTCAAAACAGAATTTTTTTTTTTTTGGCCCTCTTGTACACACAAGTAACGGGATCAAGTGACGAATGACGGTGTCAATACGTAAATATTTTTGAGAGCTCTTTATAGTCCGTTATATATGTGGAAGGCTGGTTTCTTTTGATACGACCTATAGGCCATTGTATACAGAGATATCGGGCGGCTAGGAAATGAGATTCCGCAAGTACTACTTGATTATCACGTCCCTCGCGATACCTGGAGCGCTCGAAATTATCGCAAGAAAGGATATTTTCTCAGACCGAGTTCAAGAAAAACAGGACCCATTCAATACTGAAGTTAACTAATCAGAGTCATGATACGACCTTCTGCGCTTGTTCGAAAAGTTGCAGAAGTACTTAGCTTCAGTATTACGTTTCTCAGAAAAAAACTTTTAAGTCATTGGTATCATGATATTTTCTTCTGCACTTGTTCGAAAAGTTGCAAAAGCCTTCCAAGATTCAGTAGGTGCAACATCGTTATCGTCATAAAAACTAAGAAGACATCGACTCAAAGAAACCAAATAATCGTGGACTGATGTAGCTGAAATACTGGAATTTTCATGCATTCCTGCATAATTTGGACAGCTGTAGAAGAGACTAGAATAAAGGTAAGGTGAATTTCTGTACCAACCGAACATATATTAGAGAATTCTAAATTTGCGCGAAGCCAGATTTAGCCTAGCGCGTGGTTTTAATGATGTAATTGAGTCATTTGTTGCTTCAATCAGCAACAATTGAGAACGATCAATGTATACGTAATGCACATCTACAAGTTTCTGATCCAAAACCACCATCATAACCCCACCAAAAATATTCTATCCATATATTCTATTTGGGATTAAAAAACTTTTACGTATAACATCTCATAACAGAAGCCTACGATGTCCATAATTCCAGCAACAGATAGTGTTGATAAGGAAACGACCCTAAATTTCATCATCGCCCACGTTGACAGCATAGTGCCCCACATTCCTACCCTGAAAAAATCACACAGAAATGGAAAATTGAACTTCAGTTTCAGACAATCAAGATAATTGCAAAAAATAGTATAACAATCCAAGCAACACCATCATATTTCACTGCTACTAACCACCCTTTGATGGCTTTTACTTCAGCTAATACTTGAGAAACCCAGTTTTAACACTATGATTGAAATACTCTGGGACAACATATATTGGTCAACATTCACGACGGTACTTCAGTGAGACAAATTAACCCACCCACTAGCTCAAAGGCAAGACCCCCCAATCATTGAACTCTCTCTTTTAAATACACAGTAGCTCATCTAGTGCATATCAAATAAGCCAATTATTACTGGATGATTCATGTAAATGTTTAAATTATGGGGCAAATCCATCTGTAAAGAACGAGAAAACAAACATCTAAATGACTTGGGAATAATCCTACCTCAGACATCATCCGCTGCTTATTGAGCAGCTGAGTCCTAGCTTTGTTGACCACTGAGTTTGGCGACTTGTACATCCTCTGTGAAGCAGATATTTATAATATCATTATATAAACACAAAGTATCAGCAGCAAACTAAAGAACATCAAAGTAGAAATGCCAAGGAAAACTAAAACTGCAGAGCAGTCAATAACACATAAGAGTACGTAATCCAGAACCTGTCTTGACCACCTAATTTTATAGATCAAAGATCAAACTGAAACGCACTGGTCTTAGGAACTAGTATACCAGCTTCCAGAGCACAAAATTTATAGATCAAGAATCTTATATTTGGACGGCTCACACTCAGATATTCAAGACCTATTCAAAACTTTTATCAAATCTCTTTCAACTTGGGCAATAGCTATAACCAAAAAATATTAACAGCAAGCAAATACCAATACTTAGACAAGCTCATGCTTCATATTCTCATCCACAAGCACAAGCAAAGCATAAATATGTCTCTTACACCAACACCATCACAGATAATTTGTAAAGTGTGATGATGAAAATGAGGTGCATAAGAAGCTTACAACCTTGCCAACTTGCATAATTATATCCATTATTCATACAGTTCTCTATCAAATTATCTGCTGCAAGCTTATGAGATATAGGGGCTAAGTCCTGACAAATTTTCCATTCTAACGTAGTCAACTGTCTAAAGAGGCCAACCATCATACATTCCAGCTGAGTTGCTTGAAGTTTCAAGGAAGAAAAAGAAAATGAATCTCATGAAATTTTAAAGTTGATTCAGGTCGATATGCAGCTAACAGACAATTAAAAATAACATAAATCAGAGAGATGAAATCTTGGCAAGGCATGTTAGGGAAGAAGTATAAACTCACCTTATCTGTACTAGATATACGATGTTCCGCAACTGAAAGATACTTTCTTCTGGGGGTGAATCCAAAGACATCATGCAGGAATTCATTTTCCTGTTGGATCAATGAGAAATAAATTTTGATGATATTACTGATAGCCAAAATGAAGCATTTATCATTGCCAAAGGGAGTGGAGTTTTAAAAGCGAACCCATAAAGAAGATAAATCACCTGCATGTGCTTCACAAACCCTCCACCAAGAAAGTGCTTCAGAAAGTTCAGCTGTTATAAAATAACAGTTAGCAAGGCCTCAAACATTGCTAAGATTCATGAAAAAACCACGTGAAAGGGGAGGTGGGCTAAAAAAAATAAATAACAGGAAGACAATAAAGAGGCGTGATCAAGAGTAAAACAGGAAGAAAAACCTGTATCAGTTGAGACCAATTTGAAGTCTTAAGGGATTCACCACCAATCTTTGTTGAGGTTTCAGGACAATAACCATCCTAAACAAGAAAGTGTAATCACTAAGAGGAGGTCCAGAAACAATCGGAATTTCATGCTAGCTTGATATCCATGAGAGAAATCACAGGAAAAAATAAGATGATACCTCAAGAAACTCCAAAATATCCCTAAACAAGTTCCGCTGGCTGGTAAGATCTTTCTTTGCAGAACCCTTACCACCTGCTTCCACAGAAAGGTTTCTGACCTGATTCAGGATTTTTCCCTTCAATCCTTGTAAATGTATATATTCTTCCCGAGAACCATCATTAGAGCCCTTAGCTTCGGAAGAGAACTTCTCTAGACTTCCTGTCTCAAAAATTACTGCCAATGCTTCACCAGCAGCAATGCGTATAGATCGGTCATCCTTGTCTAGCAGAGTAGAAAAATATGAAATGGACCTGCATGATTTTTCAAAATATAAGTTCGCTTTTCTTTGTCCAAGCATTCCAGAAATTCTGGCTCTGGAACCTATTAGTATCTATCTACCGCTTCAACTTCTATATCAGAAAAAGCTCTAGTACCAACTTAGAGACATTAATATAAAACCATGCATCAATTGATAGAGCAGAGGGACAGAGAAGAACAATGGGCTACTTACTGCTGCCAGTGTTTGGAATCAAGTGTCCATCCTTCCATTGTCGTGAGAAGAAATGACCAAGCAGACACCATTGCTGTTATAATAGGTGCTGAAGGTTTGATTGCAACTACCTATAATGGACCAACATGATTCATAGTTTCCCATAAGCCCACAATCATCAAAAAATGAACTGCAAACAACGTTAACATATAAAATGTAAGAAACCAAGCCAAGAAACATACATTAGAACTCAGCTTTGGATGAACAATTTGCCACATAATTTGCATTGCTCTTTCTGTTTCCTCTGGATCATTTCCACCAACGAAGGTAATGACAGCCAAACACTCCAACAGCTAAAATCATAAGCCACATTTTGATAAAATATGTGGTGAGAATTACCATGCATAAAAGTAGCATGTGAAATTCATAAAAAAGCTTTGCTATTGGCAAGCAGTTAAATCTAGACCTACTGAAATGTCAACATGATACATACTGATGCTATCTTAGAGGAGTCAAACCCTGATTTTAGTGCCTGCGAAATAGGGGCTACCGATTCTTCCAAAATTTCACGAGAATTCTCCCCAGAACCAACAGTCAAAGCCAACAGGCCTGAAGAAAGATTCGTCATTACACAAAAGCAACTTGGATTAAGCAAAAATATCAAGAAGGCTCAAAACCTAACCAATGGCATGGGATGCTAAAGCTATCTCTCTACTAGATCCTCGTTTGATTGAACTCAGACACTGGTGGAGTAAAGTAGCAAATCTATGCAAAGCACAACAAAATATGAGTGAGAATCTAAACCAACATTGACGTACCAGAATTTATAAACTGAATATAATAATTGATAAGAAAGAAAACGGCACTGAATTTCTAATCGGATTTTATAAAATAACATTTATATAATATTCTAATAAGATTGCAAAACTTACTTCTTTTCAACAAATTGATGCTGCAGGGTGTTATTGAAAGCCTCAATGATTGATGACAAAGCTCTCTCTCTCGTGGATCCCCTATATCCAATCCACATTAAAGTAAAAGTTAAAGATTAATCTCTCTTAAACAAAGCATGGCATAGCACAGAACATCTCAAATGTACCCAACAATATCTGTAAAATTGAAAGAAACAAATATGTACCTTTTCTCATACAAAGCATCTAAGGCTTCATCCAACAAAGTATCTTTATCAAGCTGGACTTCTTCGGTACCGGACACCGACATATGATCGGACCTCATCGTCGACGTCGAACTAACACTACTGTTATCATCGTCGCTATCTAACATCGCCGCATTTTTACGCTGCGAACTACCTGCGCCATTGAATTAAATTATTCAGCTCTATTAATTCATTAATCGAGTATAAATTATTAAATCAAATTCAATAACAGCACAAATTAAGAAATCTTGTGCGAAGAACCCTAATTAATTAAACATAGGAATTAAATTAGCAAATAAATTTTAATCAAAAAGACAAAATAAGACGAGAGAACTCACGCTTTCCCATTGGTGGCGGCCGCTTAGTCCTTGGATGGATGGTGTTTTTCTTTTTTTTTTTTCGGTGGTTGTCAAAAAAAGTTAAAACGTTGACTGAGAAACTGAGAATGAAAAGAATTCGAAAACAAAACAGAACCTAAATTAATCGAAATGACGGAGGAATACGAAATCAACAACAACAATGAAAGTGAATCGGAGGACGATACAGCCATGAAAATCTTTATAGAATGGAACGGAATCAGCTAAAACGAAAGTTGAGGTGAAAAAATAGGGAGGCTTAAAAATGAGGAGATCACAGGCGGCGAGGTTGCGAGCGAGGAGAATTATTCATATTGGGTGGTATGGAATATTCGGTGGACGTGTGGAGGGGCACAGCTAGGTAATTGTGTGTCCTATTACGTGGACAAATTTAAGGCCGTTGATTTTTTGTCAGGGGAGATTGGAGGGGCCAGTTGGTTGGGTGAGGGAGAGCCACGAGTAAAGCGGACAAAAACAAATGGCACGAGGAAGTCGGGTTGGCTAGTCCGCTGGTATTTAGGAGGTGCGCGAAATCGGGTGCCGTGACGCAGTTACAGACTGACTATACGGACTTGTGTGTGTAACTTCAAATCGTAGTGACATGCTTTGAAGGTTGTAGAAAGTTTCGATACTTCCGGTTGTTTCTGATTGTATTCAAAGATTCAAGAACGATCTGCTGGTCAACGCCCAGCTTTTTTATTTACATTTTAAGGATTTCTTTTTTATTTTTGCATTATTTATTTCATGAGATCTCATGCGTCAGATTTCATTTCCATTTTAAAGTGAATTTGTGAGTGTTGATGTGGCAATGTTCGAAATGTTTGATTTGTTTCGACCAAGCAAAAGAAAGGGTTACTAATGCGACGCATCGCGTGTGAGGACTGAGGATAATTGGCACGAGAAAAGTGTGTCATTATTATTTAGAGCAGTGGCCTTTCAAAAAAATAATAAAATAACCCCAATTGGTTGGTCCTACAGATTCAATTTCACGCACAAAAATGTACGAGCAGCCATTAGCTGTCGAGCTTATCAGTTACATATGATTCACTAGTTTGTCGGGACGGCACACAAAGCGTTTTATTGGACCGCAACGTATGTAAAAGCCCAGAACAAGAACGGCGGAGCTTTAGCACCCCCAATAAAATCCTTGGAACACCCTTTTTAAATCTTTTTTTTTTTTTACTTAAAATACTCTAAATTTAATAAAAATATAAATTCGTATATTAAATTAGCCATATTCATATAAGATTTTACTCTAAAAATGTATTTCTTTTAAATTTTTATTATAAGTACATACGAATCCTAAAATATTAGATTTTTTTCTTATTATATAATTTATATCTCCAAAAATCTGAAATCTTATAATTTTCTCCAAAAAAAAGTTTTTCAATTAAATAAAAAATTATTTAAATTTTGAAATGGGATGAGTGTAAAGCTTTTGTTAAAAAAATTAATTAATTTAGATACTTCATTGAAATTTCTTTAAAGATAAATTAATTTATCTTTGATTATTTAGGTAATTCTAATTAAAAAGAAGGAATTTTGAGGGGTGTCAAAAGAATTCATCATCATCTTTGAGGTGCAGCTTTTGGGCGCTATTAGATGGGTTTTTGGGGGCGAACAAGCAACATCAACCGCAAGGTACAGAATAAGGTTAGAGCAACTATTCTACCTTCCATAAAAGTATTACGGCGGATTTAGTCCTTTCTCAATTATTAATAATTGAGTAAAATCAGTCATTTCTCTTATTAAATATAAATAAAATAAATATTATTCGAATATTAGAGATGATAAAAATTTAGGCAGTACTTCATAAGATATAAATACATTAATCTTAATAATAATCTGATATGAAATCAATAGTAATCTCATATAATATATGTTATAATTTAATTATTATATATATGTGTGTAAATATATATATATATATATATATATATACATTACAGTAATTCCATATGATGCCTTTGCCGGTTTTGCCGCCATCTAATGACCTTAAAGCAATATTTACAGTCAAGCACATATATCTCACATGACTTTTGAGTCATTTTCTTTTTAATGAATTCTGAGTCTAAAGATACTCTCACAATCATTAAATTATTTATGCTAGATAACTAAAGAAGGAAAAAGATACATCCTAAAGTTTTACTCATCTACCGAACAAGTAAAAGGGGAATTCAGTAACTGAGTAGCCTTCTTTCTTCTAGCTTTGTTCTCATCTTCGCATAATTGCCTCTTTCTGTTTTCTCTGCCATTCTACCATACCGCCATGTTTGAAACACACGGCCTCTGTTGAAACTTCCCTGTAGCAAAAGCTTTCATTTTCTACTTTACACAAATATATAGCAGTCAATACAATTTTTATTTTCTTTTAGGGGGAAAAAAAAGCCAAAAACCACCACCACAACAACAACAGCACTAGTATGTGTCTAGGCATCTCCAGGTTGTTACGTTGGTTCAATACCTGCAAGAAAGGTCGCGACAAGTATACGCAGAGGGTCCGAATAGCTCAGCTGGGACGGATTCATTATATACAAAAAATGCTTTGAAAATCAACAGTACCAGCGCCATCATCAGAACAATAGAGCCGCTTCCAAAATTCATTTCTATGTTACATTAATTGCCCTTTACTAACCTGCTGCTTCTGCTTTATTCTTTGAAATGGTCACCCACTCGACATTGATCGCCTTATAAAAGACCAAGAACAGAATACCCGTCATAGATTGCAACGACGTATCACCTAATGCTTCTTTTTCTCAATTCTTTATTTTTTCTTTTTCTGGGTGAAACAAACCAAAAGGTTTTTGTCTCTTCCTACTAGATGGCACCGAGCCTAGCAGCCGCCAGCCAGCAGGAGAGTGGAGACTCCTACAGAAGACGACTACATGTTCATTACTGGGCCGAATCCAGATGGTGTCGCAAACAAATCTATGGGTCTAAACCAAGCCCAAGCCCATGCCCATGCCAAAGTGGCCTCTTACCAATTATACCCTTCAATTTCAAATGACACGTTGCGTTGTGATTTTCATTAATTTTCGGATGCTTACGCCTGGCTGTTCGTTTTTGTCACTCGATTCAATCATCAACCCCAAAGTGCGGATGAATTGATGGGGTTTGTCAATGATTCGCGTTAAATGAAATTGGAGGATTTTTCTAAGATACAGAGGCGTTCATTCGCTTAAGAGTGCTATTGGCAACCCCTTGGCAATCTCTTTTCTAAACATACCCCATAAAATAGTTTCAGATATCATATAACTTCTATCGACACCATTGCAATTTCTACAAATAATCCTATTGACTTTTGCCTAAAGGCTCATCCCTTTTCTAAACATACCCCATGAAATAGTTTAAGATATCATATAACTTCCTATTGACACTATTGCAATTTCCACAAATAATCCTATTGACTTTTGCCTAAAGGCTCATCCATATGTCAAATCTCAAATATCACGTGAATTAAACAAATTTATCTCTCGACTCATTTTCTTTAGTAGTTATATTTGATGAGTTTGACAATTTCAAAAGTACATGACGACAAAGAAGGAAACTCAACATATTGTATTAGTAAAAATATTTGAGTGGTTTAATAAGTAAACTATAAATTGTTATAATGAATTCTAAACTTTTCTCAAAGAAAAAATAATTTTAAACTTAATAACTATATTACATATTTTTGAGTCTGCAAATTCAACATAAAATTTTTAAAATTGAACTATAATTTACCGTGGACAAAGACATATTCTTATCAATTTCTTGAGAAGTAATGGGGGGTTGATGGTGGATCCAACCTTTGTAGAAAATGGTTCATTGATTAAAAAAAAATTAAATAGCTAGCAGTATAATTAAAATAGCATCATAATAACTGGTTTTGAGAATCTACTCTGAAATTATTTAACTTGTTTTATGCTCATATCAAAATAGGGATACTGGGCTATAAAATATTTGTTCGAATGTTAACATCACTAGTACTCTCATTTTACACTGTGCGTTAATGTATTTTTAATTGAGGGTAAAAGTATAAACATGAAAGCAGGGTTTGATAGGAGATTAAAGGGGTGCCAATAGCTCTACTCTTCTCTTAATTAAGGCCCTTATTATCTTACTTAATAAAGTAATAAACATCATAGATTTGACAAGCATTCCCAATCCTCCATAATTTCTATGATTGTTATCTTATATTTCTACGGCCTTTGAATTTTTATACCTAGAGATCTATCGGTTGTTATTAACGAATGTTTATTATCTTATATGCAAGGTAACAAACCCCCTTAATTTAACATAATTTTAAGGACAAACCTCGGTTAAAATTCTGGCGAATGCAGTACCCGAGATCCTCTAAAACAATCTAAAATTAATGCATGAGCCATCAGGATTCAGGCCAGACCCACCCATGTTGGGTGGTGAAAATTGTTTGATGAGAAAATGGAAGCATGTGTGTGATGGACAAAATGCCAACAATTTTTATTGCAGAGCAAATATTGAAACAGGATTAGTCACTAGGCCTTATTACTTTTAAACACAAACGATATGTAGCTGAATCGTGAAATGGATGATGATCACATGAGAGACCAAAATTTGGTAACACCAGCATCAGTTTGTCTCTATTTCTTTCGGTCATTACTTTACTCTTGAACAAGATCAAAATCCCATACATGGCGAGTTAGTTAATATTCTAATTATATCTTCAGAATATTCTAATATTCTAACAAACATCATTCATTGTCTGAGTAGAGTAAAAGTTACTTGATATCACTCGTGGATCTATGGCAAAGTCAAATTGTAAATGGATATGGTCAAACATTTTTGTAGTTTGGCTCTAGTTGCCACTTGAGTTCTTCGGAAGTCACAAGATAAAACACTTTTTTTTTTCGGAGCTTTTTCACAGATAATAGACAATCACATCAGAGTGAGGCCTACACCAACAGCATAATTAAGCAATTGAAGCGTACTCATCGGCAGCACAAACAAACAAACAAACAAGAGCCCATGATCGCATAATCATAGAAGCTTGAGAAGTATTTGCTTTTATCTTTATAATTCTATAAACCACGGTGGTTAAATTTTGTCTGAAGATTGTCACAAACTACATGTTTAAATCTGGTGCAAAAACTCCAAACCAGAAAGACATTCAACATCATGTATAGGCCAGTTTAATTTGTTGGAGTTGGACATAAAAAGCCCACCTAGACAAAAGTTAAGGTTTCCTAGCCACCCACTTCAGTCTTCAGTCTTCAGTCTTCACGTATATGAGAATGTGGATACATGCATTACATGGAGGTGTAATGAGAGGGGAAAGAGGCATGTGAGCTCACTGCCCGGTGGGTTTTGGAAGTTTGAACTGAAACCACTAGAAAGTGAAAGAGGGGACGGCAAGCAGTCAGAGCATCGGGAAACCCAACCCTCCTAATGCCCCTTTCTCACTGAACCCCCGTGAAGATTAGAGGCAACTTTTGTCGAAAGAGATGGCATGAGAGTTTGCGAGTGTGAGTACTGTGTTATGTTTTCTGGGCGGGTGGGGTATGTATAACAGTAGGCCTTTATATTTGTGTCAGAAATGTGTGCGTCACCAACCATAATCATGTATGCAGTGCCACTGCGTATTTTGGTAGCTTCCGCATTTCCGCCCCGACAGCACTTCCAGTTTCTTGAATTCCATGTAATTTATTCACCAACCTCCTAATTAATTTTTCTTTACCTTACCTTTTTATTTGGTATAAATTTCCCGTTATCCTGCTCAAGAAATAACAATCTTAAGAGTATTTTTTTAATTATTATCAATTTTAACTTATTTTTATTTTTATGTAAAAGATAAGAAAAAAATAAAGTGCGTTGATAGATAAATTTTTATCTTCTTTACAAAAATAAAAGATAAATTGAGATTTACTTTAAAGATTTGTCATTTCCCTAGAAGTAATTCACAATTAATCCTTTTATTTGTTTATTTGTTTCATTTTGGGTTTGAGTCGATACGAACGATGATTCAAATTTCATGTGCTTAAATTATGTGAAAGATCCTGCCCAAATCTCAGTCAACTTTATAATATATGTACATATTTACATATAGTATGCACTTGCATTCCCGCCGGGGGGGGGGGGGGGGGGTGGGGGTGTCTATTTCAGCACGTGAGTAAATTAAGCTCTATCAAATTAATACGTGTGAATTTGATTGAAAGGCTCAAATAAAATTACACAAATAAGGTACATTCAACCTCTGCGGAATCACCCAGAAAGTAAAGCAAAATGTCTTTTTAAATTGGCATGTGCTTTTTGATTTGGATCATTGGATGATGAGAGCTCTCTATGTGGCCAAAGTACAAATTAACCTCACCATAGCCCATATTTGTGTGTGTGTAATCGCAAAGATTTAAGATTTAAGGGACCATCTCGTGGGTCGTATCACATATGCATGCATGCTGGTTATTACTAGAAATGACAATTCCACCAACATATTTTCTGCTAATGGACATGGTCCCCATACGAAACCACTTACCACTTAATATTAATTAAACTCGTGAAGAGCTTTGAGTGTGAGTGTTGCTCTTAATATATCATACGGCGCGACACAACTGCAAGCCTGCAGCATATGCACGTTAATGAAGATTCTCTGTTTAATTAATTTGCTGCAGAGAAAGAAAGTTAATAGAAATGACAACTAATAGCGTTTCTGCAATTTTCAGATAATCACACAGAATCTTTCCTTTATGAATTAACCGTCTACTTGATCGATTAATAAGTACCTTCTTTTTAATTTCCTTAAAACTTTTTGTTCTACTATTTTTTTTAATATAATAACTAAATTTCAACCTTCGTCACCAGAAAAATAATAATAATTAAAAAGAAAAAAAGACTTTCGCAGGGTGAAAGCAGTTATATATATATATAGAGTAATTTTTTAGTTAAAAATTTTTTATTTTATTAAAATCAGAAATTTATTAAAAGATAAAAAAATAATAAGTAGTTTTATATATATATACAAGAAAAAGAAAAATCTGCCATGTTGACTTGAGGGGTCGTAATAACTTAGTGGGCCTTTCAGATAGCAGATTTTTTTTAAGCCATTATGCTTAAGTGCTTTATAACCATGTCGTTCCTTTAATTTAATTGGTCAAAGCGAGCTGCAAGGGGGAATCAATTAAACAAAACTTAATTGATGACTAAAAAGATTCCCTAAAGATTTTTCACGGTGACATGATCAATAGATAAGACAAGAATAAAAATAATTTATCAACTTTTTCTTATTAACTAAAATAAATTAAAGCCAATGAGAATTGTTTCTGTGTAATTTATATTGAGACGATTGCTCCCATTATCGAAAACCCAGAATGAAAGAGGTATGTGGGACAATTAAACTAGTAAAACCAGATTCCTAAAAATAATTAAGTAGAGATGGCATGAATAAAGAAGAAAGTGTTACAATAAGAAAATTACGGTTGAATTTTTTAGACTTGTGATACAACAAGGTGCCATTAATTGCTAGCAGTTTGTGTTGGCTTTTGAATCTTGCGTCATTTTCTAATATCGTATAAGAAAGGGGTTTCTAAATTCTAATGACCTCAAAAGCATTGCATTTCCCTTGTCCATTTCATGTTCAACTATCTTTAAAGACAGAAAAAAAAAAAAAAAATCAAACAGATACGGTACTCAAATCCAATCTCATCCGACCAATTTGCTTTGTTTGATTCAAAACAATGTATGTTTATGAGTAATCCCAACACATCTAAAATTGTATCCTAAATTTCTTTATAAATAATTTGATATGTCATCTACCTAACAAGTGATTAAGTGAATGATATGATGATGTAATAGATACACTTAAAATTTGTGAAAATTTAATATATATTTTATGACTGATACATAATTTTTGATGATTTTTAAGATAAAATTTAAAATGTTTGGCATTAATTATTCTTATTTTGTAGAATTCGATGGATCAAATTGCGTCGAAAATTTAGTTTCAAATTGCTAAACAAAATAATTATAATATACTTACAATATAATAAAAGAATAATATTCATATTTCAAATATAATTAGTAAAGGTTAAAATGTCATACACGTGACACTATTTGAGTAGTTGTTGTATTAAACTCAAGTAAATTTGCCTATATCCTCTTACTACCATAACAGCTACGCACTCCACACACCCTAACCTATTTCATCGCATGCAAAAATACAAAATTAAAGAACTTTCTTTTTGAGAAGTTGGTGCAAGAGGGAATTGATTCGACTGCAAGAATTAAATATTAAAATCGATTATTTTATTTTATAAATATTACCAAAAAACTCCACCAATAATTTTCACATTATAAGAGTTTCTTTCGTTAAAACTTACTTCTCATTCTCTCGAGAAATTTTACTAAATTACAGCAGTTATAAATTATAATTACTGTAATTTTAAGTGAACATAACTCCATGTAAATACTGTTTACCTAAATTTACAATAATTATAACTTACACTGCTACAACTTAAAGCTCCGTCCCAAGTCTCACCAAGCCCCCACTCATCAAAATCAGTAGTAAATCAAGATTAAGCTGCAACAGTGACGTGGCAATGTTTGAGTGGCAGTTGTTCCACCCATAGGTCGAGCCCACAGAGGCCACACCACAACTAAGCGTTAAAAAAGCACAATTCCGGTACGACCGGACGTACGGTTCCCCTGACAACGCAGATACCTCTTGTCATTGGATCGTGTTTTCCACGCACTACACACTCGCGTACATCCAACAGAGACTCCTCTTTGTGTCATAACTCTCAGAACCTAAACTGGCAGCGCCATGAAGCCAGCCACAACGCACTTCACTTTCGGTCAAATCTCAGTCATCACAAGCTAACAACAACAACACGCACACATACACATACACGGGCGCATTACACAATAACTAAAAACTAAACAACAAACCGAAACAGAAAAGAAAAAGACTTTTTACTGCAATTTCGCCACATTTAAAGACGATGATGATACATGTAACAAAATCAAACTCTTTTTTTAATCCGCGTTAAGTTAAAAATACAAATCCTTTTTTGCTAGATTTTAGCTTTATATCATCATATCTCCATAACTCTCTGTCTTCAATACTTCTTCAATCATGTTGGTCAAACACATTTTCTCTCTCCAAATCACCATGTCAATGGTTATTACTAATAATGTAGCATGCATCATCTGATAAATACTGATACTGATACAGCTTCTCAAGATTATATTTGTTTTTCTGTTTGGAAATAAAATGAGAATGGATCGTGATGATTCTTTATCTGGGCTACTTTGTCCAGAAAGCAAGACTTGTTTAGATGAAGACAGCGCAGTTTCGGATGTTGAGGATGAAGATGAGTATGTGAATACGTTGGGTGATAAAGAGATCAGCTTTGGGTTCAAAAGGGATGAAACTGATAAACCTTTGGTGCTTAGTGATGACATTAAATGTGCCCGCTTGGAAGCTATTGCGTGGATTCTCAATGTATGTTGGTCTCAAGAACCCAGATTATACAACATCCGCTAACTTTTATTCACTACTTGTGATTTTAGTGACGTTTCTTGTTTGTTTGCTGTATTGATCAATCCAGACCAGGGCAGTGTTTGGGTTTCGGCTCCAAACGGCCTATCTATCCGTCACATACTTGGATCGATTCCTGTCCACGACGTTTATTGATGTAAGTATTTGGTTCTCAGTGTATAAAAATATAATTAAAAAGGTTTTAATTTTGGCAAAAATGTTTTTTTTTCCCCTTTATTGGGCTGCAGAGTGACAAATTATGGGCAATAAGATTACTATCAGTGGCATGTGTTTCTGTAGCTGCAAAGATGGAGGAGGTAAAAGTTCCAGCACTATCAGAGTTTCAGAATATTGATGGATATAATTTTGGAAACTGTGTAATTCTGAGAATGGAGCTCATGTTATTAACAACACTGGATTGGAGAATGGGATCAGTCACTCCGTTCGCTTTTCTTCATCACTTCATCAGAAAATTCTGCAAGGATTCTTCACCGAGTAATATCTTGCCAAGGACTGTAGCACTCGTTTTGGCTGTAATGAGAGGTATTATGGCCTTTCCTTAAGTGTACATCTTCGATTTATATTGAATCAACTATCATTAACTGGAGCGTTAATTTGATTCAGAAATCAATTTGATGGAGTATCGACCGTCTGCAATAGCAGTAGCTGCCACCTTGATAGCGTTTGATCAAAAGCTAACAAGACAAGCATTGGAGTCTTGTTGTGGATTTCTTGAAGTTGTGAGTCCTTTACTTTTAGCTAGAAAGTATTTTGCCGTGATTAAATGAATGGTACGGATGGCTTAATTATAGTCTGATTAAAAATGTCTTTGATGATTCTCTCTTGTTTAACAGGAAGATGTGTTCACATGCTACAGTATGATGCAGAAATTGGAGATGGTCAAAGATAAAACGCCAGATCTATCAGCAACCCATTTGAGGACAGCCAATGTTTCTTCTTCAGCTGTTAGCAGCAAGAGAAAAAGGCTTACATTCAATGACACTGATCAGAGGTCTGACGGGCCAAATGAGAAGCGACTCTGCTAAAACACATTCATATTTTGAGTGTTACATCAATCAGATGCCAAAGGTTTAATCAATGACTTAATTAACGATAATTTATTGTTGCAATAATCTAATGAGTATTTTTAAATCATTAGGGACAACTAAAGAAATAAGAAACAGATAAGGAAAGAAAATAAAAAGCAAAGCTTGGGGCTATACATTACATATAAAGCTGATGGTTATTATTAGACCAATGGCCTGAGCTTGAGGGGGTATTGAAAGGCAACTCGTTGTTCAATTTTCTCTAGTTTTTTCATTCTTTGTATCTTTATTTCTTCCCTTTTTCGCTTTCTTTGCAATCCTAGCTTTATATGGGACGCTTTCTTGTGTTGTGTCTTTGAAAAGGCTGAAAAGAAAGATCAGGAACTCTGTTTTCCAGTGATATGATGCATCTAAATATGTTGCATGTTAGCCGTCTAAAAAGTGTTATTGTAAAGGTGAGTTTGATGGATTTGTTTGAATGTTTGAGGGATGTCTGTAAAGGCGGGTCCCCGCTTTTTCTTCCCAGTGAATGCCTTTAAAGCCATTGTTTATGGAATCAACAGGAATTTCTCTAGTACCGCCGCTTCACCATTTACAACATTATTGTTAAGACAAAATAAAACTTGCTTATTCCCAGAAGATGAGATCTGAGAAGAATGAAGCATTAACTGAGCAACAATAATCAAGAGCAAGTACCGTTTCCGTGGAGATCTTTGGTTGAAACTAAAGATCTTGCCAGAGCAAAGATACGAGTTGATGAGTGAGTGAAGACACCAACAAACAGTTCATTTGTCCGCGCTGCCCAATGAGAATCACGTTCTATAGTCAAAGCTGGCAATGAAGGTCTTGGCCGTCTGGGTACTTTTCTGCGCCGCCATTAGTACACTTACCTGTTGGGTCAGTAAAATGGTAACTTGACTGGAAGCTTACTGGTTTCATGTGTAAAGCTTCTACATTTTTTTTTTTTTTTTTTATGAAAGCTGTATAAAGCTTACATACTATTATTCAGTTTCCAGTATTTCGGGTTATACGATGACAAAGTAGTTACCATTCAGACATCTAACTCAAAACATGTCATGTGCTTGTGGTTCTACAAATTAATGCCATTAATTTTACTAATTGGACCCACCTTGAGCCTCAAATTTGCCCACAGTTCAAACATTACGTGTGAAGTTCTGTCGGCCCAAATGCTACTACTACCGATGTGATGAAAAATCAAAAAATTCAAAAATAAGAATTTGGACAGTTTAGAATTTACTCGGTCTTATCCAACATGGATCAACTTCAAAACAGCTGCAAGTGGCAAGCCCAGGAATCCAAGTAAAACGCTAACAAACCACTGGTGCAAATTGAGAGGAGTTGTATTTGCAAATGTACCCAGGAGCTCGACGATTATTATTTGAAAAAGTACAGTGCAAGCGAGCACAGCTACAAAGACATAGTTCTTCAGTATGCCCTTGAAGACGTTTATCTTTTCCATCTCTCTGGAGCTGATCTCATTAAAGACCTGGCCAAGAATCAAGATGTCCTCAATATAAGTCAATCTTAGCAAATACAAAATTTAAGTAAATCCAGAAATGGAAAAGGTGTGAATCTTGATGGCGTGTATAATTTTGACATTGTCGCATCAACTACAGTGCATTTTAGATGAAGACTGAAGCATTAGTAAACAATCTGATTTAGAGTAGTAATTTTGTACATTAGAAAATTAAAAAAAAAAATAAAAGAGCATAGCTCTAGAGATTTACTCGAGGTAATATTTATGGCTCCACACTCCCAATAGGTTGGGAAAGACATACCTGACAAAATACGAAGGTGTTGAAAATTAGCGTGTTTAATGTCAAATCAGCATCTGGGCCATCAAGATGAAAAACTGCTTTTCCTCTTGTCTGAAGATACCATACTATCAGAAACTGATATAAAGACTGCCCCAAGATATTTCTCCACATTACGTTACTGATGAAGTTTCCTTTCCTACCAACTGGTGATCTTTTCATCAGGTCGTCATTAGGAGGCTCTGTAGCTAAAGCCAGTGCTCCTAGAGTGTCCATGATCATGTTGACCCACAGAAGCTGAACAGCAGTGAGGGGAGCGTTTCCTGAAAGCATTTACAAACACAATAACCAGAGAAAAGAATATTGGTATCTGAAAATAGAATGCACAAGTTATAAATACGCAGGAGAGCCCCATATTTGGGTGTACTTACCTGTCAAACAGGCAGAAGAAAAGTTGACAATTAGGGCAACCACATTCACTGTCAACTGAAACTGAACAAATTTTTGAATGTTGATATAAACTGCACGTCCCCATTTGGCAACAGTCACAATTGTAGAAAAGTTATCATCCAGTATTATAACATCTGCACTCTCTTTTGCCACCTGCCAATTAAAGAATACATTGTAAACATAAAAGGTCCTTTCCCGACATATATTAAAAAAAAAAAAGAAAAATACTAAACATCTAATATATCATAGTAATATGTATGCCTTTTGTGATGAAAAATTAAAGCAGCAGCACTCAAGTTAGACCTCTGTTCCAGCAATGCCCATTGCAAGCCCAATATCTGCTTCATGAAGTGCTGGAGCATCATTTGTACCATCACCCGTCACTGCAACAACTTCCCCCAAAGTGGTTCTTAGGTGTTTCACAAGGGTATGCTTGTCCATAGGCGAAGATCGAGCCATGACCTGAAATGAAGAAACACCCAATATCGGTAGGTTATGGGTCAGCTACAGGTAAAATCAAAGGGCATCTTATGCAAGAATACATTCCAATTATTGCAGAAGATTTATATGGATTGATATTGTGATTGTAGTACCACAATCATTCTCACTTGTGATTTCTGCACAGATTACATTAATGGTTTTTCAAAAGAAATATAGTGTAAATTAGCTCGAAGAGCAGTAATATCATACAAAAAATGGAGATAGATGTGAAGAGAAATTGGGAATTTTCATGGTTTATGCCCAAATATTTTTCAAGAAAATGTAATCGATTCCAGCCAATGGTTGGACCTTTTAAAAAATGTCCATATAGCTAGTGGGTAGTTACAGTTGTAATAATGAAGTTGCCTCATCCTGGAAAGTACATACCAAAATTTTAGTGGTCATGGAATTCATTCATCCTTCATCAGTTTTTCATACACATTAAATGTGGTTGAATTAAAGTAATAAAAACATTAAATGCACCTGGACTTTTGGAATGAGTTTACTCAATTCCTCATCACTTTTCTCACGGAATTCTGGGCCTTCAATTGCTATGCCATTATCGGTCAATATTCCACATTCCCTAGCAATAGCCTTTGCAGTGTTAATGTTGTCTCCAGTGACCATCCGAACAGTAATGCCAGCTGACCTACAGATTGCAACAGACTCCTTTACACCAGGGCGCACAGGATCTTTGATACCCACGATGCCTATACAAGTGTACCCTTCAGTGGGAATGGGAGCATCAGCAGAGAATTCATTTCCAATTTCCATGTAGGCAAGGCATAGAGTTCGAAGAGCTTCACTAGCAAATTTTTTGATGGTCTCCTTAAGATGATTGACAGCTGCTTCATTGAGGGGTACAACCTCACCATTTGAGTTCAAAAATTTGTCGCATGCACCCAATACTATTTCTGAAGCACCCTTACAATGTACACGGAATCCCCCTTCAGGAAGCTCTATAACTGCTCCCATTTGCTTCTTCACAGAGTTAAAAGGTTCAACTTTCACAATTTTCGATGTCTGTCGTTCGGCTAGGAAATTCCCACCAAGCAGCAAGCCAAACTCTAAAATAGCAGTTTCAGTGGGCGTTCCCAGTATCTCAGTTTTGTTGCCCTCGCCAATTACAACTTCTCCCCCTGTGTTGTTAAATATCGATTGAAGTAATAATTTCAAAGCAGAAGCAGGAATTGAAGAGCCAAATGCAGGAGTCCCCTTGGAGTTGTCAACTTCTTTGATTTCCTCACAAATGCATGCTTTTACAACAGTCATGTGGTTAGTAGTCAGTGTTCCAGTCTTGTCACTACAGATAGTCGTGGCTGATCCCATTGTCTCGCAAGCAGCTAGATGGCGGACAAGTGCCTTATCATTCATCATCTTCTTCATGGCAAAAGCAAGACTCAATGTCACAGCCAAGGGAAGCCCTTCAGGCACAGCAACCACAACAATTGTAACAGCAATAGCAAAAAATTCCAATATCTCTAAAGCATCGTCTCCAGACCAAGTCCAGTGGGTTCCTTCTTGTAGCTTGCGGATGAATAATCCTCGCACCAGAACAGCAAATGTCACAACAGCAAAAAAGAGGCCAATTTTACCAATGATGGTTGCCACCCCATTCAATTTAACCTGCAATGGAGTCTCATCATCTCCTCCTTCACTAAGAGTAGCCATCAGTTTCCCCCATTGAGTTCTCATCCCAACTGTAGTCACAAGCATCTTGCATGAACCATTCTGAACCTTAGTTCCAGAGAGAAGAAAAGGATTTAACGTATTCACATTAACTGGCTCACTTTCTCCTGTTAAACTGGATTCATTAATCAGCACAGAAAATCCTGAAACAAAAAGCCCATCAGCTGGGACCTGATCCCCAATGCAAAGATGGACGATATCACCAGGAAGTATATCATATATTGAGATCTTCTGTCTGAATCCATTTCTGGCAACTTGAACTGTTATTTTTTGCTTCTCCCTATCCAAGTCTTTAAATTGCAGAGATTGCTTGTAATCACTTGTGGCAGTGACAAACACAACAAGTAGAATGCTCGCAACAATTCCAAGACCATCATGGGCACCCTTAGGCCATCCCTCTGTTGCTATACCAACAACCAACGAGACCAGGGCACAAACAGCAAGTATCATAAGCGTCATATCATGAAACGCTTCCCATACATAAACCCAGAAACCCCGCACTGGGCTTTCGGTGAATTTATTAATCCCATAAATTTCTTTCCTTCTATTTAATAAATGCTCAGATGTTGAAATGCCATAAGTGACTGATGTGGAGAGCTTCTCTGCAATGCCTTCAACCCCACCATGAACTTTGAGCTTCTTGATGTCATGGCCCTCTACAATGGACCCCAACTCATCAGGACATATTTGAAAGCCTGATGCTATTACTTCTTCAGGCACAGTGTATTCACTGGACAAATCCAGACCTGTAGGCATTCAAGGGAATTACATGGAAAGAAAATGAGAAGAAACCTCACTACATCTCAGCCTTAGAATTCAACAAGTTTATGAGATCCATACCATGGATAAACTGGAGTGCAGCTTGTGAAACCAAAACTGCTACTCTAAACTTCTCCTAAAATGTCAAAGGTTGGGGAAAGGACATCAATATGGAAGAATAATAAATTGAAAATTCTAGCTGTCCAACAAAAACTGCTGTCATATATGATAGGGAATTATGGCTGTTACTTTTCCAATTAATAAATTTCATGTAACCAATTGATTATATATTCAGAAATATTTGCTAATAGGAGAAATTTTGGTTAAATACATGCACTCAAAAGTATGAATAAGTGAACTGGAAAAATTTAAAATATATTCATAGGAAGCATTCATGAGCATCACCAGGACACGGTACCAAAGGATCACTTTGAAATAGTCAACTGAAACCAGCTGCCTCCAAAAATAATACAACTAACTCGAGAAGAATAGAACCCATAGTCCCCCATGGACTAACTTCTAATTCACGAGCTAGTAGCGGTGAGCCTGTTACTAGGGCAATATCTTGCCAGCACCCTACTATGTCTGGTTATTAAAAATTTACTTCAGTCGACCCATCAGTGTGCTAATAATTAAAAATTTCAGGTTCATTTAGCCTTTGAAGCTGAAAGAATAAACAGACAGCATAAGATTTGCATGATTTAAGTAAAAGCAAAACTGTATCCTCAGGGGATTCTGAAGCACAAACAATTGAGCAAATGGAAGACATGTGTAAATCAACACGACCAAGTTCGAGATGGCGGAAATAAAACTACCGATTGGATCTGTATATCAGTTAGTAACAGCTGTCTGCAGCTTACACAACTAAAAGTGACCAAAGCAGTGAAATTAGTTAGGTTGGATGTCCGATTATTGTTCTGACTTTTTTTTTTTTTTTGAAAAAAGAAATAATAATAGTGATAACAAAACGTCAATCGGAAGCGAGTTTCACACAAATGAGACCTGATTAGAACGACGGAGGGCTTCAGCCTCAAATCTCTTGGAGAGATTCGCAGTGAAACGAAATCTTCGTTTCCTGTTCTTCACAATTCCACAGAGCTTCCTCCATCTCTGTAACGCTTCTTCTGACGTGTTCTTCGGCTTCACATCGCTGAAGTTCTCATTCAAGTAATTCTCCATTCCTATTTCCTAGTCCTGCCGCCGCTCTCGCTCTCCTCCTTCAATCGGCACAACACAACCAAACTTCCTTGTTAACAAAGCATAAAAGAAACAGAAACGGCACTAGTTAGTGCTTGTCATCTCATTCCAAAGAATTAAAAAATAAAACCATAAGAATAAAGGAGAACGTGAAAGACATTAAAAGCTGAAAATTCGAATTCGATAATTTTTTTTTTCTTAAAAGTTCTTTCGTATTTTATTCACACATTAATTTTATTCGATTGTGCCTACCCAGCTGCAGCGGCTTTGAAGAGCAAAGAGGACCGGAATTGACTTGTCAACAACAGTTGCTGCACAGACTTGCAACATAAATTTCCTTGCAGTTCTTTCGAGGTAATGATGCTTTTGGCCCTTGTATTAGATCTTTTGCCCTTTCCTTTCCGGATACCGCTGGAAAGCGGGGTCAACGTTTTTTCACTAACGTTTAAGTGTACAGAACTCTTGTAGTTTAGCACAATCGGACAAGTGATTTTTTTCCGTTTGTTATTTGTTTATTTTTATTTGATTAAAATTGTGTCCCTGCCCTGCCCCTGATTCCCCGGGGAACGTGAAACCGCGTAAGGCCACGTGGGTTAGTAGTAGCCAAAAAGCAAAAGAATGCGCCGCGTTTGCACGGGGACCTACACTTGTTATTTTATTTTATTTTATTTTAAAGAGTGAAAATGTATTGAAAAGAGAGAGAGAGAAAGCGAGTAAAATTCTGTCGTCCTTCTCTTATCTTTCTCTTTAACATTACTCGATAGATATTTTATCGTTCGGTCGTAAAAGTTGATGCCATTATGTCAAAAAATTATTGGGGCTTTAGAGATTAAAGAAAATTTAGACATTATCCTACTAGTGACCATTGCTCATGCGACGGTCATGTTAGTTTAGATACTACCAGCACATAGTATCGTTTAATAAATTTTGACTCATATTTATTTCATTTTCAAAATTTGTCAAGAGAAATATAATTCTATAAATTAAAACATAAGATATGTATTTATTAAGCAACCTCATTGGAACCAGGGGATGATATCATTGTCGTTTTAGGGCAAAATTAAACGCCATTTCTTTTTTCATTTATAATGGCCGCCCGCACACACTTTGTTGGCTAATGCGCGCCTGAGAATATCATTTTTTCTAGGACGGAGCTATATTTAAGCGTGGGTGCGGCGGGGCTACTGTGAGTGGCCGGGCCCTTCTCTGCTTAATTTAAAATAAAAAATTTCTTAAACAAAACCTAATTTGGGTTCTTATACACATTACATGCCACGATTTTTGCTTTCATAAACTTCCCAAACTCTGTTGCAGTAGATCTAAATTATTGGGTGCTTGCTGCTGTTGGCACGAGTCGAGCAGCACTTTATTTAAAACCACACATACTCGTGCAAGTGGAGAGCATGTTTTCCAACAATTCATCGCCGGACAATTGGCTACTAAAGCAGGGATGCCAATTGTTCAGGGATTTGGGACTGCGGACGCGACTCTCAGTGACGAACACAAAGCCTCCCCTTTATCGTTGGGCTGCTTCCTCTACATAGCATGTGACATTTTGGGTTGGATCTAAAGAAACTCGGCCCACAGAAGTTTGAACTGACCATTGTTTATAAATTGTTTTCGAGTGATACCGTCGTCAACCCCTTCAAAATTCTTATAAGAAAATTTCTGAGATAAAATTCAATACAAATTTTAAAAAATAATCAACACACCACTTAGTTCCCTAGATAACACGCCACAGCCTAGATGTCAAATCCTTCGGGTTTGAATTATGGTTACCCATTTAATACTCAAATTTATAAAATTTATACCCATTTTATATCCTGAATTACTTATCCATTCCTTTACTAATTTATCTTACTCCAAAGATTTGTGCAAAAATGATCTTCGCAGTGTGCTGATTCAAGAGATACAATTTTGAATAAAGAAAATTACACATCGAAGTTTATGTTGCAGAGGGTGAGCAGGGTTTTCGGTTTTGCGTTGAGTAATTTACGTTCGAGCTCTTTTAGTTCATCTGAAAAATTCAAGCAAACCATAAGTTTGTCAGACTAATCAGCTAAATCCCCAGATTTCACATGAGATCAAATTAACCTGTACGTGCCATCGCAGTTTCCAAATTAACGTTTCTGGGGATGGTTGCATAATGATAGCATATATCTTACGCTAAAATGGTTCTTTGATGGAGACTGGATATTGATGGGATTTGACTCATTGACATAATTATCAGTTGTTTAATATATTGGATTAGTGTCAAAAGATAATCCGAAACCATTGGTTGGTTTTCTGGTATCATTTGTGACTCGTGAGAGGTTATATAATATCCGTTGCAGTTGCAGTTGCAAATGCTCGGCTAGAATTGAAGAATTAGGCTGCCGTAGGCCCATAGCCCAACTGCTCCAACTCTCTTCCTCAACCATCTTTTTTTTTTCCTTAAATGCATTTATTTATTTATTTATTTATTTTTTGAAAAAGGAAAGAACATTTTCGTTACCTAATGACAGTTGGGATTTCATCAATCCACACTCATAGCTAGCTTAACCGAAGAATGGGCACGTATGTTAGAGATTCTAAGAGTGTAAACAAAAGTTACCACAATTTGAACATCCTTGCATCATCCCACTTTAATAGTGCACGAAGACCCAAAAACAATGTAAAAATACGAAAAAGTAATAGCACACTCGCAACAACCAAGTGCCAACAACCAAATTCCACAGCTTTCAGTACTATTACGGACAACTTGCGCATAATATGAAAAATATTGTGTAAGAATAACCCTCTCGGATGTTATTTATTTCTACAACAAAGTTTGCCTCCGCCATTACCTTCATTCGCATAAAGTCACATCAGCCATTCGTACTAATCAAGCTGAAAAAATGAAGTCAATTAAAAATTTTCAACGACCATGGGAGTTCAATTTGCAATGCATAAGAATAAGACTATTATCACAAGAACATAGCGTCACGTAAGGGATAGAACAGTTAAGCAGGGATTAGCCGAAGCATAATGGGAAACCCACCCAAAAGGAAAATCCCACGAATCGAGCCATGCATCATTTGTGGACTTACGTTAGCTAGCGCACGCGTGCAACTACATTAATTTTATGACCCCATTGGGTTGCGAAAAGGTTAATGCACTTATCTTTTTCTTTTATGCTTCCTTTCAGTTCGTTTGTGGAGCGAGCCATCATATTCAGCCAGCCCTACCTCAATCTCTCTCTCAGGAGATTTCTTGCGACCGCCGATGCTTTCTTTATTTTCAATTTTGTCTCCATCTACAGCGTCTTTCCTTTGCCCGCCGCCTCCTTCCATCATCAAGATGCTTCCAGTACTCATGAGATTCGCAGTAATTGCCCTGCATTATATGGTCTAAAATTATCTAATTTTATCACAGTATAACAAAAGGCTTTTCTTGTTATTTTGCTTACTATGTGACATTAGAGGTAACAAAACCCACAAAATGATAGCACTAAGTGTTGGTTTGGAATTGTTTTTGGAAGATTCAAAAGTAATTTTAAAAACTTAAAATAAATGTAATTTTAGTGTTTAGTAAGTTTTTTTTAGAAATCACTTTTGGTAAAATCGTCTCATCCTATAGTATATTTTAAAAAGTAATGAAGTAGTAGCTTTTTAAAATATGATTTTGAGAATCTGTTTTGTACTTAATACAATTCCATATATGTCCTCATATATATTATAAAAATCTAAACTTATTCTTATTAATTAGAAAATAAAATTATTAATTTTAAATGGATATTATTGTTAACAATCATATTAAGATTACAAAATAAAAAAATAAAATTAATAATATAAAATATTGAATTTAGTTATTAATTATTATATATACACAATAAAAATATTTTATATACATGTTTATAAATGTATAAATAAATTTTATTCAATGTTATGTTTAATTCAATCATTTATATTCTTACAGCAGTTTAGTAATAAGATTTATTAAAATACATATAATTATTTTTAAAACTCAAAGCATTTTTAAAAATAAATTTTATCAAATATTTAGTTAATTTTCTTCGTATCTTATTATTTCTATAACAATTATTTTAAAAACTACAGCATTACTAAATTGACCCTAAGTCTCTATTGAGACTACTACTATCTAGTAGTTGTGTTTCTAAAGAGCAAACTGTCAAGTATTTGGTAAACAATTCTAATTTTATGTCGGAAGCTAGGTTAGATTTAAGCTATAAATATTTAGCGAAAAGAGTTATATTACCTCAAGGCCTGTTTGTGATTGCTTTTAGGAAATTCAAAAGTGATTTTGAAAAATTAAAAGCTAAAAGCTAATTATTTGTTTGGTAATTTTTTTAAGGAAGCATTTTTGACAAAATTATCATATTCTGTAGTAGAACTTGAAAATGAGGAAATGAGTAGTTTTTCAAAATTTGATTATCAGAATCACTTTTGTACTTAATTCCATTCAATATATATCATCGTATATATTATAAAAATCTAAAAGGAAATTATTAGTATGGCCAATTATATTGAGATAACCAAATAAAAAAAATACTCATTTAGTTATCAATTATTATGTGTACATAATAAAAAAATATTTTATATTCATGCTTATAAATATTTAAATAAATTTTATTCAATATTATGTCTAATCTAATCATTTATTTTCTTATAACAATGAAGAGTAAGATTTACTAAATATATATAATTGTTTTTAAAACTTATAACACTTAAAAAAAAAATTACTAAATAATTAAGTAATTCTTTTTACAACTAATTATATAATTAAGAGTAATTATTTTAGAAACTACAGCATTACCAACTTGACTCTAACTATATATATACTTTTTCTAACTTTAAAAGCTATGATTACCAAATAATCATTTACTTCCGTTTGACAGTTAGAAGCTACCATTGAACAAATGACCATCTATACTTCCACTTGACAATTTTTTTTTTTTTTTTTGTTGGAGTGGTTTTCACTTGCCATTTACTGCTCTATTTCACAATCCCACCACTACAAGCCTAATTTCCAAACAATTTAAAGCCTAAAAGCATCCAGAAAAATTCCAAGAGTATCGGGAAACTCGCGTTTCACATAGCAAATACCTCCAAATTAACTTGCAGCAAAAACAAAAACGAAAGCCCGAATGATTAGCCCCAACCACTTTTGGTTAATGGATACACAGTGTTGGTGGCCGGCAAAGAGGCTAGTGGCAAATCTATCTTTTATACCTTATCCAAGTATCAAACGAAAGCCTGTCGTTAGCATATGACAATAGACAATTGAATGGAGCCACGTCGCGGCATCGCGCATGCCTTAGAAAGGAGAAATTCTTCAGTTGTATTACTTTTATATGCAGAGATGGATGAAAGAGGGGGATACGTGTCATAACGCCAAGCAAAGAAGCAAAGTTATATTATTTTTAAATGCAATAACAGTTAATTGATGAAATAGTGGATATACATTTTCACGTTAGAAGGAAGAGAGAATAAATTTTCTTCGTGTTTGATGAACTAGAAACAGGGAAGACTCGTGATGAACTGGAATCATCATTTCTTCACTCAATGGACATGTACAGTCCCTTCGATAAAATGCTTATCCATCAATTTCTCCATTTTCTTTTTCTCATTGTAACTGGACAGTGTCGAATATGTGTAGATGCTAAATAACAAAGCAGAGGGAAAAAGGAAGATAAAAAGGTGTGGATAAGATAAGGCCAATGACTCTTCAGACCAATGACAAGAGTAAAGGCTCCATGTCCATGGAAACTTTGCCTCCTCGACAAGATTGTACGAAAAACGTAGACTCTTTGTTTTCGCACGCTTGTTGCTTCTCATTATTTGACAAAATGCGGGAGCTGGGCTTGGTGGATCAGACTTTGAAACCCGATTAATGCCAATATATCGTTGACGGGAAAGTCTGTTGGATTAGCTTATAGCCTTAGAGTAGCGTTATGCATGTATGGGCTAACCCGGCTGACGAAACAAGTTGGCTTTGTTCACGCTGATTTGATGCTTTACCTTCTCTGCCCTGCCCCATCTGCTCGTTGAATGTCACGTCCCTTATGGTCCCGTCCTATGGTTCTGCATTTGATTTACCTCAATTGAACATACTTGCAATTTTCATAGTTCTAATTAACATTATATGTGCATGTTGCTTGATTGGTGCATGAGCTGATGAGCATGATCATAGTCTCTGAACAAGAAAATGTATGGAGATGTGGATTCTGTGGTGACTGATGAGGTGGATGCGGCAACAAGAAGAAGATGGACCATATTTGGTGAGCGCTACCTCCATTGAATCAGATTCCAACCCAGTGACCGTAACTAGTGATTGATGCAGATTCTTAGTGAAACTTTCAAATGTAGATATATCCATGTCCGTTGTCATGATTTTCGATTGAGACAGTTGTTGATCAAATGTAATCTCCTACTGAGGGTACTATTGATATTGGCTGCGCTTGCTGCATCTCATCATTTATTAACATCACCAAAGACAGCTAGCATCAAATTTGGAAATTAACTTTTTGATTATGGGAAACAAAATTTGATATTTCAAGAAAAGTTACTGATGAGGAAGGGAACGATACTGCTTCAATGCCATCACTTATAGTAAGAGTTATCAATTAATGCGTCCTCATCGCAACACTGAATGTGATCAATTCAATGGTTATGGAAGCTAATTTCAAATTCAATTGTTGTTTACAGTTTCTTTGTTTAATCGGCGGATAAGCAACACGTATGATAAACTCCATCACTATAAGAGATGTTACTATTAGACCATTAGAAACTGTCATCATGTGGAGTGGATGCAGGCAGCATAAGTGGTGGTGATCATATTTTCCCCCTTTTATCTTTTACTTTTGTTTAAGAAAAAGAAAGTGAGGAGAGAGATGTCAAGGTCTCCCATATCTCTTCCTCTTTCAGTCTTCTTTTCTATTTTGGCCCCTAAAGCAAGAAATCGAGGCTGGATTGGTCACTGGAGTTTGGTTATAGCAATTAAAGCACTTCCTTTTATAACAATGGAAGCTCTTCCATTGTTATCCTTACGCAAATTCAATTTGGGACCCTAATCCATTTACCCAATACCTATACCTATGAATATATAGAGAGCAACAAACAAGTTTGAGGAACAGAAAAATCTGAGTTTCCAAGAGCCCTGTTAATGCTAGCGTCACTAGCTACTGCAATTTATTTGGTTCAGTTCAAGCTGAATGAATGGTTCTAGTTATCATGCGATCGTAAACCAAAGATACCCGGATAACAGGTTTTTTTTTTTTTTTTTTTTTTTGTGGACAACTTTTGACTACTAACAAATATTCAATCTTATTATTAACAAATGCAATTATTTTTCTGCAAATGATGGACAAATACTGCCAAAATTTTATTTCTTCATTTAGGCCCTGGTTTGGTCGCATGATGTCCTTCGAAAGCTGATTAGGAAGGGGGGGAAAAATGGAAGAAGAAGAAAACAGTAAGCGGTACAAAAAATGAGTTAAATGAGATGGACAAAGCCAAATTTAGAACTGCAGCTAGCGGTACAGCAACCCATCACTGAAGCCAGTGACAGTCCAAACAAAGTTACAAACCATCCTCAAAATTTATCACATATGGGTTATCAGCTTGTCCAAGCAATACAGACCTGTCACTGTAACAAATTATACAATCCCCAGCTGCAGTGAGATACTCTTGCAGTCAATCATCAGCTATAAATACCACTGCAAAGGCTCAAAGCCAAGCCCCACACGTATTACCACGCACCTAACCTTTCGAAGATTTATAGATAAGCAGAAGACAGTGATCTTTTCTTTTTGGAAGTTTGCTCCGATAAATCCAATGGGTGACCTTCTGTTAGAAGCTCTCCACGTCCGCGTAGTAGGTACCGGCGACCGAATTCTGGTACTTGCACATGGATTCGGCACTGACCAATCGGCTTGGCAGCGCATTCTTCCTTATTTGAACCATTACCGGGTGATCATGTTCGATCTTGTTTGCGCCGGTAGCGTCAATCCTGATTATTTTGATTTCAGGAGGTACACAACTCTTGATGCCTACGTTGACGATTTGCTCAACATTCTCGACACCCTTGGCGTCACCCGCTGCGCCTACGTTGGCCACTCTGTCTCCGCCATGATCGGACTCCTGGCCTCCATTCGCCGCCCCGACCTCTTCACCAAGCTCATCCTCGTCGGTGCTTCTCCAAGGTTACTAAGATATAAGAATCCAACCAAATTCAACACTACTCACACAAGCGTCACGGGATCGTCCCTAGTGTGTCTAGTTATCGCCATATGATAGGCGAAATTATTTATTTACTAGATCATTAATGTGGTTGTTTTTTCTTTTTTGCCCCCAATATTATGCATTGTTCAGGTTCTTGAACGACGATGATTATCACGGGGGATTTGAGGAAGCTGAAATTGACAAGGTGTTTAGGGCAATGGAGGCGAATTACGAGGCATGGGCTTACGGGTACGCACCGCTAGCAGTGGGAGCAGATGTGCCGGCAGCTGTGCGAGAATTTAGCCGGACCTTATTCAACATGAGGCCGGACATATCACTATTTGTTTCGAGGACCGTATTTAACACCGACCTGAGGGGGATACTGGGCCTGGTCAGGGTTCCATGTGTCATAATCCAGACCTCCAAAGACGTCTCCGTCCCGTTCTCCGTCGCTGATTATTTAAAGAGACATCTGGGCGGCCGCACCACCGTTGAGCTTCTGAAGATTGAGGGTCATTTGCCGCATTTGAGCGCCCCGGCAGTCTTGGGTCCAGTCATCCGGCGAGTCCTGTCGAGATGATAATTCCCATAGCTATTAAGTGGGGCCCGCACTTGGAATAATTTGTGGACAAAAGACCTTTGGACTCGGAAAGATAATTATTATTATATGATCTTCTTACGAAGATAAGAGTACCCATGTGATTATCACGTGAAGACGTGTCCCATTTTGTTTTGTTTTTTTCTTTTTTCCCTCTTTTGAAAAAAAAAAAAAAGGTTTATAATGTGCCAAACTTTTACCCTTCATTTGGCAAGCGAAGATAAGGAAATGAAAGTGTTGTGTGTTGTACTTTTTTTAACTATTAACATTGGGTACTTTTCTTAGACTAAGATTCTCTTTTTGCTTTATTATCTTCTTTTTTTTTTTCGGTTAAATGAGTGATTAAAATTGAATTTTAAATTTTGATATTAATAAATAAATAAATAAATTTTTTTATTTTATTTATCATTAAGTTATTTTTTTAAATAGATTTAAAAGGCAGGGAAAGACTAATGGAGGAAAAAAAAAAAGGGGAAAAGATCTTAATATATTTTTCATATTCCAAAAAAATCGACGCTTACTCATTATTTATTATCCGACTGAGAATCTTACAATCTTGTAACTTGCTTGGTAATAAGATCCAAAATGTGAGACATCCACTTTCAGATGGGCCTCGGCCGAAGATTCTTTACCTCCAGCAGCCCTTGTCTCTCAAGTTTTTTGAGCCATTAGAATCTCTTTCTTTCATTGTCACGAGAGAAGTACATTGGAAGTTTTGTTTATCTCGTCTTTGTTAATAATATTTTATTTTTCATTTAGATTTTGTAATTGCATTCGACATTCATTTTTTAATTTAAACTATGGACATGAAAAATAAAACTTTGACGTTTATGTAACCAAGAATTATTGCAGCATTATATCAGTATTAGCCATCTAATCAATGAAGGCGTTTCACTTCATTGTCCAAGGTTGTTTGAATTTTCTAAGAAAAATAACAACTCTCTGAAAGAGTAAGCTTTATCCAAGTTTAACATAACGTGATTATTTAAGCTTTGGAATTGTCTTTTGCTGTTAAATAATTGAAGAAGCAAAGAAAACTCGCACAACGGTTCGTTACCATAGCCCTGGGCCTAGTTGGATTTTATAAATGAAGGCCTATCCAAAACTTCCAATCGAAGAGAGAAAAAGGAGGAGGGCGAATGATTGGTCCAGGCCTTCATATACAAAACCAAACAGGCCCAGGGCTTTCGCAATGCCAACTACTAAAGTGGTGATATTTGACTCCTCATTATCCTCACTTTTTAGTTAACTTCATTACAAATTTCAAATTAATATTTATCTCTAAACATACTTCACCTAATACTGAATTTACCCTTATTATAATTTTTATCTTTTTCCCGAGCACCAATCATAAAAAAACTTATAAAACTACTTTAAAAAAGGAAAATAACTCTTAAAATCATTATAATATCTCTCTTTCTTTTTAAAGGTTTTATCCATCATTGTCATAACTATAACAAAATATTTGATACTTATTCATCATCCTCTATTGAGGACTGTAAATTAATTTTTTTTCCATGATTAAAAAAATAAGAGTATACAATATTTGAGAAAAGATAATAATTTGAAAAGTTAAAAGAAATTAGGGTTTAAGAAATTACATTAACTAAATTATATATTAATATAACTTATCATCTGGGTGCATTTTAAAGTTATTTATCTTTTTAAGTCATTTTATATAAAGGATACTTAAAAAGATAAAATAGATATAGGATAAAATAGATATGAGATAAAAAGAGGGAGTCAAATATTACAACTCTAGCTACTATATGTTATTATCACAAATAATCCTTATCTAAATAAACGGCGCCAGAAAATAAAATAAAATTAAAATCATAATATTATAAAAAACACCTACCCGCCATGAGTTAGATGATTGCATTTGTTTCATTCTTTTTAATAATAAGTATGACTTTAAGTTTTAACTTATTAAGAGCATCACTAAAAAGTTTTTAATATGAAAAGTGAAAAGCGCTTCAAATGAGGTTGTCATTCTATCTCTTTAATTTTAAAGAGTGAACTCTTTTTCTTCAAATAATATTATATTATTTTTATATCATCATTATTAAAGAGAAAAGTATTATAACTATATCATTGAAAATATATAGGGTAATTAAATTTGGTAAGAGAAAATTTTAATTAGAACAATACAAACTTGTATCTATATGAAGAGTCAAGAGTCATTTTTGGAGAAAGTTTATTTTTTCACCATTCTATTTAAAGTGTAAAATTAAATAACCCTTTTAGTGATGCTCTAATAATAGCTGGATAATCATTCATTATTGACTCTCTATACAATACCATGAATGTATGTTTGTGATAGGATCCTATGTTTCCATTGATATAAATAAAGAAAAAGAATAGAAAATTGTTGATCTCTTCAAGAGAATCTTCCTTCAAATAATCAAAAGACCATTCGTTATTTGATTGCTTGAATGTAAAGAGTTTTTAGAGAAATATTGAGCCTTCTCTAATTATGCATGAACATGGTATTCTAAAATTCATAAGATAAGTTAATTTTCTCTTTTTCTTTTAGTCTAGGGGTAAGCATGGGTTGGGTTGAATCGTGTTTGTGGAAATTCAACCCAACTCCCTATTGAATGGATGGAGAAAAAAATCAACTCAACACAATCAAATAAACATGTCAAACCTAAACCAATTCAATTCTTAAATTATCAAGTTGGTTGGGTTGATTAAAATTAAAAATTAAAAAAAAAACTCAAACATTAAAAAATATTTTAAAAAAATCTGGTATTTAAAATTAATTGAAATAAGAGAAGGAGAAATTAATTCTCTATTATGACATTGATTTTCAAAAAAAAAAAAAAAAACTATTTTAGTGAGAATTCGTATTCGATGTCTGAATTTTGAATAAAGAGGACTCAATTAATATCAAATTTAATGAAAAGAAATTGAGAAAAGTCATTTTATAAAAGAATAAAAAGGTAGTTGACAGTAGACAATAATTTTGTTAAGAATTTTGTTATTTTTGGGTTGAGTTGGATTAGATGGGTTCATTAACATGAACTCAACCAAATCCAGTCATTAATCTGGTTGAAAAAATTGTCCAAGCCAACTCATTATAACCCAATAAATCAATTTAAATTTTTTCAGGTTAAGTTTGGTTGGATTGGATCCATTAGGTTGAATTATGTCCACCCGCCGTACTACAAGGGATCCTGAAGGGACTTACCGTGTTAGTCTCATCATCACCATTAGTCTTTTCCGAGGGCTGGACGCTAATTGGTCAGCCTTATTTACTTCGTTTGGTTTCTATCTTCTGATCAGTTTTGTAATCCTAGTGGTCTATTAGAATATGATTTAAGATTCTTCAAGGAACGATTCTTGTGTGTGTGTGCGCGCGTGTGTGTGTGTGTGCATATGTGTATATATATATATATATATTCTGCCGTGTTTGTCTCGGCTGTGTCCATGTCTTCTGTAACAACACCACCTTGACCTATTCTCAGTTTTGGTACGGTGTAGGTACAGAAGTCGCGGATGCCCGGGCAATCATTGAATTGAATCAGTGCTATGTGAGCGGAGCAGTGCGCTTATACCTTATATTTTATCATTTAAAAACAGATTGGGTAATAAATGAACCATAGTGAAATTGAAACATCAGCTATTTGTCCTTATTGGGTTTTGAGAGTTGGTGGACGCGGCAGCCATCTGCCTTTCCCGCTAGGTGAGGGCGGCCGTATCTGTGATTAATTTTCTGCGATCGTCATCGATGGTATTTTACCAAGGCAAAAACATGCGGCTCTTATGGGACTGGCTTTATTTGGAAGGCATTGGTTGAGAATGTCCAACTGCGTGGTTGGTCAAGTCAACTCTGGTGGCTCTATGTTTCTTAGTTCATGATTTTGCTTGTGCAAAGCGCGTATCAGATTTTGCAACTCTGCACATTTGTGTGACCCGACTTGATAGTGGCTTTGACCCATAGCAAATTATTATCACCCCTTTTCGGTCTTGGGTTATAATGACCCCCCTGTGACTCTACCAGACCAGTTCAATTTTGATTTCTCTCGAGAGTTGGCGCAACGAACTAACTACCCACCAACTGTAAACTGTAGATTCTGTTGTGTCTCTCGAATAACAGTTACAATCCCCCCTCCTAAAACATTTAAATTTGCGCATGTTTCTACACTATATTCATAGATTGTAACATTTTCTCTAAAAAGAAAACAATAATAAATATAGTGAATAGGGACTTTAAAGTAATAAAAGTATCTATTTTCTTGTGTGTACAATTTAATTTGTACATAGAATTATCCTTGAATTCATCCTCAAAGTCATTTTTTATTGTTTTCTACACAGCAGTTGCAAAGTCAGTATCACTAGAAAGGAGAAGAAAAGAAAAACAAAAAAAAAAAAAATTAGAGAGAGAGAGAGAAAGCTAGATTCTTTCATTAAGCATGAAGATGACCCCAGGACTAAACTTGATGGGGTTCAAATCAAACATGAATTTAAAAATAACATATTATTCCCTCAAAAATATTCTAGACAATAAAAGATCTTGTGACATGAGAAACATGGAATTTTTTCTCTTTTTGTAGAGTATCAAATTAGTTTTATTTTACTTTATTTTCAAACTTTTAGTGCTTCTTTTATGTGAGATAAAATATACACTGAAATAGATATACGGTGAATATGGTTGTTTTGTTACTTTTATTTATTATGATAGGTTTATCTTATGAATCGATATTTTTGAAAACAATCACTTTTATAACTCAACAAAGTCTAGTTCTTTATTTGCTTGCAGAAATATTCTATGTAACTTAATGTATTTTTTTTTCTATGCACTAATTTGCTCAATGATTGATCTTAAATATGATCTAGTTCTTTATTTGCTTTCGTAATGCAATAATTTTTCTTAAATTAATTACGATAATATTGTATATTGGAGTGTTTCTAGTTTTACTCTAGTGAAACAAATGTTTGTTTATTTATTAATTTTCTAAAGGACATATTTTAAACGGAAACACTTTAAATTGCTCCATGAGTCATTCCCCATCCCAAAGGAAGACCATGATAAATTCGTAAGGCTCTATTAGATTATGATCTTCTTTTGATCTTAATACTCCTAATCTTTTATAAATCTTCTACCACATGTATTTTAGTAATAATATATAATTAAAATTTAACTAAGTATAATTAGAATTTAACTAATACTTTCTTCTTAATTTATTAATCATCAATTACATAAATAAAATTTATTCGGACAAATATTAGATTAAAAAAAATCAGATTAAAAAAAGGATTCTAATCCCCACTGAAAAGAGCACTCTATTCTCTTATCCCAACAAAAAATGAAGCACTGTATTCAGTGTTGAATGAAAATTTGAAACCACGAAAAGGACAAATCACGCCGCTCACCCGTCAAAAACTGGGACCCATGTGGTGGACCCGAAGACGATGATGGGACAAACGACTAACGGCTACAATTAGCAATAGTCAACAATAACAGAACAGAAACCGAAAGATCAACTGCTAAGGTTTGAATAAAATTGGCTCACGGCTTCTGCCCAGCCAGCCTCAATCTATCATTTTCTTTTAATTTATTAGAAAATTATGTCGCCGCCCTCAAGTTATCACACCATTAAGAATTCTGCAATGTTTTTAAACTGTATAATTCATCCACAAAATCATTAACTTTCATTAAAAAGTAACGATTTCACAGGATAATTTAACATTTAACGATAAAAATAAAAAATAAAAAAAAATTATCAGCTATCTACTTTAAGCTTAGCATGTTATCAAACATATTATAAAAAATTTAAATTTGTTTAATATTCCATTCTAGCTTTATAATTTATATCAATCGTCTACTAAAACATTAATCACAGTTTATAATTAATAATGTCACAAGGGTATTTTAGATATTTAATGTGCTAAATATAAAAAAAATAATTAACATATAAAATAAAAAAAACTTTTTGTTATAACCAATACTCAATCGAATACACTTAAAACTCTATTTTTTCCTTAATTAAAAAAAATTCTAATTTGTCTTCTCAATTTATCTTTATAAATTTATATAATCAAACTAAAATCACAAATTACCCTGATTCATAAACATCCAATCAATCAAATCCTTAAATTCGATTTCATAATTAAAATTTAAAATTTCACAAATTTATATCATCAAACTAAAATCACAAATTACCCTGAGTCATAAACATCAAATCAATCAAATCCTTAAATTTGATTTCATAATTAAAAAAAGTTAAATTTTGTTTTATTATTTATGGTGCAAAGTAAAAAAATGCCCTTGAACTCTAGGATAAATTGGCTATTTTACCTAAATTCTATTGAATATTCTAACAATGTTAACGTTTGGTGGACTGTTGACACAAATTACAAACTTAGGGTGAAAAATCAAATGAATTCAAATTTTTATAGTATTTTTTTCATTTGACAAGATAAGATAAGCTCAAATTTTTGTAGTATTTTTTTTTTCTTTTAACAAGATAAAGTTAGGTATATGATTGATAATTTTCCTATGTCTTTTTACATTAAATTAAGTTTCAAGGATACAAATGGTTAATTTGCTATAACTCCATTAATTTTCCAACGGAAACTAATGATTTGGTGGATAAATGATACATATTGTAATTTTAAGATGAATAAATAATACAACTTAGAAATATTGTAATATATTTGATAAAATAATGATTTAAAAGTATATGACTTATATTTTTTAATTTATTTTTTACAATATTCTTAGGGGTTGTTTGTTTTCTTGACTTAATGACTTAATTGACTTAATTTCAATCAGTTAAGTTATTAAGTCTATTTATTTTTTCAACTTAATGAAAATTTTTAGCCATTAAGTCCTTAAATTATTAAGCTAATATTGTTTTGGCTTTTTGCTTAATTTAAAAAATTTGAATGATTTCATTAAAAGATATTCTAAAAAATATCCATATCTAATCAATTAGTTTTCATTATTATCTAAATAAAATTTAATAATTAACACTATTACTCATCTCTTTATAACTTATGATAATATACAGTGGTAGACTATTTTTTTTATCTTTTTATTTTCTTCAAATTAACATTATTTATCTTCATAATTTTTTATGAGTATTTTTCATATAAAAACTTTATAGATTATAATAAAGTTGATTAACATATACAAGTATAGAATATTAAAAAGTTGTATTTAATTAAATATGATTTATGTTATGATAATAAATTATCTTATTTATATTCTTTGAGATGTCTATTTTTTGTTTACAATTTATTATAAGGGCATAAATATAAAAATGTTGATTTTTAGATTTTTTAAGTTAAAAAACAAACAACTTAATATCTATTTTTAACAATTTAAATAAAAAATATATATCATTGAGATTCAGACATTTAATTTTATTCAAAATTTAAAATAATTTTAAAATAATTTAAATCTATTCATATTTTAAATAAAAAAATAAACGCTACTTAGTCTCTTACCCCTTGGTGCACGGGTTTCGCGTGGACTTTACTGAAGAAATTCTTCTTCTAAAAGCAAATTAAACCGAGGCCACAACCAAACCAATCCAAATCTGTGACGCCTCCAGATCGCTTTTCTTTCGTATTCATTCTTGAGGCAACTACTACTCCTACTAACTTTTGTTTTCTCCAATCAAATTAATTTTTTAATATTCAAAGAACTTATAAAGTATGACATCAAAGCTCAACCATCTTCATCAAAGGAATTAAAAACAATAATAATGTTGAGCCAAGCCATCAGGAAACTATTTTAAAAGTTCAAAAAGCAAACCAAACTCAGACCACTTATCACAAAATTTACAAGCTTTTGTAACACAAGATATTTACATTTTTCTTTTTCTATTTCACTGTCAGAATGTTTTGATTACATGATAAGGCATGTGGTTGGTGGGGTACACTTTATGCTGACATATCTGACGCTCTTGCAGCTGCGTTGCCGGATCTTGGTTGCCGTAGAAGCTCTATCAGAGTCTCCGCCTGTCCATACAACACGACAAGAAGCACTCCGTCAGACACAACTCAATAACACCACCGCACAACTAAAGTAATAAAATCAAAATCATAATAGTTTCTTTGTGCTGGGCAAAATGACATTGCTATCCCCCAAGCGGCCAAACCACATTGCCAAAATAAAATCTAATCGTCGTTAACTCGTTATTAGACACACGTTACCCTTCATCCGCGCAATCCAGAATGACTGAATATTATTATTATTAACTAAAAAGGGAAAAGGTTAAAAGAAAAGTAGTTGCAGTGACGTGGCGAAATAGTGTTCTCGTTTGTTGAAAATCAAAAACAATCAAATAGAGGACACAACTGTGGGGTATAATTTCGAAAAGCCCTGCCATGTCAGCGGCAGGCAATGGCTCACTCACCGACCACAGGCTGCGAAAGAAATATCAGAAAATTATAACCTTTTGCTTGGCGCGATTAGTGCCGGACTGTGACAAAGCGACCAAGGGAGGAATCGCTCCTTCGCGGGCCACCATAGTACGGTACACCACACTTTCGTCGCACACCTGCAGCAATATAGCCACCGCGATCTCCTTCTGCCTCTGTGTCCCCACTTCTATAATCTCCACTAACACAGGTATCCCACCCTCCTCAACCAACGACGTTTTCGCCTCCGATAACGTAACTAGCAAGCTCATAACATACGCGGACTTGTCGACCATGTTTGAACTGAAATCAGCCATTAATTCCACCAACGGTTTCATGATTCCGGCTTGGACGGCCCTGATTTTGTTCTCCTTCACAGAACAGAGGGAGTATAAAGCCGTTGATGCGTCCTTTTTCGCGCGAAAACCTCCGTTTTCGAGAAGGCTGACTAGAGGTGGAATCGCTCCTGAACGTCCGATTAGGATTTTATTCTGTTCTAATTGTGATAAACGAAGGAGAGCACAAGCTGCGTTCTCCTTAGCCGTTGATGTACCTGTTTTTAATGCTCTGACAAGCGGCTTCATCGCTCCTGATGAAGCTATCAATTCCTTGTTCTCGTCGCACAGCGACAGATTCAAAATAGCTGTAACTCCGTACTCTTGAACCTGAAGATCAGACGATGAGATTAACGAAATTAACGGCTTAATAGCACCTGCTTTGGCGATTTTTAAGCGATTCTCTGACTTGTTCTTGGCCAAAAGTCTGATTTCCATGGCGGCTTGTTTTTGCTCGTCAATCGAGCAGGACTCAAGATCCGCAACAAGCTGGCGAATCAGATCATCGGAGTTCTCCGAAACACACGCCATTAAAAGTCTCCGGCTCTCGGACGACGCCGTCGGAAATTCACCGGATCTGTCGCTGTTACAATCACTGAAAGCAGATGAATCATCATCCTCATCACCATAGCTTCTCCCCATATACGTGAAATTCACACGATTTTCCGTCTCCATTTTAGTATTTGTGTCCATTTGCTATCAGAATTTTAGGGATTGTTTGTTGTGAAATTAATCGGGTAACGGGATCGGAGAGTGAGTGAATTCGGGTTGTGAAGAGTGAAGGAGGGATGCGGAGGCTTTAGCTGCAGAAGATATAAGGGGGATAACGCCTGGACCAGAGCCTAGGGTAATGGGCTGACACGTGCATTTTTGACCGTACCAAATCTTCGTTCTGGTGAGCACGTGCGAAAGGTGCCTTCTTATCAAACGCGTGCCCTGAAGGTTCGTTATTCGAAAAATAATGGTTCTTCCTTCAAAGCGAGTGAGTCATTTTCTTTCTCTCTCTTGAGCTTCTTTTAAGTTTTGATACTGCTGTGGGGTTTAGTTAAGTACTGTCTCACCCCTCTAGGTTAAGGTGCATTTGATTTGGCTCTTGTTGTCTGCTTCATATTGTGCCACTTGTTCCAATGTTGGTTCTTCTTTTTGTAATGAGTTAGCCGCACATGGTTTGACCAATTATAAAGCATCGGTACAGGTTAGCCCACGCCCAAGCCCAGGTGCCAACTCTGAAGTGATCACGCGCATTGAGCCCGTGTTCGGTAAGTCAATGACATGGTTCAATTCTTTGTGCACAGGTTTGATGATTCTTTAATCACGCTTTTAAATCTGACAAAATAATGGGAAATTTATAAAAATAGCCAAAATTTTTTTTCAAATTTGAAGATAACCACAGCAATAAAATCCTATCATAACTAGCTAAAATTTTTATTTTCATCCCAAACTACCCTCAACATTTCTCTACTCTAAACCCACTTAACTCCACCCAACCTTATCATCTTCAACGCTGAACGTCAAACGGCAAACGGCATCCGGCATCCGGCGACGGCGACAGCAACATCAATGGCGACAACGAAGGCTGGGTGACTTAATATCGAACCGCATCCACCATAATCTAGCGGAACCGGAAACGAATCCAAGATTTTCAAAAGTGTTCAAATCCTAGGTAACAAAATTCAACCTTTTATAATGATTAGTGTGAAATTGATTTGTGTTGTGATAGATCTATAGGTTGTTGGAGTGTTATGATGAAGCGAAATTTAATTAGAATGATGAGTTATAAGTAGTGCATATCAAGTGTTTGATAAAATTTCTCTTAGACAATTTATGTTTAGTTTTAATAAAATCAATGTTTAATGAGGGGATTGTTGAGTTGTATGTATTGTTTTGAGTATATGAAGTGCATTTAGTGATGGATAAAACAATGCAAGGCTGGGTATCGCACCGGTCGATAGGCACAATGTGGCACGCACCGCGCGCTCGCGGGCTTGCACGCGCGGGCGCGCTGTCCGTGCCACAGGGCCTATCGGCCGCGCGTGACGCATGGGCGCAGCTCGCTCCCACACGCGCGTGCGCGCGGCCCGTCGCACGAAGAGCCAGGGGCTCTTCGTGCGACAGGCCAAGGCCTCGCGCACGCACGGTGCGTGCGACGGGCCCCTGTCGCTCCCGCGGGCGAGCGAGGCAGGCGCAGCCCGCGCGCGCGAGGCAGGCGAGGCCTGTCACCCCTGCGTTGCCCTGTCGCACCTAGAGCCACTGGCTCTTGGTGCGATAGGGGCCCTGTCGCACCCTGGAGCAGAATTTTTTTTTTTTTTTTTTTGTAAATGTTGGGGGTTTTTCATACTTGTAATTATGCCATATAACAATTTTATTTTGTAACTTGTTTCAGATAAATGGAGAAATTGAAAATTAAGAAGCATAATCCGCCCGCACCAATGAAAGAATCGAGGATTCTGAAGGTACCTTATGCCGATCACTTTCCCGGCCGTATCACAAGCATGTGTAAATTAGATACAGTGGTCAACGCCATTCGAGAGAAATGTACAAAACGACAATTGAAACTATTCAAGGAAGACATATTTGGGCACTTCCTTGACTGCCGAAGCTTTCCATTCAGCGGCGTAATTGTCCATAATGTGTTGCTTAGGCAAGTGGCACATGGAGAAAGTAAGAACAATGATCAGTTATGGTTTCAGATTGGTGACGAATTGATACGGTTATCTATTGGAGAGTGGTGCCTAGTTACGGGACTTTGGTATGGTCAATATGTTGTGATGAGGGAGCATAAAACAACGCACGGGTTACTAAAAAAATATTTTGATGGTTTATTTCGCAAAATCAATCTTGCCGAGTTCGAGTCAAGGTTCATGGAGTTATACTTCAAAGCTATGGATGACAATGATGCGCTAAAGATCGCGCTGTTTTACTTTGCAGACAGAGTATTGAATGGAAGAAAGGATCATTGTCAAATTAATTTCTCGTTGTTTAACGATGTAGATGACATAGATCACTTTCGAAGTCGTCTGTGGGGCCTTTTGTCATGGGAAACGATATATGAAAGTCTTGACAATGCATTGAACGGGAAAGCCAAGAAATTTAAGGACGTTTGCGCCGAAAAACCCAAGCATAAGATTGAAAAATACAATATTTACAGCTTTACATCTGGAGTGCAGGTGTGTGGATATTCTCGTCCATTATTTTAAATTTAAAATAATGAATATTTAATGATACATTTTATGAGTTTATATATTTCGTTGTTGCAGGCATGGATCTTTGAAGCAATTGGCGGACTGCCATCCGAGTGGGTCGTGAAAACTAAAAGGAAGATTCCTCGGATCGTACAGGGGAAACCTATCGCTTCTTCTAAGATCAACTTTGCTGAAGTGTATTCATATCTGAATAACAACTCTCGTCTTATAAGTAATATATGCGTACCTATATATATAGCCACTTTTTTATTTACTAAATACTACACAGCGCTCACAGTAATTTAAACTTTGGTATTAATTACAACAGGAAAATATTTTACAAACAATCAAACCGGAGGGAAAGGAGAAAGCCTCAAAATATTGGATGAGTGTGGCGGGTTACGTGCCATATATTTCAAGTTGGGTCGTAAATGTGGGTATCGTTTACTGATTTTTTACTCACTTTGCGCAGTAATGTGGGTCTCGATTACTCAAATTGAATGTAACTTTGTGCAGCATCAACCTTCAATTAACGCGCCACTCGTTACAAGGCCAGAAGAGGAGGATCACGACTTCACGACCCGAACACAGGTGGAGCACACTCCCGTTGAGGATGAGGTTGGCGGTGATGACCGTCATGAATCAGCACACGATTTTGGCAACGCACATGCCTTAGAGGTGACTTATGATTTTATATTTCATTGTCATAGCAGTCATACAACTTGTATGTGAACACTCTCTCATTTCTGTCTTCGTTTGGTGCCAACAGCCGAGAACAAAGTCCCGTCATGATACACTCATTCAACGGATGGACAACATTGAGCAGTCCATTTCTGAACTAAGGGTCGATTTTCAGGCAAAGGGCAGAGAACAACAATAGTATAGAAAAGCAGTAATGAGATTTATGGCCTCGTTCAGTGATAGTTTTTCGAAGCGCTCACATGGTGACTCTCCAATTGGACGCTCATATACAGTGAACATATTTAAATGCAACTGTTGCGTTCTTTTTGTTTTAAATGATATATAAGTGTAATCCGTTCATCTTGCCGAATCGCTAGGCCTCGGATGACTTTGGAATTCACACAGACGCCGGCAATCAGGATGATTACACCCACATGTCGTTGTATAGCTTCCACGGAGACGTCAGTGGAGACAGTGTGCAGATCATCACAGAGGTGCCTCCTGGCGTAAGTAAGTTCGGACGTCAATACAGACCGTCATATTTGTTTAGCAGTCCTTACTTAATTCCTCCTTTCAAGAGAGGAAGGAATGTCAGGCCTCTACCCACACTCCAAATCACGGAGGCCGACATTGATGAAAGAACGAGTGTCGATATAAATCTGCTTAGGGGCCTCGAAGATTCACGGCTATTTCAGGAGTTTGATCAGTGGTTCGCTGGCGGAATCAACGTAGATGCCCCAGTCCAACAGTCGCAAAAATTCTTCGACATACTATTGGGCAACACTTCAATGGGATGGTTTGGTGACGAAGTGAGTATTCTTAAAACCACACATTCAATTCTTGTACTGCTGTTCATCTTTCTTCTATATTATGTTATGTTATCAATTGACATGTTTCTATTTCTCTGCATTTTACAGCATATTCACGCTTATTTTCACTTGATCAGTCAAAAACAACGGCAGTATCCGAATGCCTTACCTCAGCGCGTCACCCACACGGATACTTATTTTTGGGTAACGAGTTTTGAAGACTTAATATTCATTCATTTTCTTATCTCCTTATTCAATGACGACATCACAGTTAATAATTTAACTCTCGTGCAATATACCGATTAGGTGTTCCTGAAGCAATTATGGAACAACGGTCAGTGTGATGTCCATTCATTACAATATGGAGGTAACCTTAATAGCTATGTTGATGGACGAGAAGATATCATGTCGAAACCATTCACGGAAGTCGATGTGGTGCGTATTGCTGCTCAATGTTTATGTTGTTTAAATTTTCAACATTACGAAGACTATAAATTTATGTTCATGCTGTATATGCAGATATTTATCCCTGTAAATTTGGGCGGTAATCATTGGGTACTGGCTCGAGCGGACCTTCGGGCGAAGAGGGTGCGGATTTATGACTCGTTATTGTCATTTGCCGACGATAAAACGTACTTACATCAATTCAAACCATTGACAGTCATATTCCCTCAATGGCTTGAGGCTGTTGGAATCTACAACATCCGTCCTGACCTGCAGAGTGCGAACTCTTGGAAAGTTAGAGTAGTCAAGGACGTGCCACAACAAGAACTTAGAAATTACGATTGTGGCGTTTTTTTGTTAATGTTTACGATGTATTTAATGTTTGGGCGCAAACTTAAATTTGATAGTAGCCATGGGCAGTACTTTAGGAAGAAGATTGCTGTTGATATATTTAATGGCGATATTGGACTGTAAGCCATTGTAGACATTCGAATTGTAATGTATGAATATAATACATTCGGACACACATATTCGGTGATCTATTTGAATAGTTGATAATGAATTTTACACAAAATAAAATACTTAAATTAGAATACAATTGTACAACACACCAAAGATGAAACTTACAAAGTCAACTATCATAAATAATGATGCGACTAGTTTGGATTTGAAGCAATGGGATTTTTGCACCTCTTGCGATTATGGCCCGGTTGGTTGCACCGCCCGCATCTCACAGTCCTCCGGTTTGCATCCTCACCAATAGAAGGTATTCTGAGCTCTGGACGACGACCAGCTGGTGGTGCTTCGATTGGTGGGTTAACCTTCATGTCCCGAATGTCCGGAGGAATTTTCCAATCTTCCATGTCGCCAACAGGCTCCACAGGTTGCGCATATGACATGACTAACGACTCTTTTGAGTAAAAGTTAGAACAAAGACTTATGTAATCCACTCGGACGGTGAGACAAGCAGCAATTGCATGGGCACAGACAAGCTGATCAAGTTCGAATACTCTGCAGGAGCAAGTCTTGTTACATAGATCAACTATCCCTTCCTTAATACCACCACCCAGAACATGGAATCGATGCTGAGATATATGCTCAAATTCATCCCAAATAGCTTTAGACATTCTGAATTTAGACTTTATGTTACCTTTCACATGGTAAAAACAAATGCCATGGCCAGCAGTGCGAAATACTTTCAGAACGGCTCTCTTAATGGCAGTGCACCGATCAGAGATAAAAACTAACTCTGGTCTGTCGCCAATCACTCCATGTAGCTTTGTCATTAACCATTCCCAAGCGTCATTATTTTCCGAATCCATTACCCCAATGGCTAACGGATACAGTTGATTATTTCCATCCAAGCATGTTGCCACAAACATGCTCCCACGATATAGCCCCTTTAGATGAGTACCATCTACAGCAATTACTGGCCTGATGTACTGCATGAAACCCTTGATGGAAGATCCAAGAGCAAGAAAGTAGTATAAGAAATTATCATTTCCATCTTGCTGTAGGTGAGTAACTGTACCCTCATTTGCTTTGCTCAAAACGTTAGAGTATTTGGGAAGTAAGTTGTATGACTCTGCAGGATTCCCTCGTATTATTTCGAGGCCAACTTCTTTCGCTCGATATGCCTGCTGGTATGTTAATTGCACACCGTATTCCTGCTGCATGTCTGTTCTGATATCATTTGGAGTGTATATCCGCTTATCCTGGATAAATTTATCGGCGATAATATGACCAACAACCCGACTTCTTACTTGTCGAAGATCACTAAGCAACACCTCATTAGAACATGTGTGTACGTTATTGGCTCTTCTCACTACCCAAGGAACATTCTGCTCATTCGAACCTCTCGTTGCTCGAATACGCCATTTGCATGATTCCGATGAACAGTTGGCCTCAAAGCGTGACGTTGTGGAGCGTGCAATCTTAAAATCAAACTTATCCCTCAAGAAAGCTTTCCGTAGTTCTAGTATTAACTCATTTTTTTTCAGCAAACAGCGTACCCACGCTAATATTAGCAGAGTTACAACTTCTAATTAAGTCTGGACCGACCAAGTTTGAAGGCAAAACTGAAGCAAGAGTCACAAGGGGATCAACTGTTGCCTTTCTCCTCGAACGGGCCATTGGAGGAATAGGTCGGCTGTCTCTGCTATTAGTGGGAATATCATGTTCATGCTCATCCTCATCATTGCTAGGAATATCGAAATGACCGATGCTTCGATTATCAATAGGACTATTTGACACAGTGGGCCTCGCACTATTAAACGGTTCTGCAAAAACATAATCAGCTTCTGTGTTGTTGGTGTCATAAACAGGATCATCATTGTTGCGGAAATCATTGTTGTGGAATGGAAAGTACCGTTCCTCTAACGATGTCGTTACTAGTAAAACCTCATCTTCAACATTGGCAAATGTATTACCGTTCTCATCAACGAAGTTATTGTTTTCATGGAGTTGAGAGTAATGTTGCTGCCCCAATATCGACTGTGGTAACACCTCTTCTTCAATATCGGGGGCAAAGTCGTTTGCTCTAAAAGAAGATTCAGTTTCTACAAATGGCTCAAGATCTTCGACCGGAACTCGATGAGATGTGGTAACAAATACATGGATACATCCATAGTTGACCACATCAGAGGCCATATGTAATACAACCTTTACCATTTCATCATTAAATATGTCCATAGGTAGTGAACATGCACGATACATTGTGTTGCTAAACCTCAGAGTTGTCTTCATCGTCATAGTATATTCATTAGGATTTATCTGTAAAACTTCATACACTCTTGCCCAAAGCTGATCAAACGTACAATCTTTCCAAACAAAAAAAGTAATATTTTTAGCATTCACGTACTCCATACGGCCATCTGCCAATGTCTCCCACCAACCGTCGTAACACAATTGAAGCACAACCGAATCCATCATGCGTAAAACCATTAAAAAAAATAAAAGAAATAAGATTACAAACTATACAATATGATAAAGAGAATTGCGGCACATTTTTTATATGTACTTGCCCATCGCAATTAAATTTACACAAATTCTTAGTCCAACCATTTCATACAATGCAATTCACATTTTAGATTTGATTCATCTCCGCGCAAGCTTCGAAACGGTATATTATACGCTCTAAACAGACACATGTAGCCAAATTATGACTTTAAAAAAATATCTGAAATTTGGTGAGACATGCTGTTTTAGTGAGACAGGCAGTGGGACAGGAGCCTGTCTCACTAAAATGCAGAAAGCTTACGTGCGACAAGAAGTGGGGACAGGCATCTGTCCCACTTCCTGTCGCACTATATTGGTTGTATTTCAGTGGGACAGGTGCCTGTCTCACTAGGTGCATGTGCGACAGGCTTCTCACTGCCTGTCCCACATGCACTTGGTGAGACAGGCACCTGTCCCACTGAAATACAGCAAACATAGTGCGACAGGAAGTGGGACAGGCGCCTGTCTCACTAAAAATGAACCCAAATTTAGTGAGACAGGCGCCTGTCCCACTGCCTGTCTCACTAAATCTGGGTTCATTTTTTCTTCGAATTTCTGACTTTTTTTTTCTCGATTTCTCTACTTAAACTAAGTTTCTCTACTCCAAGTAAGCACTTTTACAAATTATATTATTTTATGAATGAAAAATAACAACATTTACAACACAACCAAATCAATTTCGCATTTAGGTTTGTATTGTGCAAAAATAGAAACTAACCTCAAGAAGCTTCCCAATTATCAATTGATGATTATATCTTCAGTTATATAACACTTGTTTGATGAGATTTGATGATTTGTAGAGAATATTTGTGGTGTTTTTTGGAGAGGGTTGAGAGTGTAGAGAGTGTGGAGAGTGTATGTATGGAGAGTGTATGTGTGGCATTGGTTTGTAAATTTGTTTAAATTGGCGAGGACAATTTCATCCAAAAAACTAGCAATTGACTAGTTATGATAAAAAAAGTTTGTGTGGTTAATTTTAAAATTTGTAAAAAATTTTTGGTTATATTTATAAATTTCCACAAAATAATTGGATCATGAAAATTAATGTATTAAGCAATAATCATGACTCTTACGTTACATTATTGCTTGAAGTATCTTAAAAGGATCCGTATTGTTGATGTGTTAAGATTTGGGTCAACTGCTACTGGTTATGGTGGCATTAATATATTTTTATTACTGTGCCAAGTGTTGTTAAAAATCTAATCATTTCAGTTAGATAATCTTAATGGTTCTCAGACTCTCAGCAGCAAGACTGACCAGTGTGAATAAAATTTTGCTATAATTGTGGATGCCAAGTTATTGAGCCAAGTTGTGAATTATGAGAAAACACATACTCCATCAATGATTTATACTAAAAACAGTACCAACATGTTCAAATGCGATTCATTAAAGAATAGCCTAAATTGTAGCCTATTTTCGTAGCTTGGCGAGAACCGAATCAAAAGATTAGTTTGGCAAAATCAAAATTTTGAGACAATCCTCCTCAAATTTTTTTTTTTTTAACAATATTTTAAATGAAAAGAAGAAGTAGGATCATGATTCATGAGTGGATAATACAACACGACCCAAAAAAAAAAAAAAAAACCAAATGGGCCCAACCTACTACCCAATGACCAGGAATATTTATAAGAGATAACGAAAATCAAACTGCATACATTATTATGCAGAATGCCAACGTCCAATACAATTATTTGTAATATGGTTTAAGTCAAATGACAAATGAGGGTGTAAAGTAGTAATACAATCTCTGCATTTTAAACTTTTTTTTTTCTAGTCCGTCTGCATAAATAAATAGTAGTATACCAATGGACATTAGGACAGAACCAGAAGACCATCTTGACATATCTCATATTATTTAATACCTGCACCGGCACAACAAGTATGGGTTTTTCAGCCATTGCCGCATTGGAAGACACATAGGCATGATTAATTTCACTATTTAAACTTACACTTGAATTTTGTCTCTAGGAACATTTAGCAGTGTTTAATTATCATAATCTACGTAATTTTTTTAGAGTATCACATGAGATAATACAATATAAATACAGTCTAATTTGTTTTCGAAGTCCAACTCAATGTACACCTCAACGTATTAAAACCGAAATTCAACTTATAAATCTAAAATTAAAGAAAAAAAAAAACAGATAAGTATACTCCTACACTCATAAGAGACTTGAACTCTCTACTTCACTGAAGAAACAAAGAAGGCGTTGGTTTTAATAGCTTATAAGGTTTTAGTATTGTTAAAATATTTTTTTAAAAATAAAAATAACCTCCATTAATTGATTTTTTTTTTTATAATAAGAAAAGCGGAAAATATCAACCATCTTTCTTTTTATTTAATTTATTGTGAAACACTGCAGCGTGCGGCCCATTTAACTAGCCCACGCTCATGCAGATCTGCTAACTACATGATTTACGAATGTACCTCAGGGGCTGATTGGAACGCTGTCGTTTACTCGTTCTTTTCCTCCCACGCTTGCATGTGTCTTGCATTCGAAGAAAATCTCTCTCTCCTTCCTTACCTCATCCCCCAAACACTAAAAAACCAGCAGCCGAGTCGTTGTATCAACCATTCTTTAATTCAAAATTAGAGTGTAACCCTCAAATTCTCTCATCTTCTAAGTGCTTCGAACGCAAGCAGGACTGCGTGAGCCGTTGATCTGGACTCTTTAATAATTAAGTTTAAACAGATTACTGACGGAGGAGTGGAGTACTTTATATAGCACCGATCGATCACTTTCTGCGGAGTTGTAGGTAATAATATTATAATATTATTATATTATTTGATGATAATATTCATTAAATTATTTTTATTATAAAATTTAATATATAAAAGAATGATTTAATGACTAACTTAAAAAATTCATGATATAACATTAAAATGTTAATATGTTTAAATAATATGAATTTAATAGAAAATAATATTACAAAAAAATATTATGCATAATACCGTCTATACTGCACCAAACATGATATTATATTATAACTCAATGCAATACAACCTAATGTAATGCACAATAATATAAGACAACTAATATAATATAATACGATATAATGTGCCGAACACACTTTTGCTATCTACGACTTATCATACGAGCGTAAACATATTACAACATGTCGGTTTAGCTTTTATGCAGGCAGCAAACTTCATGTCGGAGTTTTGGTTGGATCTGCTAAATTGCCATGTCATTGCATTCATTGATCAGTTATGTAACTGAATGCTTCTTTTGCTGCAAGTAAGTTAAAACTACTTGGACTCGTTTATTCATGTCATCTCATATGGTGGATACACTACATTTTTGAAATGCAGATAACTTATTGTTATTCTTGTGGAGCTAAAATATTAATAACTACTTTCAATTAGTTAATGACCTCTTGACCTCTTCTCTTTTAGTATGTGTTCTATCTAAGGCATAGTTTGTTGATAGTATTAACTGGAATGGGGGTGTTTGGTATACTGTTGGGTGTGGGGACAGGTTATAATCATTCTACTGGATATTAGACGCCTCTAGAACTGCAAGGATTGAGTCTATTTTGTGTGCGTTATGGAATTACAGGGAAATCAAACTTGTTGATGAGGTGGGTAGTGAACCAAATGTCCCAATCACATTTTGGTAGCATCAACTGCATAGCCTATAAACGGGGCAGGCTTGAAATTCTTTTGCTTGGCGACTCAATAACTAAGGTGTTCTGTGTTGCCCCTCACTTGAGAAGAAGATCTTAGATTGTGAGATTCTCTGTATTTTCAGATAATGTATAAGAGTTCCATAGTTGATGTAAACTGCGGCTCACGTTGCTTCTAGTGAATGGCCATTGGTTGAGCAGATGTTGACAGCTCTTACCATCACAGATGTTCCAGAATCCACAAAAGCCATTGCTTCATTAAACATCCTGATCATAACTCTGGCGAGATGTAAGCTGCACCATAATTATTTTTATGGCTTCTTATTGTTTACATTGCATTTGGAGGTTCAGAACTTTTGCTGATTGATATATGAGCAAACATTGGAGTTACAAGCATTGCTTTCGGTATAGGGGTTAGTTAGCTATGAGCCAGGTATCCGTGAATTCACCAAGTATATTGCTAGAAACGGCTTTGTTTCTGTTTTTTTGCTTTTGTTTTCACTTGTTTCCGTTTGTTTTTTCAGTTTGGTGCTATGGCAGAATCTTCTTCTTGCATATACACCTAATTATAATATAGGCATTGGAGATGCAATCCACAAAAGTACAAACAAAAAGGAAGCTTAGACAAGTTGACAGGGCTGTTGTTATATAGGCCGTCCTTTACCTCTGAACTAGGTTCGAAATGTTACCAGAAAAGAAATACTCTCCTAAGTATGAGCCGCAACAAACGGAAAAAGTAGGGGACTGATGTTATAGGTGAATTTTTTCCAACTCTAACAGCTCGTTCCCCACGCAACCAAAAAATTAGCATTAATAAAGTGACACGCACAAAAAGTCTTGTGTCCAAAGAAGTTAATTTTTTTTTATTTTTCGGCACAAAAACGTTCAGATCAAGAAAGACTCTGGGCTTGATGACTTAGCCATTGAGATGTTGTACTCTAATTGAATTCATTCTCATGGTTCTCTGTCCTTTTGACTTTCACAACAGCATTTTTTTCTGTTCTTTCTCTGCTTGTTTGTGTCTATATACGCTCGCGCGCGCACGCACATAGCAATTCATATTTTTTCGGGATTTTCATTTTGGGATTTTGACGTTGGAACAGGTGTGGAGAGTGGAATCTCCAATATATTGTCTTTAACAAAATGGAAGTATATATCAAATCTATTCTATATACCAGGCCAAAGAAGCAACGGAGAAATGCTAGTTGTCAACTCTTGCACGTGTTTTTGGTGACGTTTCTAATTTTCTCGGTAACTCTTATGCGTCAGCAGCACTCGATTTTGATGACAAGTTATCAATGATGCCATCACCTAGGTGGAATTGTGGGAGGCGACACTGTCATTTGTCCTGTATTCAAGGTCTTGTTATTTTTGTGGCGTTTGTACATATGGCTGCTTCGCAATCACAAACGTCACTGATTGCCCAAGCCAACTTTTAACTTCACAGTCTTGTGTTTATTTTGTTTATTACTGCATGTAGTCGCACTTTTTGGTTTTTATTTTATTAATTGATGCCTCTTCGAGAAATTTTATATTATTTATTTTTTTTTTTTTTTACGATGAAAATGGTATTAGCAGATTGAATTACAGTTACTGAACTCTCCATCCATCCTCTGCACACCGGCGTTTCTAATTCTATACCTCTAATGCAAAACATATCAGTTGGTGCGACTAGCACCGGTTGCCAAATAGTTAAGACTAATGGGTATAGCAAATAATCAGTTTGCTCCAAGTAGATCACAAATGCAAACACCCATGTATATATTTCAGGCTACACTGGAGTATTACACACACACTACATTTACATCTGTATTTATATAAAACTTGTATAGAAAAGGGCTGAATAAACAACAACGGTAGAAAAGGGATGAATAACAACAACAGTATCCAGTTCAATGAGGAGGGGAAAAAAAAATCAAACCAAAGCGTACAAGTGTGGAAGAAAAGAGAACCACCTGAAGCCACAACTCCATTTGTGAGGCAAAGAAGGGCATGAGGGTAGCCAATGCCAAGTCCTTCTGGCAAAATTGTAGTACAAAATCTCAGGCCATGTGTAGCAGCAAACACAGATCATCCCCTGATGCCAAAAGCAATACACGTGATCATAATTGTGATAACAAACCGACATGAATTTCCTACACATCATTTCAGGCACTCTCTCAACTTCAATCCAATTCCCTCCAAATCCCAGTTCCCACAATTTCATACTCGTTGAGATCCCGTTTCTTCCAACGCCACCAATCAAATACAATTTATTGCCTTCTTCGCCATCATTCACCAGCCTAAAAAAAGTAAGCTCACGGGGTAGCGTCATCATCGTATTGTCATTAGCATCGTTGTTGGGTGTCTCCCATTTGCCATTTTCCAAATCAAAGCGCACTATCGAGAATGGCTCTGGGGTTGTGAAATACAGTGACCCTTTATAGAACACGCCTTCTTGATGACTACTTTGACTAAGGACCATCGACGGGAAACCATCAAGATCAAATTTTGACCAAGATTGGCCCCTGGAATCATAAACAAAAGCATAATTTGGAAAAGATTTTGTGAAAAGCATGAAGATTTTGTAACGACAGGGTGTGGAAACCAAAGTGAGCAACTCAAAATCAAAAGGGTGGGTGGGAAAGTTGATGATTCTTGAAGATAGGGTAAGAAGGTTGCAAACAAGAAAAGAAGATGAGTTGGGAAGGGAGAAGCAAAGCAGCCCTTTAGATGAAGATAAAAGAGTAGCAGCGCTGGGAAGCAAGAGAGAGTTGGGGAGAGATAACCTGCGCCAGGTTCCACGAGTGGAGTCATAGAGAGGGTATTGATTATAACACTGCGGGTGAGACAGCAAAATGAAACAAGAGAAAGCTGAAGAAGAGCATCTAGTTTTAGAGAGAAAAGAAGGCGAAAATAAGAGAGAATTGAAATGCTTACAAGTTGATCTCAATTTCAACAACTTTTTGACAGGCAAGAAAGACAGCACATGATCTAGCAAATCCTCTGGCAATCTGCTCCAAATTGCTGGATCCATTTCTCTTCTTTTTGGGACTTTTTTTTTTTTTTACTGTTTTTTCGCTTCACTGGATTCTTCAAATGAACGAAATGAGTTTGTCGTACATTTCGATATGAAGTCTTTCACTTTGTCGCGTACTCTTACAAGTCTTCTTGGCTTAGTCGATAAGACAAGCCAATGAAATACCTAAACATCTACTTTTTTCTTTCTTTTCTTGTTGGGTTCGTTAACTAAAGAACCGAATGTATTAAACACGAAAAAGCAACTCCACTAACTACATTTATAGCTCATTAAGCAACGAGCGAGTTACGACGTTGAGTAAACAAGTGTGTGCTTTACTAATGATTTAATAATATTGGTATTTCTACAAAACAATGTTTAATTTACTTCATCCTTTGAATATGATTTCTTATGTATGAATGATTTTTACAACTAATTTTTACCTATTGATTGTCACCTACCCACTTTATTATTTAGTTGAGGTTAAAGGTTGTGTATCTATATGTATTGTAGATATAAACTTTTTAACCTTATGTAAAGTAGACTTCTCAACCTTATGTAAAGTAGACTTCTCTTTCATTACATAGACTAAAATAAGAATATATATATGCGAGTGTGAGTGTGTATATTTGAATAAGTTTTTCTACGTATGACAATTAATTCTTGACAATGGTGAAATGTCGTTACTAATCTATCGCTTTTGATTTTCAATGATATTAATAAAGAACTTTTGGTCAAACTAAGGGAGCTGCGGCACATCGAGGGAATCAAACAGTCTAAGTAAGCGAGCTTCATTTAATCATTTCCACCGCCTAATACCCTACACTTGCAATTGCATTAGAAAAATGATTCGTGGAGAGAAGATTGAGCGAAAGATGAGAGAAATAATAAAAAAATGGGTGGAGAGAGAGTGAGTGGGTAGAGAGAAAAACAACTGAATTCTCTCATTTTTGTTTTCCTTAACATGGTTCACTGCATTAACACTACATTTCACCACCTTATCAACACACGTGCCCTCCGCCTCATTTGTTTGTATGAATTAAAGTAAATAAATAAATGAGTTTTGTACCACCTACCTACCAAGTTCAAATACAAAGTTTGTATAGACTTGGTCTTCATACAATTTCGTATAAGACAATGCATCATTATCATTTTCATCATCTTCCATACAGTTTTATGGACGTTGTGACATAATGTCGCGAACGATTAAAATATGATGTGATGGTGAGATGATAAATAATCAATTATAGTAATGTTACATCACATTCTACTATTGGGATACTTTTCTATTCAAATTTTGTGAGCACAGTAATATTTTTTAAAAAATATACGTTACATCGTCATCTCAAATCTCATATTTTCATGAGAGAAATAAATTAAATAATATATAACATAACACATGGTAGCGGTATAATATCGCTGATATTTTACATGTAAAAATGATCTTTGGAGATTTGAAAATGGTGCTAATATTTATTATTATTATTATTCATAGTTTATTGAACACTCAAATATTTGCAACCAGTATATGCGCAGGGTTTGACCAATGAACATATATCTTTTTATATAATTCTAAATGGTTTTTCATTTAGGGCTAATTTGGTAATGCTATAGATTATAGAATAATTGTCGTTATCTGTACTATAAAATTAATTAGTTATGAAAATAATCAGTTAAACGTTTAGTAAAATTTATTTTTAAAGCAAAGTGAATTTTGAAAACAGTTATCTATATTTAGCAAAATTTAATATTAAATTACTATAAAAATGTAAATGACTAAATTTGACATAATATTGAATATTTTTTATCTATACATTCATAATCATGTGTATAAAATATTTTTTATTGTGTATATAAAATAACTAGTAACTAAAATAAATATTTTATATAAGTAATTTTATCTTTTTTATTTTGTTATTTTGTCATTTCAATATAATTGGTAATAATAATAACATTATCCTTAAATTTAATGATTTTATTTCCTAATTTATAAGGACAATTTTGATTTTTTATTATATATATGAGGATATATAAAGAATTGTATTATGTAAGAAATAGATTCTCAAAATCATATTTTGAAAAACTATTTCCTCAATGCTTTTCAAAAATAGCTGTAAAATAGGATGATTTTATCAAAAGTGATTTTTAAAAAATTTATCAAATACAAAAATTAACTTTTGAATTTTCGAAATAACTTTCGAGCCTCATAAAAGCAAACTCAAACGGACCCTTAGTGTAGCTATCACCCACATTTATAAATGCTTTTTAGTGAATTAATTTTTAATTATATATATAATACATATTAACATCAGAACCAATTCAGCATTTTAATTGCTTCTAAACTGATTTTTAAATAAATCTTTCTTTTATTTTATCTCTTGAGCTAATTAGAGCTAACTTTGAATGAAACGTTCTAATAAAGTCTAGTATTTGTGAATACTAATAAGGATAGGATTATATGCACACAAAAATTTATTTTGGGTACTTTAAATTTAGAGAAAGAAATTTATTACATAAATACCCTTAAATAAAATTATCTATCTAGAAGTATTACCCACTTCTTAAATACTAAGAGAGAAATATAAACATATAAAGAGACAATTTTACCCTCATCATCCTTACCAACACGTTCTTCTACAAACCATTAACACTCAAAACCACGTTTTAGCAATCCATAAATGAATCAACGGACGAGTATTTTTATTTTAAAAAATGATTGGATGAGAAATTTGTGAGTTTAAAAGTGTTTCCGATGGCTTTAATGCTTAGCAAGGATAAATTATTTGCTTGAGATGCAATAAATGACTGAGGAAATTATTAATTACTGAAGTTATTTAGGCATAATTTTTTTTTTTTAAGTGTGAAATTTGATAACTCCACTCTATCATTGTAGAAGCCTGATAAATAAAAAGAGATAATAGGTCTTTTTTGGAATTGTGTAATTTAGAAACGGGTTATATTTGAAATTATAAAAAGGGGGTAAGAATAGAATTTTGATCGGTAAATTTTAAACATGAGTGCAAAAAATAAATGGGTGTTTAGTGCAGTAACTAAATTACAATATTACATAAAGTCCCACTCGTATTAGTAATGAGTGAGAAGAAACAGGGTTTGGCATGGCGTGATGATTCTTTGGATTCATTAGAGAGAGTTTTGTTTTTAATTTTCTTTTTTTTAAAAAAAAAATCGTAACAAGGCAACTAAGATATAAAAATTATATATATTTATAACTCAGAGAGTTATAGACTCAAAATATGATTAGGAAAATTAAACCTTTAGGAAGTAGGAAAGTATAATTCTATACAAACAGGAACTAATACAAATAACACTGAAACAATAAACGTTATAATTCTCTTTACTATTCGCCTGCAAAATCCACAAAAGCCGTAAGATTTCTTGCCGAAGGACAAGAGAACAAAAACTGAAGACAGATTAAAGGTCCACTAAGTTTGTTATAAGATTATTATCATCATTTTCTTAATTTTTGTAGTTGTATTATTTTTTCTTAATTTTCTTATATAGTTTCTTCTTCTTGTGCAGTAATTTTGATGAAGTAGTTTTCAATTCATCATATTAATTAAAGATTCGCGCTACTTTAATAAATTGTACGCTAAGGCATTTTTTTTTTCTCTCTCTCTCTCTCTTTACTCAAACTGTCAACCAGATCAAAAGAATTTCTAGCATACTGAGAGAATTCACAACACAAATTGGCGTCAAATTATGCAACTTAATGGTTAAGATTTATTCACTTAAGACTACTTCGTCGTAAAGATTCACATGAGGCGTGATTGCTGCTAAAGCCTGATCGGTAATATTGACACAACAATGTGCAAATTTTGCTTGCCAATGATGATTTTTTTTTTTCCTTTTAAAGATCCTGCATTTTCCTTCTAATAAGGTTTGAACGTACGTCTCTTTTTAAGATTAATTTTTTTTACTTTCAGTCATTCAGCGTCGGCAGAATGTGGCAGCCTGCGGATCCAGATCCCAAGTTTTGCCCTGAAGTCATTAGAGAATATTTGTCTATCAAGGGCACGCAGCATCCTGCACTCATTGCTAATGTTAGGAGACATCTTAAGCATTTGGGATGGACAATCGAATATTCGAGCTCCAAAGGTGTATTTCGTTATACATCACCAAACGGAAACCCTTACCTTTCTCTTCGCCAGGTTTGTCGAGAACTGGGAGACTCAGTCGATGATGTTCAAACTGAAGTTTCCCGAGATAAAGTTGTAAATATTCCACCACAACATTGCCCGGAAGCTGTTGTGTTCTGGCACGAGCATGGACTAGAAAAGAAAAGTAAGAGCAATCGGGATATGCTACTGAAAGCTAAGATGCATCTTTCATCTTTGGGTTGGTCGTTTTGGTACACTAAAAAGGGAAATAGACGTGAGTTGCGCTACACCTCGCCAAGTGGATCTGTTTATATTTCTCTTCGAACAGCATGCAAAGCCTGTATGGATGAAGGTTTCTATTCTAAAGGCATGGTTTCTTGCGTCAAGTCGCCATCTCCTACTGCAAGCCCCAAGCATGGAGAAGATTCAAATGTATCACAACCAAACAAAAAGAGAAAGAAAAATTTAATGAACAAGAATAAACATGAAAAATTGGTTGATGGAAAGCTTGGCAGGCCAATTCACGACGATCAAAAGCGTTCCGCTGTACTGAGATCAAGCAAGAGAGCACGGTCACCTGAAAGGTCCGCTAGTCCTTCAAACTGCAAGCCTCGAACAATACTCTCGTGGCTTATAGATAACAATGTGGTGTTGCCCCAGGCAAAGGTGCATTACCGTGGTAGGAATGGTCCATTGGCCAAAGGTCGAATAGGCCGTGATGGGATCAAGTGTGATTGTTGCCGTAAGGTTTTTACGCTCAGTGGATTTGAAGCTCATGCCGGGAGCCAGAAACACAGACCAACCGCCAACATTATCTTGAATGGAGACGGCAAGTCTCTGTTAGAATGTCAAAACAAAGTATTGTGCAAGAACAAGACGAGAAGTTCCACAAGAAATCAACATGATTCCATTGCCACGTATGAAAAGACGAATGATGAGATATGCTCTGTATGTCACTATGGAGGCGAACTCGTATTATGCGATGACTGCCCTTCTTCGTTTCATGAGAGTTGCCTTGGCTTGAATGATCTTCCAAAAGGGAACTGGTTCTGTCCCTCGTGTTGTTGCAGAAGCTGCGGCAATCAAAGCCTTGGCCTGAATGACGTTCTTCGTGTTTGCGGTCAGTGTGAGCATAAATTTCACGTAGGGTGCGTAGAGAAGAGTAGAGCAATTAACTTGAACAATTGCTCGCAAAATAAGTGGTTTTGCAGCGACAGATGTGAAGTCATCTCTTCTTGCCTTCATGAGATTTTAGACAAACCTTTTCACTTAGGTGTGGATGATTTAACATGGAGATTGCTAAAGTCTATGGAGGTTAAAGATCATCACGGTACCGACAGCTCAAAAGAGATGGAGGAGGCTTTGATGGAGAATCAAAGCAAGTTGAGCGTTGCTCTTGATGTGATGCATGAATGCTTCGAGCCTATTAAAGACGTTCTAACTGGAAGGGATCTCGTTGAAGACGTTGTTTTCAATCGAAGATCGAATTTGAACCGTCTAAACTTTCAGGGATTCTACACGATTCTTTTGGAGAGGAACGAAGAAATGATTTCCGTGGCTACTGTTAGAATCTATGAAAAAGTTGCCGAGGTTCCACTCGTTGCCACTAGAATGAAGCACCGCAGACTCGGTATGTGCCGCGTTCTGATGAATGAACTTGAAAAGCTTCTAATCGAATTAGGAGTAGAGAGATTGGTACTGCCCGCAGTCCCCAGCGTCCTTGATACGTGGACTACTAAATTTGGCTTTTCCAAGATGACGGAGTCTGAGAGACTCCAGTACTTAGATTATACTTTCTTGGATTTTCAAGATACCACCATGTGCCAGAAGCTTTTGAGGAAGGTACCTTTATCTACACTTGAACTGTTGCTTCCCTGGAAGCAACAATGAAACGCACTTGTAGTAAGTAATTTCTGTTTTTAGCACATTGAGATTAGCTGAATTGTAGACAAAGAGTTGATAGATTGCTTTTCACTTTTTGAGCAAATTGTTCGAAGGTCTGACGTTTACCATTCATACATGAAGCTTGTAAACATTGATGGCATGGAAGATATATTAGAGTTAAATGAACAGCACCATATTGAGAGAGAGGGTGAGAATGGGCTTTGGCCCGTTTTACAAGGCTGTTTGAGCCCAACATACAATTTGGATGAGAATACACAGTCATTACTCGCTTTTTCAATTGAGGTATGAACTCACTTCTTTAATGTAATCATAATATAAACTAATATATAGTTCTTAACTTCTTATGGTTTTAGTCATTTGTTAATACAAAATGTCCATTTCATCTCATTTGGTGGGATATCAATCATCATTATTGCCAAAACTCTATGGTTGCAAGGAAGTCAAATAGTCGTGTCATCATTATGAGAGATTATGGAAAATGTGAAGGAGATAGAAGTTGCTTCAAAATAATGGAGTGGGTGCTGTACGAGGCAGGTGGGGGTTGCAGGTTTAGTCAACTATAAATTTTGATCAAATGAAAATATACATTATTGAATAAATTATAATAAATGTTAGGCAAAGAAAATTCAATATTTATGAAAAGAAAAAAGGCAGTGAAATGGGGGGTGCCATGCAGAGCAGGCTCACTGTAAAGAAAAAGACAATATATAAACTACACACATACGACAAACAAAAGATGCGAACGCCATAACTGCGCTGCTCAGTGGCACCACAAGAAGAATCCTAAGGCAGCTAGCCAGCTAGCTCTAAGAGCGAGGTATAAGCTACATGCCTACGGCACGTGATTCGTCTTGGTTTTACTTTCACCTTTTTATTAGCCGTTCTTTCCGGTCCCTTTTCAAAATTTTTCAATTTGCATTTAAAGCTTTTGTCGTGAGTTTTCAATTTCATCTGCCAAAATCTTGTACGTAGGACTGATTATCTTTCAAAATCGAGTTCCCACGGTAAGCTGATTTAAAAGTGAAAGAAAATTAATAATTGCTCCGCTCGATCATGTTAGGATGTTGTTCTCGAGCATTGTGCACGTGTGAACGTACAAACGTGATTATTAGTAGTATCGCAGCCAAAAAATTTTTTTATCAAAACGGTCGATGAAAAAGACGCGGCTAAATTGGATCTAATAGCTTAATATACAATGTAAATTTAACTGACCCAGATGAAAATGAAATTAGTCAAAAAGGTTACTGCCAATGATGTTACTATGATGCTGGATTTGCTTTAGTTAAACCTACGCCTAGATTTGTGTACCACTGGCAGCAGTATCTTTGTTCGTGGATATTTTAATATCTACTCCGTCAGCGGATGTGGGAGACCTTTAAATAAGTTAGAGAAAACAAATTAAATCAGTAAATCACCACCCGCCAACCAGCCCCCTCACTGTCAGCCAATCACTGCTAATGTCAAGGCTTTTTTAATTGGGTGGGTGCTTCTTTTGAATTCAAAATTGCGCCGCACTGTAGTGATTCGGGCGCCCTTTAATTTTTACCGTATGATTTGATCATATGATCCAATGATGTGGTCGCCCGGTCGCCCTCTTCGAGATTATTTTTAGAATTAACTTTTAATTTTTTATCCAATTTTACAACAAATTTTAAAAATGAGCTGGTTTTATTATTATTATTATTATTATTATTATTAAGATAATAAACTAAAAAATAAAATTAATAATATAAAATATTTATTTTAATTATCAATTATTATATAATATACATATAAAAAAATTATATATATATATATTTATTTATTTATTTATTTATAAACGTATAAATAAAATTTATTTAATATTTTTATTTAATTCAGTTATTTATATTCTTATAGTAGTTTAATAATAAGATTTATAAAATATGCGTGATTATTTTTAAACTTACGGTATATTAAAAATAAATTTTATCAAATAATTAATCGATTATCTTTACAGTTGATTATTTCTAATGTATAATTAGTAATGATCATTTTAAATTTTAAAATCTATTGTATTACCAAAATTGACCGTTAATGAAAATGCCACTCTAATGTAATGTCATGGATGTGAGCGACATAGTGTTCATATTATTTATTCAACAATGAAGAGCTAAAGTGAGTAAAGCTTGTGAAGTGGGGTGACGCAGTGATAACTGAATACTGATAACCGATAACAAAACAGGGGTAAGTCGGGGATTTCCAAATTTCCAATGAAAGAAGAAGAGGTAAAAAAGTTGTCCATTTTGCATAATGCAGGCCAGCAGGTGCCCAAATCGCTTTCATTCGTCTTAATAGTGATGCATTGCAATTTGCGAAACAAAACCACCGAACCGAATTTCAAAACGAAGAGAGAGCAAATGAAATATGCTCCCACCAGCGCCAGGCAGGGATTAGCTCTTTGCTCATCAACCAATTCTACAATTAACAAAACAACAAAAATGCCCATGTACGTAACGTCGTAATCAGATCTCCATATCTGTTTTTTTCTCTCTCCATCTCTCTCCCTTTCATTATCAACTTTGCTTACCATTTGAACAAAGCTGGGATTGGCTTTCACTGTCGCAGTGTCATGGCTTCTTCACGCATTTCATTTTCTACAAATCGAAAGAATCACATTATTGTTTATTGCTTCGTCTTTTGGTAAGCCCAATGTCAGTGTTTTCTTGTATGTCTCGCTTCTCTCACCCTTCTCTCTCTCTCTCTCTCTCTCATGTATTTATTTATTTGTTTTTTTATTTTCTTTTAAAAATGCTTGTCTTGTTCTGGTTACTCTCTCTTTCCGCCATGAGATGATTTTTGTTCTGTCACTTTATTTTTGTTTACTAAGCTTTGTTGATGGTGTTGTTGGTTCTACGTAAGCTGCTATATATGCAGATCTCCATTGTTTGTTTTGTACAGCTCATTTTTTAAAATTGCATGGTACGCTTAAATAAGGGAAGTTATTATTTGGCTTTCTTTTTTCATTTCACCAATTCTTTATTATTAACTAACTATGTAATGGGTATTGTTAGATATACTAGTTGAAACATGATCTCAGGTTTTAATTTATTTGATTTATAGGTGAGGGAAGACTGAAGCTATCTCGTGATAGGAATTGAAAATAGCAGTGGAGTTGGGGAAGATGTTGTGTGCTTGTTCAGGTGAGCAATTCAAATTCGAGGCCGAGGATGCCCCACAGTCACCGGAGTCATTGGCCACAAGAGATTTCTCGGCCAGTGGCTTTTCTTCGAGAGCCACCGGAGATTGGGATTCCAAAGTCGATGATATTCAAGTGGATGAAGCTGAATCAACTCTCAAAGAAGCTCTCTCCTTAAACTATGAAGTGGGTTTGGGTGATTTATTGCTAATCATGATTAACTTCTTAATTAATTGCTTTAGTGTGTAAATGGTTTGAATTGAATTGAGTTTTAGGAAGCAAGGGCTTTGTTGGGGAGGCTCGAGTACCAGAGAGGGAATTATGACGCTGCACTTCAGGTATTCCAGGGCATTGATATTGCGAGTTTAACCCCTAGAATGACCAGAGCTATTGTCGAGAGAACACGACCACTGCGAAAGCATCGTTCCAAGGGTGAGAAGGCTGATTCTGTGCCTCCTCCTGGTTTAATGTCATTGCACTCGGTCAGCTTACTTCTGGAAGCAATCTTACTCAAGGCAAAATCGTTGGGAGAACTCGGACATTGTAAAGGTATTACCTTCTTATCTCTTCACGTTATGCATAGGAAATTGTTTATATGTAATTCAGTTGTGAAAGCTGTTTCTGTAGAAACTTTTGTAACGCATGACAATCTAGCTAAGTATAAATGTTTTCTTAATAATGTTATCTGGACAATAATGTAATTAGACATAGTGGGTGGTACGAATTTTTGTAATTTTGGTGTTTTTTGTATAAAGCAATGATGGTCCTTATGGATGGGATTGCAATATATCGGTATATGTATTTGCAAGTTTGAAGTGCAATTGAAAATTTCTCTTTCATCAGAGGCGGCAAACGAGTGCAAAATAATTCTGGACATAGTTGAATCAGGACTGCCTAATGGTATGCGTGAGGGTTTTGGAGAGGACTGCAAGCTGCAGGAGATGTTTCACAAAGCACTGGAGTTGCTCCCACATCTGTGGATAAAGGCAGGCTTGCTTGAAGAAGCTATTATTGCATATCGTCGGGCTTTGGTGAAGCCATGGAATTTAGATCCACAGAAAATAGCAAGTGTACAGAAAGACTTGGCTGCTACGTTACTCTATGGTGGTGTTGAAGCAAAACTTCCTCCTGAATTGCAGGTATGGGGTCCAATTGCCCCTAAAGATAATGTTGAGGAGGCAATCCTATTGTTGTTAGTACTCATGGAAAAAGTGGCGTCTAAGGAAATGGAATGGGATGCAGAAATTATGGACCATCTGACTTATGCACTCTCAGTTACTGGACAGTTTGAATTACTAGCTGAACATGTGGAGCAGGCCCTTCCAGGCATCTACAATCGAGCAGAGAGGTGGTACATTCTGGCTCTTTGTTACAGTGCTGCAGGGCAGAATGAAGCAGCCTTGAACCTGCTAAAGAAGTTGTTTTGTCAATCTGAGGCTAAGTGTAGACCACACATCCCTTCTTTTCTGTTAGGCGCAAAATTGTGTTCCCTAGATCGAAAGAATGCTCATGAAGGGATAAAGTTTGCCCGTGAAGTAATTCAATCCTCCACTTCCCAAAAAGAGCATTTCCTGGCTCAAGCCTATAAATTCCTTGGTATTTGTTATGGAAATGTAGCAAGGAAGTCTATATCAGATACTGAAAGAGTTTTCTTCCAGAAGGAGTCCTTGGAATCTCTAAATCGTGCTTTTCTGAATGAGAGGGAGGATCCAGAGATGATGTATTACCTTGGGCTAGAACATGCTGTGCAGAGGAATGTGGAAGTGGCTTTTGACAATGCAATTATGTATTCTGACACAGTGGCTGGAAACTCAGGGAGAGGCTGGAAGCTATTAGCCCTCATATTGTCTGCAGACCAAAGGTTAAAGGATGCTGAGTCCATTGTTGATTTTTCTTTAGATGAGGCTGGGAGTATGGACCAATTGGAACTTCTTAGATTGAAAGCTGTGCTTCAAATTGCTCAGGAACAGCCCAAGCAAGCAATAGGAACCTACAGAATCTTGCTAGCTATGATTCAGGCACAGAGAGAGCTTCACTCCAAGAACTTCCATGAAACGAAATATATTACTTCAGAGGTGTGTATTCTTTGAAGGTTCTACATTACTCAATTTAAACATGCAAACATGCAGCGGTGAAGTGCCATTATCATTGCTTTATGAAAATTTGATTTAACCTCTGGAAAAAAGATATTTGTGATGACGTGATCTGACAAACTGGCGTGATACGTAGTATATGTGATATCAATTGGTGAATGATCTTAAGGATGCTCTGATGTAATTGATTCAACCTCCAAATCCTGAAAAATGGTATCATTTCCTGTCCTAAATTGTCCTATCTTTTGCAGGCATTAAGTATGAAAAATTTGGAAATAGCAACTTGGCAAGATTTGGCAACTATTTACATGAAACTTGGATCATTGCCTGATGCAGAGATTTGTACGGAAAAAGCCAAGTCGATCAAATTTTATTCGCCCAGTAGTTGGCATACAAGGGGTAAGTATCATCTCTCTATAAAGTAGTTCATGAACATAAAGAAAAACAATTTTTTTGCATGAGTGTACCTGTGACTCATTTGATGTCTGGAAGCATGAAATTACAGAAGTGCAACTTCTATTTGATCTCGATGACATGTTTCTAGGTATGTTGTTTGAAGCTCAATCACAATACAAAGAAGCTCTTGTCTCCTTCTCCATATCACTGGCAATAGAACCAGATTACATTCCCAGTATAGTTTCAACTGCTGAAATACTGATGAAACTTGGTCGCCAATCTATGCCTATAGCAAGAAGCTTTTTAATGAATGCATTACGATTAGAACCAACAAATCATGATGCCTGGATGAACCTTGGATTGATTTCTAAGATGGAAGGCTCATTAGAGCAAGCAGCAGACTATTTTCAAGCGGCATATGAACTGAAACTGTCTGCTCCTGTTCAAAGCTTCGTTTGATGGATTTCCATATTTCTTAAGCAGATGATACAGGAATAAGGGATCTTTGCCCATCTTTACCAACCAAGGCCAAGGGCCAGTGCCGGTGCTTGAGTTGGATGCAACACACAGAACAAACAAGTCAAATAGTTTATTAATGTTGCTTATTCCACTATTTTTTCTGTGAGTTCCTTCAAAAATGTATAGCAACTCTCATGTTATGTAGTCGTGTCTATATCAAAGCGTAGTGTAGGTCATAGACTAGAAAAATGTTCAAGGATCTTGGAAATCTTCTAACATCCTATCAAGACACAGAATTAATGAAATATTTTCACATTATTGAAAGAGTTTGTAATTTAGCTGCACCTGCTCACAGAAGACACTTTGATTTATGGTGTTAAATAACACTGTTCCGGCTTCCAAGAACTTTTCATAACAGGATCCCAACTTTGTCCTCTCCCAGCGCGCTCTAAAACCTCCACTTTTTATTTTCATTTTTCATTTTTCATTTTTCTTTTGGCACAAACTGTTGTACTTAATACTCTCCTTCAGCTCCATTACACTTCAACCCCCAGAAGAATTTCTTTCTACAACAAGAATTGTGGTACTAACAATGTATTGGAACAAACGTGAATAATTCCAATCTAGAAATAAATTGACCATCAAAGTTGCCTTGCCTGAGGCCAGTCAGCAAAATTACAATGAAATCATATGTTTGTTGAAAGAATGAAGGTTGTCTACCTTAAAAAATTTCAAGACATGCACATTACCACCACTAACCAGCAGTTAGTAGTAAAAAAACCAACTAACTCAAGTATATCAATACAACAAGAAACAGGACAATGTCATCAGCAGTGATTCAGTAACCTCTTATTAAGTGAAACAACACATGTAAACACATCATTGAAACATACAGTTCCTTGTATGAAGCAGCAGAGGAAGGAAACATAAAGCTATATATTTTGAATTTATTATCTTTTTTCCACAATCATAATTACAAAAGAAGAATAATTACACAGGAATATTTAACTGATGGTAAACAGACTGAAAAGTTACTGGACATCCGCTTCTCTCACAGCATAGAAATCAGTTCAATCAATCAGGACACTATGTGTAGAAAACACCTGGAAATAAGCGAGGGGAACTGATTTCTGGAACCAGAGATATTCTCAGTCAATAGTTTTTTTTTTTTTTAAAGATAAATAAAAAAGTAAAAATGTTTACAGAAACATGTATGCTTGACATTTGATCCAATAAACAGCTTCCTCTCAGTAAGAAATATTAGGCACTGGCTTTGAAATACTCTCACTAAGAAACACTAGACATAATGAAACATCTTTTGAGAAGCAAATGTAACACAAACAAATCCAAAGTAATAATGTTTTAGTTGTAGTACAGTTTATCTCCTTTTTTGTACATGCGAACACTTGAGAATAGACATAATCAAATTCCTCGAAATGAGAACTATGTTCTAACTAATGATGTATATCGATAGAAAAGAGATAACAGTGCTTGATGCATGAGAGACAGGTCAAAGATATGGTTTATTTCATAGCAGGAATTTAATTCCATATTTGATGGCAGCAAATTCACTCACTTGAAAATAGACAGATGCAGCAAACAGACAAGTAGCTGTCATCAGTTCATTTGCCACTGCACCCAAAGTACAACACACAAAAATGTTAAACAAGCATGGTACATCTAAGCAGGAGAAATGGTTAAAGGACAAAATTTGCGTGCATGTCCAAAGCAATAAAAATTGGCATTTCAAAGAGAGGAAAAGGTGAACCTTTAGAACTGGTTCTCCTTTGTTAGAATTAGCAGATTGCTTTGCCATCGCTTCTATCTGTGCACGAGCAGCTCTTCCTGCAGCAGACTTTTCAAACTGCTCTTGCCTGCAATAATTGCCACAACCTAAGTACGGATTGATCTATAGAGAAACCATTATGCAACTATGTAGATGACTTGTTCTGATTCATCGAGAAAGCTTCTTAGTAAGATTTTAGATGATACTTCCACATAGAAGTGTACAAGGTTCATTTATGCTTTGGGATAACATAAGAAGAGAGAAAAATTATTAAATTTGAAAGAGCATCCGCAAGTAAATTTCAACAACTAACACCCATTAAGTAGTAGAAAAAGTGATAATCTTGATTTAGAAATTGCAAGTCAAAGAGAGATTAGCTTACTTTTTGTTATAGAACAGAGGTTTATCCAATTTATCTTTGATATGCCCATAACAGAACTGTTTCCATCATAATATGTGATCGACAAATATAACATGCAATTCAATAACAATGAATGAAATTAAACGGTTAAAATGAAAAACAAGAATCAAATTATTATTATTATTATTAATTATTGTAAGTGACAGAGGGAAAAGAAAGAGATACCGATTTTGGGCGGCCTCAGCAGCTTTGGCTCGAGCCTCTGCAGAAGCCAATCTCTCTTGTTCCTTTCTCTGCTGCTTGTTTCCCCCATCGAAGCAATCAAAGCATCCCATTTTTTGACTCCCCTTTCGACTTGTGAGATTCTATTTTGTTGTAAGTGCCTATCTATAGTTCCCCGATTTAGGATTACAGTGTACGCGCTTTCTAGTTTCTGATTCATTTGCAGCTTGCCACGTCATTAGTTGGGCGTAGTGGACGAGGCTGTAAACCAAATGGGGCACAACAGTTATTGTAAGAAAAATGAAACGACAACGTTTATTGCATATCTACAATTTTCTTCTAACTTCCGGTATCATTTTGTGAGTTGGCGCCATTTCGATTTTCCCAAAGCAGCAATTTTTTCGAGCGCTTCTCTCAAAGATGAAAAAGGTTATCCGAAATTTCCTTGAGCGTGTGAAGGAATTGGATCCGAACGAACAAGCTTATAGCTTCGTGTATGGGGGATATTTTGGTAATTAAGAGCAATTCTTTTGAATACAATTAAAAAAGTAACCCCAATTATTCACCAGCAGAAACTGAAAGCAAAACCCTAACAAAATCCGATCACAACCAAAAGCAAAATACAGAATGCAACCGTTAGATTCACTCCCTCCAACAGAACCCCTAGAAATCGAGAACGGCCTGAAAGTGGTCCCGCGCGTGAAGCTCACACTCGCAATCAACCCTGCGACTCCCTCCGCCACAAAACCGATAGATGAGTGGCAGCTAAAGCGAGCTCTAACAGACTTCCTGAAGACTTCCCTTTCTGTCCCCATCACCGTCCCCGAGGAGGACCTCGAGATCAGACGGTTCAGAGACCTCAAGAAACGCAAGCGCGACGATCCCGTCGCACACGGCAATCTCTTCATTCGCGACTTTGAATTTCTAAATAAAATCCGTAAAAAAAGCGCAGATGAAGAAACGGATGTGAAGGTTCTAGAAAAGCAGCTTTCAGACTGGAAAAAATATATTGTTGAAAAAATGGATGGAATTGAATTAAATCTTGAAGGACTTAAGTACAAATTAAGTGTTGTCATTCCTATTTCTGATGATTTTGAGAAGATGAGGAAAGATTGGGAGGAATTTTACGCTTTTGGGAACCGAGGTTTGTGATTAATTTGTTTAATTTGATTGTTTACTTTGTATTTGTATGTGAATTAATACTTAAAAAAAAAAATTTCCTTTTTTTTTAAAGGTTATTCAAGGGGGAATCAAGAGCCAGATACCGTAGTAATTAAAGGAGTACCTTCGAGGTGGTTTGCAGAGCCGAGAGTTTCTTCGAAGCCTTCAATGCTGGTTACACATACTGTTTTTTCGACATTTGGAAAGATAAGGTGTGTGAGAGAGAGTGTTTATGTGTTTTGGTTCTGGTTTTGTTGCTGTCTGTCTAATTTGGTCTGGGGTTAATGTGCTTTGAGTTAAAAGGAAAAAGTAGTGATTCAAAGTTTGGTCGTTAAAAGATTTTGCATGGAAAATGTAGGATGATCTTTTTTTGGGGGATTATAAGTTGTGAGATGTTGAATTCTACATGGGTGTGGATATTAGTTTTGTGATTGTGGTTTTAGATTTGGGGTTGAAATCGTCAGAAGATTGCTGACTATTGAATTGCATTAAGTTTTAATCCTTTTTTTTTATAATCTTTTTTCCTGTCTGGGAAATGATGGGATGAACTTTGCTACTTTGGTGAATATAATGATGGGACAAACTTTTCTACTTGGCTGAATATTATGTATGTCAATTATCAAATTAGTTTTCAAGCTGGGATGCAGTCTTATTCCTCTATAGTTGACCTACGCAACTGGATAGCAATATCTTTGCATCAATTGCAATAATTAAAATTGAAATATATTCCTTGAATTGAAAATGATTTCTTAGGATGTGTGTCCAAATCCTCATTCTGTGGTTGAATAGTTTGTGTAGTTTTGATGCTATTCATTTCACTTTGTTAGTTTTCAGAACTCAGAAGCACAGAGAAAATCATCTGACTCATAAAGTTTTTACTTTGCTTTCGAAAACAATGGCTTTGTCATAATCGAATATTTCTGTTCATACTATGGCATCTCTACCATATTTTCAGCTGCACTGTGTGTGCACATATTTTGCTTTTCAGAAGTTTGTCTTTGCTGACATTAGAGTTTGGTATGATATAATCCGATTGCTTATCATCCTTGTTGCTTTGTTTAACTCGTAATCAATAGGAATCTTAATGTTGCTGAGGACGATGATCCAGGTAAGGATGCAGATGAGGATGGAGGGGATATAATTTCTGGCCTCCACTGCAAGATTGTTGTCCAGTTTGAGAAATACAGGGACTTCTATAATACTCTTAAGGTGTTATGTGGCCGCTCAATGCAAAAGGTGGGAAGTAGTTTTTCTGTTCATAGAAATAGTTTCTCATTATATGCTTCTAACTTTGAGTTGCATGTGAGAGTTGTCCGATTCATTGTCATCTTACTTCTTTGTGATGACTGACACAGTTGCTATTTTGCAGCAAGGTTCACAATTGAAAGCTGATTACGAGGTTACTTGGGACAAGGGTGGCTTTTTCGGGAACTCAAGAAACCAGGCAGAAGGAAAAACTAACAGGATGCCACTAAAAACAGCCAGACAATACAGAAGTGAAGCTCCCAGGCGTGAAGTTTATAGTTCACAGTTGGCTGTTGATCATTCTCGCAGAAAGAGGTTCAAGGTAAAAGACTGAGTAATATCTTGGCTGGTGGCTACTGTGTTGATCTTTTTCTTTTACTTATTGACCTTGCAGATTTTGACCATTAAGGGAGAGTAATCTCTGAGAATGATGAAATTGATCCATTTGCAACAGGAATGAAGGATCATGATGCACATTTTGGAACAATTCTTCTTGTTGGACATGGGTTCTCGCTTTGCAGTCAGTTTTGGTTTCATAATCTAGGACTGGTTAATGTTCATTTAGTTCTTATGCTTCCAGTTAGGACCGACTTGCTGCTGTATTTCATCCTTTCATGTTGTACAAATAGTTCATTTTGAACACTCTAATGCAGCTGCCTCTTTGCTCCATCCCTCATTGTGCTTGGCTTGTTTTTTAGTTGTTGTTTCGGTCAGTCTACTTCACGAAATTTCTGAGACAAATTCTGAGGAAGTTAACAAAGAAACTTGCACATTCTTTCAAATTGGTACTTGATATTACAAGTACACCCCCCCCTCCTTTTCTTTTTCTCTCCCCATGGGATTACAATTACTAACAGCCGCCACCCGCCAAAAGAGGTCGTACACGTGGTCATACAGATTTTGCATTTTCGAAGGATATTGGCATTCGCATCCCATATCAACTTGGTGAGTCTAAGAAAGGAACTTAAATCAAAATACTTAACAGCGTGAAAATACATTTATACAAAAATTTACCCCGACACAGTTGAGTGAAATCTAACCCATAACCCACAGGCATAGCTGTCTCTGGCCAAATTATATATCCATTGTCAGCAAAAGCTTTATCTTTCCGCTTTCAATTGAGAGAAAATTGAAGTACAAGCAAAAGAATAAACATGCCAAGCAAAGTCTTACATTAAACTTCACGATGGTGGCATTTTGTTTTGGATCTGATTCTGAGCCTCAAATATCGGGTCAACCATTTGGCTTGGCCAGGCTAGGAAAGGCTATCCCACATAATCAGCGTAACACGTCTTAAGAAGAAAACATCATCTCTTGTCTTCAGTCTTCTTTCTGCAGGTGGGAAAATATTCAGACTTGTTTATGTAGGCTTCTATTATGACCCACCATGCTTCTTGTAAACATAAACACCAAATTACAGACAATCTATTATGATCTACTAATAGATGAGCCAGTAAAAATTTTTGTGATTACTAAAGAGAACACTTGTAGAAAAGACAAAAAATCTTTACACATGATAAGTAACAAAATCACCCTCTATCACTGTAGTTGACCCTAGAAAGTTATTTAGTTTATCAAATCACTACGTTATTAATCTTGAATTAATTTTTTTTTTCAATGGTGGATTAGAGATCTAATCTAATGCATGCAATCGCTCCAACTCTACCCACTAGATCAAATTCCTGATGGATTAATTTAGTGATATTGTACATCTTTTAATTTTTAAGCTATTATAAGAACATTTGATGACCAGAGTCGTGAAGTGAAGTGAAGTGGCAGCAATCCGCGGATGCCCAGATTTGGTGGTAGTTTGATCTCATTGATGACCACTCAAGACGCAGCAGCTCATTTAACTAGAAAGGTCGTGATCATAGCAGGTCATTTATTAGCCTTTTATCTTCTAGAAGGTCACCATATATTATCGTGACTTGGCAGTTGGCAATCCAGAAGAATTCCTCTGCACGATCTTTTTAGTAAATAGTCAAATCAACCCCCGCCAGGTCATCAGCAGATTCACATGGCTTAAAAATGAATTTTCCACAACTATTTATCCTTTAGTCAAAATAAACATAAATTTCTGAACCCTTTTTTTTAACAATGAATAATCAGATGACATTACCGCCATTCGGATTTATAACTAGGCCTTACAAAACAGCAAAAATCAAAATGCCATTACAAAATAAGTTACATGACATGACATACTGACATGGGGTTGTTTGTTGTTGCTGTATTACCCTAGCCAACTCAACCCACATAAAATTACTTGTAATAATTTACATTGATCAACATGTCAAGAAGACATTAGAAGACAGAGATTGAATTTTCTAACCTACCGCTCCTTGTAATAAACCCCAAAAAAAAAAAAAGGAAATTACATCTTGACAGCCGGCAAAAAGAATAAAAAAAAAAAAAAAGGATCGTCTGCAGCTGATCATTTCGTCACCAGCTTTTCTTGTGACCATGTTTCTTGAGAGGTCCAGAATGACTGTTATGTGAAGTCTTATGAGCAGAAGCCACCATCTTGTTGTCACTGTGTATTCGTAAATATTCTTTCTTCTTCATAGGCCTTCTAATTACATTTGGATTTGATGGTGCCTTGCTCTGGAGTGTTGGAACGATGTACCACCCAATCGATGTGCACAGAATTGCAAATGATCTCCCAAAGAACACCAGAAACAACAAAATCAACACTATTACTGCCGGCAAATAATAACAAGGCTGCCTCCAATTACTCGGCTTAAATATATCACTCCAAGAGAAAGAAAAGCTCCAGCTCCTCTTCATCATCTTCTTCTTCTTCTCATTACTGTTATTATTGACTTGCTTATTCTCCGGAGATGAACTTGAAGACTTTAACGGGAACTTATCCTTCAATTGACCTGAGTTTTGCTTTCTTGGGGGGCTTTGGCTTTGTTTGATATTGTTGATGTTATTGTCTTGCTGCTGCTTGTCCTTCTTCTTCACCTTGACCACAATCGGAACACAGTCATCCGAATCTTTGTACACAAAACGAACAAGAGATATTTCATCTGGGTTCACTTGCGAATAAATCTTCTGCTTTTTCTCTTCCAGCTCCGCTAAAAGTGCAGAGAACTTGTCTAGCCCGCTTGTGGCATATGGGTTCTTGTTATGGCTGGTGCTGCTGCTGCTGCTGCTACGACTTGAAAAGCTGTTTCTTCTTGATGATCTTGGAGGCGTTGAAGGCTCCATCTTCACATGAATTGAAGTCAATATTAGGCTTTGTTTTTTTAATCTTGGTTATGGTTACAGAAGAATTCTCATTTCTGAACAGCGTATGTATTTATATAATACGCAAATAGCTACGGTCACACACCACCATAAATATTTAAATAACACAGTGTCTGCTGTGAAGACCAAATCCTAGCAAACTTGGTCAAAATTATTATGCTACAATTCACAGAAGCTTCCAAAGGAAATGGAATTCGGTGTCGTTAAATTTGACTTCTTGGAGCCGAAGTTACAGAAGGTTAAAGATTATCATTACCCTTGAGAAAGAAATTAAGGGCAAACAAATAATTTTTTTTGGGGAGGGTCTTTCATAATTATCAATTTATCATCGCCGTCGTCATCATCAATATAATAATAAAACTGGGCTGTATTCAAATAGTAGGATATGATGCAGAGATGCTCAATTTCTCATGAAATTCATTCATAATCATTGACTAATTATCCTCTAGATGAAACATCATATCATGATTATCCGAGCTGCTAAAGTTGAAAAGGAATTTAATAATCAATGGATGATGAAAGCATCAATTCAAGTAAACATTTAGCTGTATCTACTTTGGCAGGAATTGCTAATCTCAATCCATTATAATGATTTGCAATATTCAATGAAAATGTTAACATCCGCCTCATCCGCTTGTGCTTTCTATTATTGAAGACAAGATCAAAAACTGAAGACATTAATAAATCTTGTTGCTGATAACAACTCATAAAATCATATTGAATCAAGCGTCTGACCTGTCACGTTAGATTGGACGGAGTTATAAAAGTTCATTCATCTTTTGGATAGGGTTCGTATAATCAGGTAAACGGATATTTAGGATTTTCACACGAGCTTTTAAAATTTGATGCCGTATCTGCATGTAAGGTTAAGATTTTATTTATTCTACGTCTTTAATTTCTGAGCTAATAACCATTAATAATTAAATTATACTTTGCTAAGGAGAGCCGCTCACGTCGTGAATGAATTGTGATTCTTCTTAATAACATCGTTTAAAGTGGTTTGTTGTTCTTGGTTTCAATGATATTATTGTTTCGAATAAGTTTACATGATGTATTTGGAAAAACTTGGAATATGGATAGATTTTTTTATAATTTTGTTACCGGGAGTAGTTTTCCGAGTTAGGTCACGTTTGATATTATAACTCAAACATTATATATTATTTATTTCATAAATTTTGACAATAATTTTGAAAGTAGGTAGGAGTTCTTTTTTATAAGCTGCTTATCTGATAAACCACCCAAACTTTTTAAAAATTAATAATATAACCTTAATATTTTAACAAAAAGATAATGATATCTTATTTTTTTCTAGAAAATTTTAAATAAATAGAAGACAATTTAAACTTATGTATATTTTAATCGTTATATATATATATAATTTACCAAACACATATACGTGTTTTTCAAACCCATAAACACTATAACAATATAATTTATCAAATAACAAATTACATTTTGATCAACAGCTTATTTCATCCGTAAAATAAACATATTATTTTATCAATTACCGAAATCCAAACTAGTCTTTAGTCTTGTAGACTTTTAGGTTGTAGTACAAATGTATCATGGGTAACCTTAAATTTGAATATATTTATAAATTATAGCTATTTCAAAAAAATCGTGGAAGAAAAATTTATAAATTATAACTATATAAGGTTAGTGATGCAATCAACCGAATTGGACAAATTCGTTTTGCCTTTTCTTATCAAAATAACACGTGGAAACTGTTAAGTTCGAATTATCAGTTAGAAGAGGAAAAAATTGTTTCGGTTAATATCTTCAAGGAATTTTAAGTATAAATTTTGCCGGAGAAAAAAAAGTTTTATTCAACAATTTTGTACCGACTCCTCCAATACTTATCCAAAGCAGTGACAGGGACATACTCCAACCATTTAATTATTCTTTTTTTAACAAAAATAAAACTAATTGTACCCATAGAATTGGTTTAGTAGTTTTCAAATAATTTTATTTTTAAATAATATGTATTGTCTTTTTCAGAAGATGAGCCTCAGGCGATTCAGATTTTGGAGAGGCACGGACGTAATGTGTAATTAAAAAGAAAAATTAAAGATCTCAATAATAAAAATGAGAAACAATAAAGTCTTATGCCCATGTTTGGATTTCGGAAACAGAAGCAGAGAAATAGAAAAGAGAGGGGGGGAGAAAAATGAGGGAAAAAAGAAAGTTTATCTCAATTTTATAATTTGGTTTGAAATGAAATTTATCCCATTTTCTCTTTTTTTTTTTATTCTCTACATTTTCTCTTCTCTTTTATGCGTTTATTTCTTCAAACTAAATATACCACTGTGTCATTCTTTGATTAAAATAAAAATAAAAATAAAAATAATAATAATAAGGCGCTCTGTAATAAAAAGTATAAAAAGCAGAGGAGCAGAGCATAGCAATTTTATTTTTATAGGAAGAAATGAGAAAAATGTGCAACAAGCACAACCGCTCAAGCCCTAGGCCCGAAGCCAAGAGCCGCGTGGCGTACGATTAAAATATTGAATAATCATTTTCATTCAAAATTTCAAATCTCAGCGTTTGTTTTGTTATTATTATTATTATTATTATTTTTAATACGTTTGGCAGCAAATGCAATGACGTGCGTTGAGCTAAAACGCGTTCACAGTCACACGCCGTATCAAATTCAAAACGTTTCGAAATTTGGGTAACGCAGATGATGCGGTAGTGTCTGAAATATTGCCTCTAAAATAGAACAGGTCCGTTTTACTTTTCGTGGAGGAAAAGGATTGCCATGGTCGCCACGCACAAATCCTATATTTAATTTTGTTGACTTTCTAACTTGATTTTTTTTAAAAAAAAATTAATTATTGTAAATACAACGTGAGAATACGTGTGATTCCAAGCAAAACAATGTGCCACGGAGGAATTAGGATAGAAACTTTGGAATCAATCACGAGCAGAGCTGCTGAATTTTCCAAATTCAATGATGTTTTTTAAATACCCTCCGCAGAGTCAGAGAGAACAGGTCTTAATTAAGCATCAAACTTATTCGACGACTCTTCAAATGAGAATCCCTTCTTCATATTTGGACTGTAAAAGCCGAATTTCTCAGCGGAGACCACTTGAAATTGGCAGCAATCGTACCCTATCTACTCGCATCCTCTTGCGTCCTTAATTTTTAAGCTTGGGAGTTTCGGTAGAGCAAAATGAAAACATCACAATACTTTCAGCGTGCCGTATAATTTAATAATACCAGCAACCGCGGTTCAGATGAAATCAACTGCACTGTAGTGGCCTGAATATCTAAGATTGTAAAGAATTGACCAGACCATTTGTCTTCTATTACAAGCACACACACAACAATTGTTATTCTGCCCCTGTTACTTTAATTATCTGCAAAAAATCACCCGTGTTCGTTAATGACTAAAGTTTGCTGCTAAATACATTTATGCTTAAAACATTTATCATGAACAATAGTATGCTCGTTTCCAGTTACATTCTACATCCAGTTTGCTTCGTCAAGCGGTAATCTCCTATATCGAGCTTATTTCCTCCTCTAACAGAAACTAAGCTGCTCTTGTAAGTAAAAGTATCTCCACGGTACGCATCAATGTGAAGATTTTTTATTTCTTTGGTAAAAAGTTTGAACCAGCACAACATTCCATCTTCCCCTTCCAAGATAAGCTCGTCATTTTTCCCAAGATATGGCTTTAACCTTGGATCGGTAATCGTAAATATCCTGTTTTCATGTTCCATCAACACTGGAAAGTCATCCACGAGCCATGCCTCGAAGGAACCCCTATCACGCAAAGCAAGCACGACAGAACCATTCAACGTTATTGCTGCTATAATACACTGTAATGGAGGAAGCTTTATTAGTGTCAAGCTAGCATATCTTTATTTTTGGTTTTTGTCTAATGGCCTTTTGAATTCACTTGAATGTTTGGATGGCAACTCCCTCAGAGGAGTCTAAAGTGATAACGTTATGGTGTTTAAGCATCACTATCACCACCATCATCAATGAATTCCCCATGTTTATGTGGTGGACGAGTCTTTCTTTCTTGAAGCAACGCATTTTCGTACTTCCGCGGGTCACTACAGCCCACAAAGATGGGCATTAACTAGATGGAGTGCGTGCAGTCAATGTATTGAAAAAAGGAACCAACTGATAATTGAACAATTCTAGAGGTGAAAAGTAACAATACCCGAATGGTACAATAAGTCCGATGACAGCATCGTTGGCATTAAAATGAAGAAGATGAGCATGCCCGAAAGTGGTTCCTATTTGGATCGGGCGGTCAATATTATTCTCTAAATAGGCCATACGGTACACAAACGGTAGGAACTAAGACCATAGAGACAAAAAAAGGCCGCATGCGGGGGGCATTCCGAGAATCGAACTCGGGACCTCTCGCACCCAAAGCGAGAATCATACCACTAGACCAAATGCCCTCTTGTTGGCGATGCACAAGTTTAATTGTAAAGACAAGTTTACAAACACGTGTTTTAATGAAATCAACCAAAAATGAGGCAAGTGGTCCAACGCAGCATCTAATGCAGCGACATAAATATGGTTGATGATGATTTGGGTCAGTTGGTGGTCCAATTGATTAGTTCGTGCCTTTGTGGCACATGGTTCAAGATTGGATTAATCATTGCGTTATATCATGCTTAACTGGAATGTTCACGTGGGATACGGGGGAACCGAATGATTGTTTTAAGATCACGGCACCGTCACAGGCCGTGGGAGGTGGGACTAATTTCAGTTCAGCATCAAACTTCTCCTAGTTAACTGGCCTGACCCCGCGTAACTTCTAGTCTAAGAAAATTGGTGGGACAAAAGCCCATCACATCTCAATTCTCCTTGTCCAGTTTGCCATGCATGCATGTGCATGTAAGAAAATATCTCACATTCCAATTCTATTATTGATTCAAAAGATGATTCAATAATGGACATACCAATTACTATTAATGATTGTCTAAGATTAGTAGTATTCCTTGGTGCTTTGAAATGAAGAAAACCCAAAAGAAATGATAAACAGGCACAAATCTTTAAGATGAAAGTTGCCTAAAGCAAATGCCTTCTTTGCATCAAGAAAATGATTGAATCTTTTTCCAGTAGAGATGTGTTAAATACAGTGTGGGACGTATCATGTACGGTACCAGAATGAGTTCACAAAACAATCAAAGATATTTGTGTTAATGGTCCCCATTATTTCTTGGTGAATATCTACAAGACAAATAAGATATTTTCCAATAGTAGACAGAATATACATGTAATTCAATATAGATTATTACTAAAGAAAACAAGACTTGAAATTTACTGTGATTTTATTCACAATCACTAATGTGAAAAGAGACAGAAAGCGAAAAAAGAAAAAAAATCAGAGAGACAAGGGTGGGTTGTTAGGTGGACAAAATGAATGATTCTCAAACTTTAATCATCTACAAACAACTCTGCTTTCTTTTGGTATCCGCAATCCCCTCCTCTGCAACACACATTTCCTTATCTTCTCCTCTTGCTATTACTTGCGATTAGAATTTAGTTTGCATTTGTTCTGTTAGTAGAGGTGAGAATTCATCAAAACAAATTACTATTATGGCAGCAGCATTTGCAGGGACGCAACAGAAATGCATGGCTTGTGACAAGACTGTGTATCTGGTTGATAAGCTAACAGCTGACAATCGTATCTATCATAAAGCCTGCTTCAGATGCCACCACTGCAAAGGAACCCTCAAGGCATTTATTAGTTTTGATCCTTTATTTTTCATTTTCGTTACATCCATTTTGCCATTGATGAACGACTTAGACCTCCTTGTAAGATTCTGTGGTTACCAGACATGTTTAAACTAAGTGATCTGAGGATTGCGTCCTAGTTTTAGTAAGATTTGATTTTTCATTCTTATAACTGATGGTTCCAGCCTATCATATTGATTAATCTTAGTTAGGAGATGTCCATTTCCTCTAAGATCTTTGATATCAAATGTGAGCTGATTGCAAATTTATGCCTGAGAATCAGATTGTATCCTTGTGCAATTGCTTATCTGCTTTCTTCAGTTTTTATTGACAAGTAGATCTATCTATTGCTTGCAGCTTGGCAACTACAATTCTTTTGAGGGAGTTCTATATTGCAGGCCACACTTTGATCAACTATTTAAGAGAACCGGCAGTCTTGACAAAAGCTTTGAAGGTACCACAGGCAGAACCCCGAACATCAAATTATATTTCCTCTTCTCTTGGTGGCTCAATCTGATGTATTTCCCATTCACTTTTATTATCTTTCCAGGGACACCAAAGATTGCAAAGCCAGAGAAACCCATTGATGGCGAGGTATTTCTTGAATTATTGATGCCATATATAAAACATGTGTATCTAGTACGTACCATGGATCTTGATTACTAGCTGCTTTGAACAGAAGCCTAATGTCGCTAAAGTTTCAACTATGTTTGGTGGAACTAGAGAAAAATGTGTTGGCTGCAAGAACACTGTCTATCCAACTGAGAAGGTAACGATTTGCTTCTTCAACTTTTCAACAATTTCCAATTTACTTTAGCAAGCGTAAATTTATGAGCACACATTCTCTATATACTCTGGTTATAACATTTTAAGATTTGTCGGCCAAAAGGTTTCGGTTAATGGCACTCCTTATCACAAGAGCTGCTTCAAATGCAGCCATGGAGGTTGTGTAATCAGCCCGTCCAACTACATTGCACATGAGGGCAGACTCTATTGCAAACATCACCACAATCAACTCATCAAAGAAAAAGGTAATCTGAGCCAGCTTGAGGGCGAGCATGAGAAAACTTCAGTGAATGCCAAATGCGAATGATAGTGTCAATGGAAAGCAAGTTGATGCATAAATATTATCTGCTCTGCTGCAATGCCTGTGTTTTGATCCCGTTATCTTCCCATTCGTTACCCTACAGTCTAAATGGCTCCTCCATGCTCAAGTGCAAGACATTACATCCTCGTATTTTTAATTGAATTTGTGTGGGTTTTTGTTTATTATGTTCAATGTGTATGCTGAATTGACATGCCAAGACCTGTTTGATTCTCAGTATATGCTGTGTTGAGATGTGATAGTGTAATTTTGACATTTTAGGAACTCTTATTGCACTGTTTTTTGACGCCACTCCTCTGCCTCTTTATCTATCTCCCTGTGATGATAATATTAAGGCACGGTCAACTTGAAAAGGGAAAAAAAAAATGAAGCATTTGTATTGAGAAAATAACTAAATTACAGGCTTAAGAGAAACCGCAAGGATTTAATCATAAACAATAAATTTATGATATCCACAAGAAGATATGGTAGACAGTGCTACAATCTATAAGTGACATCCAGCAACAGATTTATTTTGTACACAGATGATTCTAAACACGGATATCATTCAATCATATCAAACCTCCACTGCATCAAGAAGACAGCCATCTTCAACCATTCGCTTGAGGTCTATGATAAAATTATCCCAAAAAAACCCAAATCCAAATGTCCCATCCTTGTACTGCCAAATCCTCCCCTCTCCTTGTCGAGGGTTTTCAGAGATTCCGGCTGAATCTCGAACCACTAGATCATAACTTGAGTTTATGTACATTATGTGAGAGACAACCTCATCTTCTGTCTCTATCCATGGATGTTGGCAATGTGTTGGGTTTGCTGCTGCAAGTGCACGGCGATGTACACGACTATCATATAAATATTCTTCGTCTGGTGAAAATGGGAACTTAATTAATGTAGTATTTGACGTCCGAAATACTGGTGCAGCAGAACCAGAAGATAAGTCACTAACCCTTCTGCAGATAATGCCCCCAACATCATATGCCACAAGATAAAAATCCAAGTTAATATCATCACATATTCCCTGCAATATGATGCCCGTGAGAGAGGTCAAACGAGCTGTGATGTAGAATTGAGGTGTTACTGTGATGTAGAATTGAGGCACAACACCGTCTTCCAACTAACTAGAGAAGTAACAAACAATTAAAGGAAACAAGTAGTTAAAACATTGCAGCAGCCCCTCAAGAATTTCTAATTTCACAAGCCAGTCAAGGAGAAATGGAAGTACACAGAACAAACATCTTTGTGTATGCATTAGCCAGCACTCAGTATCCGGTTCATAATAGCAAACTGAAATACAAAGCTCGTTAAACCACAATCCCTAATTCAAAGCAAAATGATGTTCATCATTATTCAGAATTTCCACAACTGACTACAAAAACAATTCATCAATTCAAAAAAAGACAAATGATTATGTAAAAATCAAACATTAATATGCTTTTATGTCATACATAATTTGGTTAGCCAGCCACCACCTCTGATTTTCAATTAAGCAAATCATAAATCATTTTCAATTAAGCTAATCGAAACTATTGTGCAATAAATGCTACAAGCATGTACAAGTATCATATATATACAGAAATACAACAGAAAGGCATTCACAACACCTTCCATAAACCCTGCAAAGGGCGGGCAGGAGTGGGCGAGAAATCTATGATCTTCACAAAATGTTCAGGCTCCCACCTCCTTCTGCCCTGCCTCTCCTTCTCTTTCTTCCTCTGTTTCCTCCATGCCCTCTCCCCGCCTGGGGATATCTTATTCGCCAATTGCGTATACATTTCCGTTACCAAACACTCCTCTGAACTCCCCTCGCCGACATCCTCTGCTCTCGAATTCAGATTCGATACGCTTGGACTCTTTCCCAACACCATGTTTCTATATTCTGGATAAAAACTAGCATAATTTTCCTCAACAAGGACATGGCAGCCTCCCATGAAATTCACATTCACTGAAACAAAATCCTCAACAAATCCCAGCTGACAACATTTGACAAAATCGTCCCAAAATTTAATTTCCCCATTAGGTTGGAGAAAATTAACAATTTCCCCGTCGGAACTCAAACTCATCCACAAAAACGGAGACTTTAAGACATTGTAAGTGCCGTCATGGGAGGGGGAAACCCTAGAGCCAGCCAGAAACGAGGGTCCCCACTCGAAGAAAATCAACGGTGGGGATGAGAAATTGACGGCCGGTTGACCTCCGCTTCTGCGCCAGAAACCAATCAGATTCTCCCATTCGTTGAGGGTTTTGTAGAGGAGCTTGTACGCAATCTTGCCGTCTCCCCATTTCTTGATCTGGGTCTCTGCGCCCCACCGCCTCTCGCACATTGAGTACCAAAGCTTCTCGTCGCTGTTGCAGAGGGAACCGAATCGCTTCGATGTGCAGGCGAAGGTGGCGATTTCTTTCGGGGAGAGGAAAGATAGAACGCTGAGCTGAACGTCTTCAGGAAAATCAGAGAATGAAAATGACTCCATTATGTTTCTGAAATTCTTTGGTAGTTTTTCTCAGGAAAGTTCGTGAGTTTTGTTCAAAACTGGAAAGGAGAAACTAAGGGGCGTGTGGGATTTGGTAGATGCTTGGAGAAGAGGGAATACTTCTGTTACATCACTGTACAGAAGATGAAACTTTCTAGTTACTAGTCTTCGGTTCTGGTGTTGAGGGTATAATTGTAATGTCGATTGCTGATAGAGTTGTTTTTTATGGGAAAGTAAAACTTTCAACGATAATTTCAATTAAGCATTAAGCAGGTGTACGATTGACGTGATCCCTAACATTCTGCATGGTACATCCACCATGGTACCGATGTGTACTACTTAGTGATTTTACCCAAGTGGTCTAATTAATTGCATGCTTTTATATCAAAAAAAAAAAAAAGTGCATGGCCTCAAATCACAGTCTACCGAAAATCTATGTATTAGTATTTTTTTTTTCAACTCGCTAGTAATTTTATTAGTCAATAATGAAATAGAATCTATTTTTAATACAGTAAGTGAGTGGTCTATATAAGAACTCCTAAAGAACGTATACTCATTTTATATAATTAGATTGAGTGATATCATGATATGTTCTCTTGAATAATTAATATAGACCGCAATTCGCATTGAGAAAATGAAAATTGGCAACCCTTCCTTTTAATGGGCTAGGTTGCGCGAGGATTGTCCGTCGTTATCCTTCTATCAATTATCGGAGTTAGGTTTTACAATCCACAGGTTGTCTCCGGCGGGTGACACAATTTAAGTTGGTATATGGCTTTTGACGCCTTTTAAACTTTCTTAAATACTTAAATAGTTAAAAATAAATTATTTTAAAATTGTTTACACATATTCTATTTCACAATTTATATTTATATTTTAAATTTAATTAATTTTTTAATTATAAGGGTTTATATTTTTGGAGATAGAAATTATATAATTAATAAAGAAGAAATAAAATTTAAATGGGGTGTTATAAGAATTATAGAGGGGTGTTAAGAGCTACACCGGTTGAGTTGTGCCAGGCAAGGTCTATACGTGAGCCCGCTAGGCTAATCATGGTGAGAAATAATAAAAATACTAAATGGTTGTCGAATAGTATGTGTTCCATCGACTTCAACTTTTGACCGGAAATTATGACCTAATTTTTATTTTTCGGATCCATCCAATCTAATGATTTATGTTAAAAGTAAATAAATAATATTTAAAACATCATTCATCCATTATTGAATGGAAGCAAGTAATATGGGTATGCTTCCAATGAATGGCACGATTGGCTGTCTCTTATTATGAAAGCAAAATATTAAAAATTCAAGTCTAAGAGAATACGATTTCATTTAAGAAGGGGGAGAAGAGGGTTACCATCGTGTGGTTTTTTTTAAAAAGGCAGTTCTTAAAAATAACTCAAAATTGGATGGTAGCTTAAACATATTTAAATTTAAATTGAAACAAAGAGTAGTCCCTTGATGTACTATACTCAATGTATATATCTTAACTAAATCCAATCATAAGTTATACATCACGATCACACCTCAGCACACTATGTCAAGATAAATAATAATAATAATAATAATAAGGATCATGTTAAGTTACAGCTGCTGTAAGTGTAGTATGAACAGTAACTATATGTATGTTATTGTTCATGCTACAGTTACAGCTGCTGTAACTTACAACAGCTGTAACTTAACATTAGCCTAGTAATAATTTCAATATTGAAATTTCACACGTCACTATGACTTGATCTGTGGCATCGAAAATCCTTGATCTCACCCTCCCCCTCAACAGATGCCAAGATCCCACCACCACTTATTGGATCCTTGGAATCACGGCGCTTCAACTTTCTATCAGCACCGTCAAATATCTGACCAAGTAGTCCTTCGATTGACTCGGGACTAACGTACGATTTGGCTTGTACCAAAGTCGAATTCGAGTTCAAGAACTCAGTATAAGCCGGAATTAGAAACTTTACAGTGGCTTCTCTAATCTGCTCCCTCAAATCAACGTCAGGAATGTTATAAAACCCTCTATGCCTCTGTGAAATCTCATCAAAACCGTTGAGAAAAGCCTCCATTTTAACTCTCATAACGGCTACTCCAACGTCGTTAGCCTCTTCTTCCATGTCCAGCAATCTGAGAAGAGGTCCCCAAGCCTGCATTTGATACATGTAAGCTGATTCCTCAGCCACAACTTTGTACTTCTTTTTCAAGTTTTGTTCTCCGATTAGCTTCCCCAGTTCCGTGTTTCTAGTTCTCGTATAAATATACCAGTAAGTGTTCATAGCGAACACATGGGGCATAACTCTGTCTTTGTAATATGACATTTTTGATTCAATGTTTCTCTGAAGAGCTTCCATGACATTGGAAATTGCTTCTTTGAGTAAATTCTCATCGGTTTCAGGTTTGGACAGTATACCAGCTTTCCATATTTGTTCTGTTCGAAAAACTTTGGCCATAGATACACTGTAAGTCTCAGTTGCGAGGTACTTGACATAATTAATAGCGTACCTTACAAGTTTCGGAACTGAGCCATCTTTCGGAGGGGGAAACCCGTCTGCGTTGCCCTCAATTTGAAGACCAAATTCCCAAAACACTCTGCTTGAAGCATGGACGAGTAATTTTTCTAATTCTCTGAATCTTGTACAGATGTCAGCTCCAGCTTCACCTTCAAAAATCTCTGTGAATTGGATTTTAAGCTTCTCCAGGGAATCGAACATGTCTAAGAGCTTGAACAACTTTTTGGGCTCTTTGCTACTCCTTGCTACGCCTTCGCCAAATCGGAAAAATACTGCCATGAGTTTGTCCGCAATCTTTATAAAGCATTCTCGCCAAATGACTCCATCCATTATTCCTCCCAAAACTTGGACGCTAAGTCTCTTTTCTGATAGTATAACTGTTTTAACTGCAAGTTCCAAGTGTTGTATCCAGAGAGTTATTGCTGTCTCCAAGCTCTCCCACTCCATCTCATCTATTTGCTCTGGAGTGTATGTTTTCAAATAATCTGGATTTAGCTGCATTAGTGCTTTTGCTGCTCTTCTGTACCTCACCTAGAAGAGGGAAAAAAACCACACGCAAACAATCACAAAAATTGAACACTCAACTGATGATAAGTCAAACTTGATTAACAAAATTCCAATCTACAAACTTACCTTGACGAAAATATCGATACATATATCTAGACAATCATTGGCAGCCAGGGTTTCTGAAATTCGGCTAAGAACTCGGACCTCCAATTCTGAGGCCAGGTCAGAAGGCACCATCTGATCAGCTTCTTTATCTTCACTCAACTCGTCTATATTTTGATGCCTAGCTTGCAGTAAAATACCCTCAAACTCATCCTGTAAATTTAGCAAAGCCTGATCAAGCAACCCTTCAAACCTCATGGCATCAACCTCAGTTTCATAGAGGGCCTTAAGAGTAACTAACGTCTCTCTCAATCTGTGCATCCGCAACTGATCAGTGGCTTTAGTCCTGCTCAAGAACTCCACCACCTCTTGAAGCTTATGAATGACTGGCTCCCCATCTTGGCTAATGGTGCTTAAAGTCCCGTTAAGCTGATCGACACAATCGACGTATTTCAGCAGTAGTTTGAGTCTTTTTTGGGAGTTATTGAGAGAGGATGCTCTGGAGGAGAGTCGAAGAAGCATGTGTTGAAGAGACTCCGCTCGCTTGAAGCTGTCAAGGAGTGCAAGGGCAGGGGAGACTGCTCGATTGATTCTGGTTTCGAGTGCTTTGGTGGTCATAGCGAAGGAGTGTAAAGGTGCTATACTTCTTGAAGCAGTGGAAATTGTCTCTTCGATTGTGTCAAAATTGTTGTCAATCTTTCCAAGTTTATCTTCCATTTTTGCTGATGCTTTCAGGATTTTTTTCAAGTCTGCGCAGGCTGACTCCAGCTTCATCAGCGTTGAATCCTCCTCGGCGACGGCCAGAGCCATGATTGAACTTGATTAATACGGAATATATGTTTTTATTTTGCGGGAATTGAATGAGTCCTGTTTACTAAGTAATACAATATCTTCTCTTGTCAATTGACAAGATCAATGGCTTATGTGTAAAAGACGACGGGAGACTCGATCATCTCGATACAGAACTAGACACAAATGGCATTAACCTGTTTAAAACAGACAAATGAATAAAAGAAAAACTAGGAATATGGAGCCGATAATATTTATATCGAAAATATTCCACATATACGGCCGGTTTCGATCCTTCAAAATTAAAGAAGCTGGAGTCGCTCCAAAACTAGCCAGTTGGCATAAAACATCTGCTGCTACTACGTTATTTAGCCAATCATCATCCTCCATACGCACCTTGTTGCATTAGCCATTAGTGTAAAATTAAGCGAATATTTTTATAAAATAAACAAATTTCAAGTTAAGTCGCATAAATTTATTTTTTGCTTCTAATAAACTTGAAATTCTGGAAAACATCAAGGAAAAAAATATATATAATTGCAGAAATTTTTTTTCTGCAAATACTTTTTTTTTTTATAATGTAAAATTTTATGGGATCAATACTCAAAGTTGACAAAAGATATATTATTTTAAAAGTAAAAATTAACTTCTTAATTATTATGCTAATACTACCGACAATCAGCAGCCAGCCGTGGCACAATTACTTCCAAGTGCTTGTAAGGGTGGCAAAAATACACGCTCGGTTCTGGGTAATGTGGGCCAGTATTCCAAGTACGAAGTTAGGCCAAGCTTAAGCATCATTTGATAGACCCGATATTCGGCCCGGAATTTGGATTTAAAAAATATTATAAAATATATTTTATCTTAAATATTTATATTTTTTTAACTCATATGTTACATATATATAAAGTTTTAAATATTTAAAGTTTATATTTTTACATCCAATTTCATTAAAATAAATTTAAAAATTATAAAATCACAAAAAAATTAAAAAAGTATACATATATAATATTAAAAAAGTATAAATTTTGGATACTAGGATAATAACCCGGCCCGGTGCCTAAAAGTTAGATCCGGGCCGGCTCGAGGCATTGCGATACATATATGTTAACATTTTTGTTGTTGTTTAGTTTTTCTTTTAGGTATAGACTTTAAAGATTAAATAAACTATTTTGTATCTACTAACAAAAATTTAAATTTTAAACTTTTAAAAATGAAAGTCGAAATTTTTTTTTAAAATGTTAAAATGTCTAAAATATTATTTATTTATTTAATTATTTTATTTTATTCTTTTGCAACATAACTTAAAAAAATTATTTGTTAAATATTTTATAATATTGAATAGAAATTCTCATTAAAATTAAACAATTAAATTTTTTAATAAATGGCAATTGAAAAATTATATGAAACGGAGCTTAAAGACTTCCTTAATCCAGCCTATTCTTCGTAGACCCATTTTATGAAATTTTGACCTTGGCAAGTAGAGCCCACATAGGCACATAGCAAGATTGACAAATGAGATATCCTGCCACGTCGTGCAAGGTTATCAGGTCTTTAAACCGCCAACGAAACCTTTTAAAGCGCGAAACTTCCAGTGCATTCGCGCAGCTTATCGCTTGCCAAGGCTTTGACAGTTTACCTGCAATTTACTAATTGATCACCCAAAAAAGGAAAGAAATGGCCAGCTTTCTACGACGAGGAGGAATTCAAGAATCATCAGCTTTATTTAGTTCAAGAAGGAGGAGATGGTTCTCTTCAGAAACAGAGGATTCCTTGGTCGAGCACAGCCCCGGTGAAGTCGGAATGCTCTCTGGAATCCCAGAACAACATCTTCGACGACGGGTACTTATCCTTTTATTTACTGCGGTTTCGATTCGATTGTTAGCCTTGAAATCGTTGCAATTTTTCATCTTAACTTGTTAATGGATATTAATTAATAGGTTCCAATTCGATTGCTCTGCAACTTTGAACTTTCGCTTTTATCAACTGCCAGGTTATCATTTACTCACCCGCACCGCAAGTCAACAAGGATCTGGGAAAGTTGGCAAATGGTTTATTAATTTCCTGTCAACTCAGAAGTACGTTCGTCAAGATCATCTTAAGCATTTTCCTACTTTGTGTACACTCTTAATTAGTTAGGCTTGTTGATATGATAACTTGATGACGGGAAACTATAATTTTCTTTTCGTTGGCAGATGGGAAAATCCTTTAATGGGTTGGACATCCACAGGGGACTCGTATGCCAATGTTGGTGAGGCAGGTCTCTGTTTTGACAGTGAAGCGGCTGCTAGGGCATTTGCTGAAAAACACAGCTGGGAGTATACGGTAAATTTTAGTTCCGCAAAACATGTCCAGATGTCGGTTGAGTTGAGTTGGTAATTTTTTTTTTTAAATGAAGACAACAAGTCTGGGATCAAGTTGAGTAGGCATTAAACTATAACTAGAAAATAGGTCCAGTTGTGTATGTAAATGTAAATTGTTGATTAAACATTTTTTTATCCTAATAACTAGAGGGATTAAGTTGCAGACTTGCAGTATGTTTCATCTTCATTGTGTTATTACTGTTTTGCATCTTCTTGACAATTAACGTCAACTCTTGTGCAGGTGAGGAAGTTTCATGCACCTCTTCTAAAGGTCTGGATCTGTTTTTAACTAGTGTCGTTAACAACTTTGCTGATTGTCTTAGAAACTAGTGCGACTCAGTCGTAAAATGCATTAAAAATAAGCCGTAGATTTAGCAAATTAAAACTTTTTTTACCGTTCCTTGTGTCGATGATTTCTTGCCTTTTTAGTTGAAAGATAACATTAGATGGGTTCTTGAGACGCTAAGATGTTATAATATTCATGGATCTGTTTGGCTGCACTTGCAACTGACACCTGACAGCCCTTTTGGCCATTTATTATTAGTTTGCTGCTAACAGCAACTGTGGCTCAAAATCGGCACCAGAAATGTACAATATCAGCAAGAGCTTGAGAGTCTGTTTGGCAGCTGTGATTCTACAACTTAAACTGTTTGATAAATTACTTAAATTAAAGTGATTTGATTAAAAACTCATATTATTTTTACTATTTCTATTAAAATATTATTTAAAAATTATAGTTACCCCCAACACAACCTCCTCTGCACTAATAAAGCTTCCAGGCGCATCATTTATTGACTTCTAAACCGCAAGAAGTCTCCTGTTTTATCTGTTTGCCCCTATAAGCTTTCGTTTTATGCAATCAAACAACTGACTGATATTTTATTATGTTTCAGCCCAAGTCCTATGGTGACAACTTCAAGTGGAAGGGCCCGCCGAAGGATGATTAAACTGTGTGATCGTGATAGATCGTGATTTGTACGAAGGCAAGCTTGTTTGTGAGATACACGTAGGCATGTCCTGTAATCCAGTTGTAATTTAGCTCCGTATTAATTATCCTGCTGTAATTTATCAGTTTAGTAATTATCCAATCGCATGTGTTCTCTTTTTCGGTTGCCTTTTTTCCTCTCTTCCCACTTCGAGCTCGGACAATCCAAGATACCCAAATCAACCAAATCAGCTTTGCCTAAATTGTCAGCCAAAAAAGCCCTAGAATTTAAGGAAGAAAAAGAGAGTCTTATATATTACACATTGCCATGCTCGCTAGATAGACGATGACAAAAACTATATATACTTATGTTCTATGTATACATGAAAGGTCAGCTAAGGTGCAGTCTGTAGGAACTAAACTAGTTGTGTGTACAAATCCAAATTTCAAACATGGCACTAGGACTGAGTAGCCTGATCTCCTTCAACATGAGGATGGAACCTCCATGCGAAGAGATAGTCCTTGATCTCACAGGACAGTCTGATTACATCGCAGAAAGCACTTACCGAGCTCTTCTTGCCATCACTTCCCCATTCTATTCTAACCCAGCATGAAAACCCGTTCGATGAATTATTGGGCATTCCTGCTGAATCAGAAAAATTAAGCATCACCTCCCCACAGATTCTCTTACATGAGCTATTATTGATCACCATTAGATCAAGCCACGAACATTCTGGCTGACCCACCATTTCCCTGAAAGCAGAATTCGCCATCCTCACTCTGTTATGTGAATCTGATATGACGGCCGGCAAGGCCTCCGACTCCACCTCCTCTTCAACTTCCTCAGGTCTTTTAGTAACCACTTGCGCTTCAGGGGTTAATCTTGAGTCTTCATTGATGCAACCAACGCTTATGCTTGAGCCAACTGGCCGGACAGGCCGCGGTGAGATAACATTGTTGGTGGGACTGGGAGGTCCCTGGAGTTGCAATAATAGATCTTTCTCTTCCGGGATCTCAGCCACCCTGTTCAAATCTATGACCTTTACCTCTCCGGATGATTCCACACAACTGCTGAGTTGAAGAGGTGTTGTCTGCTCGGGAACAACAGGAGTGCACGGAAGAAGCGGAAGTGTCACCAAATTTGTTGTTATTATGGTGGTCGCAGCACTGGCTGGATTGTCCAAGCTGCAGCTGGCGGGTACAGCAGCCAGGTGGTTTGGAAGAGTAAGCTGAGCAACTCCATGAGCATGAGCATGAGCAAAACCCTGTAAAGATGGATTCTTGGCGGGGGATGATGTTACATGACAAGGAGAAGAAAGGCCAAATAAATGGGTTCTTGATCTTTTGATGGTGGGTGGTGAAATAGCTGCTCTACCTCTCTTCCTGGTTCTTGTTGGCCTAGCCTGCAGTTGTGGCCATAAATTCCTAAGATAAGGAGATTGTCTGATCTTCGCGCTCTCACCCATGGCACTCACAGTAGCCTCAGGCTTTGGAGCTATGGGCCTGTACCTAGACATAATCTCAGCTGTTTTAGCCGTGGTGGCGGCGGAGTAAGGACTCAGCGTTTTGATCATGGCTGCTGCCCTAGTTTTCAATAAATAGCACAAACGGATGCTAGAGCCTGACTAGAGTGCAAGAAAGGCTAACAATGACGGGGAATAAGTATAGGAGGAACTGAGGTTTTGAGAAAGATGAATAGAATTGGGGGGTTTTATTTGTGAGGAATAGCCAATGAGAGATCGGCAACATGAAGGAAGGAAGCACGATGGGGTGACACGTGGAGGCGTACGGTGGGTACGTGTTTGAGCGGTTTTACATTCAGAGACATGTGGGATTTGAGTATAATTCGTGGGTCCATGCATGCTACAGCGCATATCAATATCATCAAACTTGACAGTGGTCTCTAGTTTTTTGACAAATGATGCCCCAGTGCCCCTGCCCCTGCCCCTGCCCCCAGTTGCTTTGCCTTTATCACACCAATCAAAAAGACTCTCAGTTATAACGCGTGTTTATTAGGCCGCCATGCGTGGATACACCTATCAGGATTGGTTTTGGTCATTTCTTGTTTCTTCTTCAGTTTTACAGAAGCACCCTTTTCTGGGTCGGTTAATTTTGGCGTCTTCACACCTGTCAGCTGCTCATCTTTCATCGCATGCAACGGGATGAGTTAGATTCTGATTGGTGGATGAGCGTTAAACTTACACGAAACCAAATCGCTCCACGTGGCCCCGGCCCGGGGTTGAGATGCTCTGTGTTGGTTGTAAAGCGTGCCTGCTTTTCCCTATTATCGCCGCAGCGGTGCTTTTGCTGTATACCGCGACGTCACTAAATTACGTTTCCGTCGTGAGGCGTCTAGTCATGATTCTAGTTGTTAATTTTGTGATTTTTCATTTGCTACTCATGGGGATTGGACGGAAGCTATTTTAATCGAAGTTTGAGTTTGCTACTTGAAATTTGATTGAATACGCGTAATAAGATTTTAAAGAAAGAAAACACACATAATCACTAACCGCCTCTGAGACTTCAAGGGTCCGAGTAGAATTATTTTTGGGAGGATTAAAATAATTTTAAAAAATTATAAATTAATTTTAGTGTTTAATAAATTTTAAAAAAAATTATTTTTGATAAAATTAAAAAAATAGGGGAAGAATAATTTTTTAAAATTTGATTTTAAGAGTCATTTTTATACACAATATAATTTTATATATATCCTCATATATATTATAAAAATTTAAAATTATCATTATTAATTAAAAAATAAAATCATTAATTTTAAAGATATTATTATTATTATTATTATTATTATTATTATTATTATTATTATTATGTTGAGATGACAAAAAATAAATAAACTCAATAATTTAAAATGTATGAATTAATTTTATTCAACATTATATCCAATTCAGTCATTTATATTTTTACAATAGTTTAACAGTGAAAATTATTAAACACATACTATTATTTTTAAAACTCACAACACTTTTAAAATTTTACTAAACATTTAACTGATTCTTTTTACAGTTAATTATTTTTACATCACAGCTAACGATAATTAGTAGTTTTGAAATAATTTCATTTAATTAGCTGTCCATGATCAAAATATGAAAGAAATTAGTACTTAAAAATTAATTTAAAATTTGTCTACCATTTTCTTACTTTTAAGAAGATGAGTAAAAAAATATTTCATCACTAGCTTTCCGTGGGATACACAAAGTCATCATTCTCTATGGTTTACAAAACTGAAAAAATTATTGGGAGGGTCTATAAGAAAATGAAAAAAAAAAAATATACAGTACTTTATTAAGAATTATGTACAACAAAAATATATATAAGAATATCCTCAAGTGCTGAGGGAATTGCACGGTCAGGCGGACACAATAGGCAGCGCTTCGGGAAGAGTTTTGACATCTATGTGCATTTTAGGGAATATCCCAATTTATCAATTGGTAGAGTGTGGCTCATATACATGATACTAATACTTCATCTTAAGATAAAACTTTGATTTTCATAATAATTAAGAAATAAAATCATTAATTTTAAAGAAATTATGATTATTATTACTAATTATGTTGAGATAACAAAAAATAGATAAACTTAATAATTTAAAATGTATGAATTAATTTTATTCAACATTATATCCAATTCAGTCATTTATATGTTTACAATTGTTTAACAGTAAAAATTACTAAATACATACTATTATTTTTAGAGCTCACAACACCTTTAAAATTTTATTAAATATACTTACCAATTGATAATATCCCAATTTATCAATTGGTAGAGTGTGGCTCCTATACATGATACTAATACTTCATCTTAAGATAAAACTTTGATTTTCATAATAATAGGCACATTTAAATGTTAATTAATAAATTACTTTTATCTGACCTCTCAAAAAAAAAAAACGTTTATATGACAGGGAGTTGGCTTATAGCCTAAGTGATGTTCAGTTGGAAATAGAGGAGGGGAGGAAGGGAATTTAAAATCCTTTTCCCTTTCCATTGTTGGATTAACAATAAAACAAGGGTGAAGGTGCTTAAACCTTCATTCATCAAATGTAAGATAATAAAATGACACAGACAAAGAATTATACTTGGTTCCTCTGGATATTCTGGAAATCATTCTCGATTCTCATAATTCCTTGCGATCGAACTCAAATGTTTGCCTACAAAAAACACTCCAACGTCCAAAATATTTTTTCTCAATCTTTTGGCTCTTATCTATAAATCCTGAGATGAAATATTGGTGGGAAAGTTCATCCTATATCTGAATCCTCATCATTCCTTTCCTTGATTTAATTTGGACCATTAGTTTTGATAACCACTTTTGTTCCTATTCGAGTCTCTAGCATGTGGTTCCATAGTAATCATGTGCCGTTACTTATCAACATTTTCGGGTTCATTTTTATTTGTTTTTTCTACACTTTTTATGTGAATCATCTGATGGATGTTAATCTCAAATCCGAAATTAACTATAATTGACATTCAATTTTGATTTATACTCCGAAATCAATGTGAACCATGTGTATATTAATCTTTAATCTGGGATCGATATAAATTACACATAGTATCCGAATTAATCAATTTTTAAGGGACATCGATACACCTATTATCTGAACTAATCATTTTTTAAGGGACATGTGGTGTGGTGTAACTGGCAATATTTTTTTACACTTACAGTGGGAAACTTGAAATTCAATTTTTGTCGAATTTTAAATTCCATCAAAACTTTGATTCCTCACCAAAGAATGAGGAATCTAAATTCCTCCCCAACTAGAAATCAAAACTTTCACATTTATCCTTTTTAAAATCTTAAATTAATTAGTTAATTTTTATTAAACAATTATTTTTTATAATCCTTTAAATAAGATTAGGAAAAAGATATAAAAATATAACAAGCTTGACGGATAGCCGCTTGCCGCCACTGGACCGCTGCACCATGACATTCGGTTGCACATGGAAACCACCGCCGACACTATTTGATTCATTTTCGGCTGATCTACATAATTATACTGCCGGTGATATCAAAAAATGATTAAAAAAATTTCCAGCAGATATCTCATGTAAATATCGATAAATTATGAATCATTTGGCCTTAGTTGACTGGCTAAAACTACTATTTTATAATTGTGAGGACAACAATTCGAACGTCTATAGATATATTGTGATGGTTTAATTTAATTTTTTTTTCCCAACACTTAAGTGAAGATTGAGATCCCTTGATTATTAGAGAACAACAGTTCGAACGCTTACAGATACTATTTGGATAATGTAATTTGAACAATAATCTCATGTAATAAAAAAATTAAAAATTTTTTACTGTACAATACATATTACTAATTAAAAAGGAAAACAAAAAATTAGCTTAAGTTATCTTTTTATTTTCATAATTCTTAACAATTAGTTTGTTATATTTATGCCTAAAAAGCATTTAAAAGCTCATAGTCTTTTTTTTAATCGTTTATAATCTTTTTTTTAACATAAAAATATGCTTTGAATACTTGAAAAAAAAATGGAGGTTTAATCTTTTTTTTTTCGTTTAAAGGACTTTGTTCTAAGTGTACATGAACTAATTACAATCTATGAAAGTTTAGAAATACTTTTTATGGCATTTCATATACACACTCACCGGTTATCCCACCTCTATTCCAGGCAAAAATATAAATTAAATAACTTTCCTCTCCGAAAAATTGCATTGAACTAAAGTAATTTTGAAATTAAAAGAAATACAAGCGGATAAAAACTTGTATGAGATTTTTGCATTTATCCCACTACTATATTAGGCATTATGACATAATTGTTACATATTTTGCGTCTCCTCTTCAAGTTGAGGTACAATAAAATGTACGGTATACTATTCCGATAGACAAATTTATAGAGAAATTTACCATTGGTACACCAAACCTATTCGTTATAGATTTTTCATTTTCAAGCCTGCCATGTATAATTATAAAATACAAATTGATAATATATAATAAATATGATTCTTAAATAATAAGTTTTATAAAACCAATAAAAATATTATAGGTCCTTTATCATACAAGTATAACATTAAATTAACTTAATTTTTAAGAAACTGCTAATGTTTATGGTAATTTTTATAGTTAAAATAAAAATAAGAAAGGTCCTTTATCATACTAATGTTTATAGTGTCGAGGTTTTAAGATGCAACTCATACAAGCATACAAGCACGAACCTCAATTCCAATTCCAAATTGGGCTTTTAAGCCCACAATCAATCGGTCGGTCGGTCGGTCGATGGATATCAACAGGTTTTGTCAGTAAGTAACTAGTTATTATTTAATATTAATTTATAATTAAAATAAAAATAAGAAAGAAGAAGACTGATGCTATTAACACCCTTTTGATATCCTAACGATACCTCTTCTTTAGATTTACAGTTTTATCGTTCTGTAAAATTACACGAAACCCCCACCCAATTTCATCTTGTCTTGTACAAACTTTTTACACCCACAATTGCGGACTTCAAAATACGAACTCTTGGCACCCACATGTGGAACATCCTTTTTTTTTTCCCCTTAAGTTTTCAATCCAATTCAAAATAGTGGAAACAGTGCAAGAACTTGTTATTGCGTATGGGTCACGAGTTCTATTTTCATTTATTTTTGTACTCATAATTTTGTTGTTACGTTTGTGAAGAACAAATACTCGCCATTGATACAACTCTCATAGTTCTCAAAATTCATTAGTTTACTGTTGATGCATCGTTTGTGGCATTGTGATTACTGCAACGACTTGGCTTTTTTCCTTTCAAGCATTCATCTTATTTTTAAATTCATCAACTTTCTCCATTATTTTTCTTCGATCTGCAAGTGAAATCGTCTTGGTTTGACAAGAACCTAGAGTTTTCGTTCCTTTATTATTAGCCTTCTTGCTCGTGAATCCCATCTCTGTTTTCTTTTTAGCAAACTCCAGGAAATAGTTACAAAACTCAGCTGCTTTTCCTTAATTAATCATCACCTTCTCAACTTCTAAATTTACCAAGGTTATTTATGGAATAACGGGGGTGTCATTAGAAGATATTATGTTCAATTTAATATTTTTAAGTACTAAAAGGGAAGGGGGTGTTGAGAGTAATCTTGAGGGGTGCAATTAGCTTGGGCCATCAGCACGAGAGGTAAGAGTTTGAGTAGTTAAAGAGTCCATTGGCGGATAATATAACTTTGGCAGCTTCGTTGATACCTTAATGGTGGAGGAATCAAAGGCACTACACTTCACCTTATATCATTGAAAAGGAAAAGGGAAAACACCACCTTGCTGGACAAGTAACAGAAACCAGCTGGCGCCGATCAGTCGCACTTCCACAGTTTTATCTGATGACTCTGACTTGATGTAATTCAACAGAAAGAAAGAGAAAAATGGAAGAAAATCGGAGAAAGCTTCCTTCTCTTCCTCCGAACTACGTGACTCTCGTTCAACTCCAAGAGCGGTGGAGGAAACTGAAAGAGCAGCAACAGCAACAGCAACAGCGAAAGCAAAAGGAGAGCGAAGACGATGAACGACAAGAGAAATCAGTGGTAGCACTTGCAAGCACCGATAAGAAGATGGAATTGGAGGCTGAGGGAGAGGGTTTGAAGAAAAATGCGAGTAAAAACAAGCACAGGCGCAGGAACAAGTGGAGGAAGGCACGTGCAGAGGATGAGGGGGCTATCGCAGGAGGAGGTGAAACTCACGCCCCACAGGTGAGTGTTGCGATGGAGGATGTAGGATGTCAATCAACGGCGGAAACGACAAGTCTGCGAGGCCGCGATCAAATAAAGGGAGGAGTTTTCATAGCGGTAAGCACACTAACCACCTCCGTGATCGTCAAGGGGGAAAGGTAAAAAATGCGAGCGGGGTGATGGTTTGGGTGAAGAAAGGAGACACTGTTGGTGCGGCGCAGAGCTCCAGCTAATGCCTAATCAGAACTACGCTTTTTGCGAGTACGAATGAGTTTCTCCTTTTATTATTTATTTATTTATTTTTAAGAAATAAGTATTGTGAACGATGGATTAATTATTTGGTATTTTGCAGCATGGGCTCGTGTTGCTCATTTTCTACTCAGCATTTTTGTTGCATTTGTTACATTATATTATATTATGTTATATTGTATTATTTTAATGTATGTATATTATATTATATTATATTATATTATATTATATTAACATTGTATTATAACAATATTATAAAATATTTGATACTACATTTTATTGTATTAATTTTTAATTATATTATATTTGGTATTGTACTGTATTATATTAATTTTTTAGTGATTAATTTAAAACATGTATTTAAAAATTAATAATACTAAATATAAAATTCTTAAGTTTTAAAAATTTAACATTATTTATTAATATAAATGTTTTTAAAAAATCATAATTCTTTATAAAGATCCAAGTAAATAATTCAATCAAATAACATTTAAATAATATCATAACATAAATAAAATCCAATACGTTCAATCATAGTCTTTTAATTTCATAATTCAAATTACAAGATTGCTTAATCCATAAATTAAAAACCTTTTTGAGTTTCAACCGCCAACTGCATTAATAGAGATTCCATGATAAGAGAGTGAGTTAGAGAGATACTAGACATAAATTCGGAAAAAAAAAAAAAAGAGGAATGATATTTCAATTTTCTTTTTCGGATTGTTCTTAATAGTAAACTTTTATATTATTGTTTTAATTAATGAATTTTTTAATTAAAAATGAGTGTTTAGAATAATTTTTAGAATGTAAATAATTTCATTAAACAAATATAATTCTCTCATTCTCCTTTTTTCAGTCTTTTATTTTTTCAAATTTTCTTACTAGATCTCTTATAATAAATAAATAAATAATAAAGGATCCTACTTTATTCCACTATCGACATTCATTCTGGATGCTTTTATTTACTAAGAAAGAATATTGTAAAAAAAAAAAAAAAAAGAATTCGAGAGGAAACTAAAAAGCCACCAACGAAGTAATTTGTTCGGATAAATTCCTTCAAATTCTATGAAAATGCCAATCACTTGAATAGTTATTTTGCCATATATTCAGTATACATTCATCAACTAGAAGACAAGAAAACAACAACTTCTAAACAAATTCAAGCAAAGTAACTTAAGAAATTCTAAAATTATACCGAAAAGTTTTTTATAGACTCAGAGATTATAGACACCCTAGTTTAACAAAATTTACCAGTCAACAAATAAATTTTACAAGTAATAATTGAGACTCAAAATTACAGTTCACTTCATCAAGATTACATGAAGTTGGTAAATGACATAATGCACAATCTTATTTATGTAGAAGAATAGAAGCCCCGATAACTGGGCAAATTAACCAAATCCCTTGGACATTCTTCGAAACTGGGAAATGATAATGCTGAGAATCTTGGCTGAACCATTATTCTTCTTCTTAATTCTTTTCATCTTCACAGATGCCATATCCTTTGATTCTATAATTGGTACTAAGGCCAAATCATAGAACTGTTCAAAGACAGAATGTATTACATATAAACCTTAATGTTCAGTAAACAATCAATCAACAAATGCACAATAACTCACTAATTTCACAACTGTTTAAGAGATTTCTAATGTCATCATTTGATTACATAGCTTTAAATCCAGCATAAATTGCAGCCTCCAAATAAGAGAACTTGTGAGCAAATTACCTTATAGGCACCATGCAGCAATGAACAACCTATCAAATGAATCTTGAACCCCGTAGCACAAGCACATATGCGTCATTACTCTCCTCAATGAAGACCCATAGGCAAACCAGTGATTAAAAAGGATTTTAACTCCCACTTACAATCAAATTCGTTAATATGTTCTGCTGTAAAAAGATAAATAAAGAGCAGATATATCAAATGGCTGACACGTAATTAATACAGAATAAAGATAAGACTTGATTTTTATTTTTTTAATCCTTAATAAAACCAAACAACAAATTATTGCAGTTGGAGCATTTGGGCAAATTACATGTCAACTTAACCCCAAAGAATTATGTTTTAATAAGATATTGAGATTCAATCTATACTCCACTACTACAACATGTATGTTGCATATAGCTCACCTCAATACTAATTGATAACTTAATACAAGAAAGAGAACTTTAATGTAAATGTAAAGAATTATAGAAACAGAATAATATTTCATTCGCTTTAATTCCATGTTAGCAAATTTCATATTGGAACAACTTAATCAAAGTAGTATGCCAATAAATTCTTGCCTTTGGCAACTTGAGAACACAGTGTGCTTGAATGAGCAAAAAGCACACAAAGACATGTACTGCTAAAATATAGCAGTTATTTAGCATTATAGATGAAAAAATTAAGGCAAAATATGACCCAAAGTGGTGAGCAAACAAGCCTTTAATTTCATCAGCATGTAATTCAATAAATTTGGATTACTGTTGATTGTATCCCAAATTGACACAATCTTAAACTTACTGTAATTTGCAGGCACCACAGTTGTTCAGTGGCAGCAAGGAAAATTAAGAAAATTTATTTGAAAATTTTATCAATTGCTTAATAACTATCAAGATTTTAAAACAAAACTATGCATGCATAGAAACTTAATCAAATTCGGTAAAAAAAAATAAATTATGAGAAAATTCGAGCAAACCATGTAAGTTTATAATCTAACTAAGGAATATCAGTTAAACACCCAAAATAAACTTGAAACAAGTATGGAAATTTTTTTATTTAATCTGAACTCAAATAGGCTTATCAAAAAGATTAATTTCAATAGTACAACACTAAATAAACTAAATTTCTTTATTATGCATGCAAGACATTTTGAATTTGCTATAAGTTTGAATAAAAAGAAGAGTTTGAGAAAGAAAAGCTCGCGGATTTTCAAAACCTTAAGCTGGTGTCTGTCTTTTGCACTCAAATTAAATTTGCTCTCTCAAAAACCCCCATCCCTCTCTCTTCTATTTCTCTTCTTTCCTTCTCTTTTTCCTTTCACAATTCTATTATGCTCTGCTCTCACTCTGGTTTCTTTTCTTTTCTTTTTTCTTCTTTTAAAGCCACTCGCGGTGATGGTGGGAAGCGTTGCGAAGGGGTGTCGTGCAGTGGTGTCATGCATCGCGAAGGCAAATCGCAAAGACCGAAGCTGGTGGTGTTGCAGTGGTGTCGTGCGACATTGGTGGTGTGGAGGCAGATGGTGTGGTGGTGGAGTTGGTATCGCCCGATAGTGGTGGTGCGGAGCTGAGATTTGTGGAGTGGCAGTGTGGAGATGCAGGGAGAGCCACAACAAAGAGAAGGAGAAATCGAAAAAGAAAGCAACGAAGAATATTTTTGACAAATAATTTTGTGGGTTTCACCGCATTACAAATATTTTTTACTACATTGTAATACAACGAAGAATAATTACCAAACATGATATTTTGTTACTTTAATACAATATAGAGTGCTAACGCCATATAATGAGGGCTGTCAAACAGGCCCTTTAAGTACTGATCAAATTATACTACGTCGACATAGAAACTATATGAGTCGTTCTCAAAGGAGACGACGGCGGTGTGAGCAGATTTTCATAATTGTTTTCGAAAAATTGATAATATTGTATAAGTCTGTTCACCCTTTTTGGAAGTTTCTCAAGTCTTTCTAAGCTACTAATTCAGCCAGATTGTATATGTCTTGTTCTTAACTATGTTAAATCAAGTGATGGCCTTTTAAAACCCGTCAAAAGTTTTATCTAAATTGTGTTTGCAGGACAAAAGGTCCGTGAAGCAAATGCATGGATTGCAATGTCTTTCTTTCTTGCAGCCTCCACAGTTGCACTTTCTTCTGTTCTCTTATATCGATCTTAAAACTTAATGTGCCTATTTAAAGGTGCGGCGTAATTTTAGGCTAAGGTCACCTAACCCATGTATGTGTCTTAGTTTCTACGGCGTTCAGCTATAATTCAGCACCGTGCATGTATACTTATGGCAAGAATAGGAATTTGTGCAATTTTTAGGACTTGATGTGCTTTAAGTAAATAACCAGCTAGCTAGACTGGAATATTTTAGGATGCAATCTCATTTGGAGGTAATAGATGAAATCAATTGGCAATTTGGGATTGGACAATTGTTGCCAAAATGCAAATGATGATGTCGAATGTTGGATGCTGCTGTTGAAGGCTTTTTAGCTCTTTAGGTCTCTGGTGCATGTCTTTTGTTGAGAAGTTCAGATTGAAGGAAATCAACTAATTTTTTTTTTTTAACAGAACTCTGTTCATTTGGCAACTGAATGAGCGAGAACTAGGAAAGAAATTCTATTATTGAGCTGCAGCTTTGGACCTTGCAGTGGAGTGTTCTAAATTGATGCCAGAGAACTTCAGTAGTTAAGTACTTCCGTGCTATGGTGCATTCGGTATTGAGAATTGGTGAAACCTCAGATATTAATGCTAACTTCTGTAGTCGCCATCTCCTTTAGGATAGACGTCAAAGAGAATTCTCTAGGTCAGCTCACAATTTGTTTTTTAGGACATTACTAATGATTAATTGCATGCACCTGTGAGATGCGTGGAAACTAAACTAGCCTATGGAAATAAGATTCCCATCAAGAAAATACGGTGTAATTTAGGATATAGCTTAGGAAATTTTGCCTGCACGCGCAACTAAATGATTTCATCTTCATCATCATTCGCTTGCTCATGGTACTCCTTTTCTGCTTTCTTGCTGTACAGTATGATCAATACCCTATAGTTGGCAAATTTCTCTGTTAACCTTCTCGTTGAGTAAGTCAAAAATCCTGCGAATGCAGGTTTGCTGATGGTGGTGGAAAAAGAAGGGGCAGAAGAAGAATCCTGGAAGTAGCGTTTATAAATATTAGATGGAAAGATAATTCAAACTCCTGATGGTCATTATTTTGTGCACTCGAAACTCCAATCCCCAGCCTCCTCTTCTCCAATCAAAGCAAACTATAATTTGCTTTATTAATGCGTTAGAAAAATTCCTGCTCTCTTTGAATATTTTATTAATATTTTCTTTTTCTAACAGTTTCGCAACAAAGCCATCTCTTGAACTCTCTTTGGCGTCATTTTGTACGCCATTTATCCATCAAGACAACAAGTCAGCCATCTCAAACTCAAAACAAACTCATCTTTCTTTTTTAAATTTATGGACCCATTATTATATCTTATTTACTTAACCACAAAAAAACTTGGAGAAATTTTAAAGCTACTTCGTTTGGCATTCTCCATGGTTCAAAACTTGAAAATAAAAAAGTAAGATTCTTCCTCCTCTTCAAAGTCGCTCTTACGACACATTACAATTATTTTAAAATGTTTGATTCGGTTCGTAAAGAAATTCGTTCTGGTCGAGGATGACTTTCGGAGTTGAGGACATCGGTTAATTCAATCAATTAATAAATTAATTAATTATTGTAGGATAGGACCTAAGTATTATGAAGTAACTGTTAAAAAAAAAAAAAACTCTTTTTTCGGGAATTTTTAATTTTTTAAAATCACTTATAATCTTGAAAATAATTTACGCTAACACCGTGCAATAATGCCAGCGTAATCGTTTTAAGCGGCACCACGCAAGACACGTGTTGAAATTGTTGTGCGTTGTCTTTGAAAATCTGTTGTTGTGTTCTACTTGTCAACCCCAAAAATGGAGGTCTGAATCGAAACATTTTTTACCTCGTTTATAAACAACCGCTGTTTTCATCTTCAAACGATATTACACCTATAGACCTGAATTTTCTCGAAAAAAAAAATATTCCTGGATTTCTTTCTTTGTTATTCGAAGAGACTGGCCGATAATTTGAAATCTAATTATGGGTTTTGAAACTCAGGTGCACGCGTCTTTTCCCTTTGCCTTCTTATTTGTTTTGCTTTAGCTTTAATTCGTTTCAATTGCGTGCCCTTTCTAGTAAATGGAGTTATGTATGAATTAATTATACAGATTACAGAATGGCAATGGCCGGTGATGTATGTTAATGATAACGACAGGGTTCAAATTAAGATATTATGGTGGCAAGACCTGGGAAGGAACACGATAAGAGATTACGGATATGAATTAATTACAATTATATTAATAACAGCAGTAACGATATTTAATATAGCTCATAAATTATGCCCTTACGACAAGGATGAGAATATGAGATATTATCTCTCTGCGTATCCAATTGCTTGCAGTTTATCTGATCATATTTGTCTATTATTGTTTGACAAATTTCCCCTTTTTTTTTTGTGGTTCGAACTTTAAACAGATGATGAATAGTCATAGTGAAAATTCTGTTGATTTGCTGGAAACATGTGATCTCTTGGATTCCAAAGAAGGCAAGGCCAAAAAAAACTGGAAAAAGGCAAAATGGCATCTTGTTGAGTACCAGAAATTACCGGTGTATTTGAGGGACAATGAGTACATTGTGGGTTACTACAGATCAGAATGGCCTTTGAAGCAGATCCTCCTTAGCATCTTCTCCATTCACAATGAGACTCTTAATGTCTGGACGTAAGGATTTTTTCTTTTTCTCATTGGCTTTCAATTTTGATTATAATTTTTGCTTGCAAAGCGCACTCTGTCAATCATAGTGTTGATGATGATTCATGAATTAGTTTTCTTTATGCATCTCCTTGGCATTGAAAAGCTTTATGAACTATTTCTTTGCCTCTAGATGTGTTGTAATTGTAAATATATTTTGTCATTCTTATAAGATATACTGTTGCATTATCTTTGATGTGTGCCATTTTTAGGTAAAGAAGATGTAGCCCAGCTTGTCATGTCCTCTATACTCAAAACTATTCACTTTTTTTCCAGGCATTTGATAGGGTTCTTCCTTTTCCTCTTTCTTACCATTTACACAGCAATGAAGGTTCCAGCGGTTGTGCATCTAGATTCCCTCCAACGCTTGCGTGACATGCTCCCGGTTGCTGATTGGCACAAGATTCAAGAACAACTCTTGAGTTGCTTTCCTTCTATGCCCAACATACCTGATCCTCATAGATTAATGGATGTCTTAAAGTCAAAGATGTCTTGGCCTTCAATGGATTTTCTCACATCACTTTCAGGTTTGGCATTTATCTCTCCCTGATTTCTTGCCTAAACATTTATCTCAAGTTTATCAAACAGTTGATTGTGTTGTCAGAATTTAAGCTACCTCATCTTTAGTTACTATTATTAATTTTTAAACTCGTTCTTCTTGCTTATTAAGCTTTAGGTATATTCATGTTCTTTTTTATTGTGGTTCAATTGAGATTCCTCAAATGGAAGAAATATCACTTTTCTAAAGTTACATAAATGAAAACCAAACTGCCCACCATACTTCATATGAGTGGGGTTCAGACACTCCAAGAGATCTTATCAATTGATCCCATTAGTACACACCTTTAGGGAATTGTTCTTGCAATAGTTTGCACGGTATCAACCACGAGGTTTGCAAGTTTTTAACCTGTTTAGGTATTTTTAACTATAATCTGCATTCTAGAAACATATCGAAATGCTCAGAGATACCCCTTTGGAATTCGGGTCCAAATTGCTTCTCCCATTTGATTTATTACTGTTGTTTCCCCAGTATCAGGCCTAACGTATCCGCTTAACATTTGAACGAATGCAGCATGCCTAAAAGATGATGTGGTCAACAAGGTAGCTCCAATTACAGTTCAGGCAATCACAAGATGGCCCATTTTCACATTCTTAGGAGGAGCCATGTTCTGCTTGCTAGCCAGCAGTACGTGCCACCTCCTTTGTTGTCACTCAGAGCGCCTTTCCTACATAATGCTCAGACTTGACTATGCTGGAATTGCTGCTCTCATCTCGACGTCTTTCTACCCTCCTATCTACTACTCATTTATGTGCTACCCATTCCTTCGCAACCTTTATCTGGGGTTCATTACAGTGTTAGGTATTGCCACCATCGTCATCTCTCTCCTTCCAGTTTTCCAGAAGCCTAAGTTTCGGAGCTTTCGAGCTTCCCTCTTCTTTGGGATGGGCATCTCAGGGATTGCACCAGTTCTTCATAAGCTAATATTGTTTAGGGGTAAACCAGAGGCTGTCCAAACTACAGGTTACGAGATTTTAATGGGATTGTTCTATGGGTTTGGAGCCTTGATCTATGCCACGAGGGTTCCGGAGAGATGGAAGCCTGGCAAATTTGACATTGCTGGTCATAGTCATCAACTGTTTCACGTGTTGGTAGTGGCAGGGGCTTATACACATTATCTTGCTGGGCTAGTTTACCTCAGGTGGCGGGACTTAGAAGGTTGTTAGAGATTAGCCAAGCTTCACATGTCATCTTGACCATATGTACTGAGTGGAAAAAACTAGACTTATATGAATCTTTGCATGTAGCTAGTCGTACTGCTTTAGGTTGAATGAGATGTCCTGATGATCTTCAAAGTAATAAGAAGAACACGAGGTCTTGTAGAACACTCGAGAACTTCAATGTATGGCCAGTATTGAGAAAGACTGAAGAAAAGTACTGAAGGGAAAAAAAATCTGGGAATCTAATGCACAAAACTCTGTTCTTCTGAGCAAAGTTATATTAAATGAGTTATGATCATGGAATGAATAATTTTAACTGCGTGAAAGGTGAAAATTTTGCTGCAACCAAAAGCAAACTTTTAGTGGACCAAAACTCAGTGTAGCCGTACGAGATGGCCGGCTGGGCCTGGCATGGGCAATTACATTTAAAGTGCTCAAATGAGCCATACAAGTTGGACAGTGAGTTATCAATCCATGACAAAAGACGACGCGATATTCGGGGCCCCAAAATTTGAATGGGGTCTCCGATATCCGATTTTTTCTAAAAATATACCAGCTGTGCAGAGCAACCAGACAGTTGACTATTCTCATGAAGCCCTCTGGCTGGATCTTACTAAGTCACAATAATATAATTTACATCTATTTATTCATCTGTTTATTAGTTATTAAATACTGTTGGGATATCGGGCACAAACAAGTCTTGAGTTGATGTACGCAAGTTATAATACTGGGTACGTTACTGAGCCATACCGTAATTAGAAATGGGCTTATGAGATAAATGTCGGGTTCAAATAGCTAGCGCCATTCTGATTATCTTCAGCTTCATTGTAGTAATTTGATGTTTGTGTGTAAAATATTAACAAAAAAAGTAAACTGGCTATAAGGAAGATATGATATTAATTCTTTGAAGTTGAACGTATTTAGGAGGGCGGAGTGGTGTTAAGCGCATCACCCGACCTTCGGAGGTTCCGTTTGGCTTTTGGTACTAGATTCCCCAAGCAAATTTGTCCGGTAATTAATTTGGTATCTAAAATTTTCACTTATTTTTTAATCAAATGTAATACAATGCCTACAACCATCAATATTTGAATTTTCTGGAATCACTATGCGAAGAGCCTAAGAGAATTGATTGAGGTCTCAAATTTGTTATTTACTTTCCCATAAAAAAAAAAAAAAACTCTTCGACAATTATTTATGGCAAATTCTTCTAGATTTTCAATCTTCATAGCAAGTAATACGATATCAATCCCCACAGATCGGCTCACCGATATACACAACTAACCTCGCAATTTGCCAGAAACCATCACTATATCAGTACATATCATGCTATCACCACAATTTATCCCGTTTTCAATTGAATACCGGGCCTGCCTTTGCCTTTTGCAGCCTGCTAAAATAGAGGTGGCAATAAAACCCGCCCGGACCGGATCCGGCCCGGACCCGGCCAATTCGGTCCGGGCAAAACCCGAACCGCATATATAAATAAAGCGGGTCCGGGTTTTGAAATTTAAAACCCGGACTTTTCCGGGCACGGGTCCGGGTATAAGACAAAAAACCCGGAACCCGGATCCGTGCCCGGTTTTTTAATAATTTAAAATTGAAAAAAAAAAGAAAATATAAATATAATGCATTGCCCAAAATCCCAATGAACCCTAAATCCCTAAACCAAACAAACTTAAGTGGTGCTGCCGGCTGTCGCTCCAACACTCAACGCCAGGGCTTTTCTTCATCCATGCTTTTCTTCATCTAAAGATCGAATCACTTGCTGCCATCTGTCAAAGCCTCTTCCCTCCTTTGCCTCCAGCAACCGTCACCCAACAACACTCCCACAAGTCCACAACCAAGCGCTCATGAGGCAATACTCTTTATTTCTTCTATTCTTTTCCTTTTGTTTTTTTTTTTTTCCGGTCAAATCTTTTTTTAAGTATGAAAGACAAATCTTCTTTCCTTCTACAAAGCTTCTGCCTCTCCGCATCCAGTCCCTCATGAGGTAATGCTCTTTATTTCTTCCATTCTTTCCCTTTTTTTTTTTTTCAGTCAAATCCTTTTTTAAGCATTAAAAAAAAATCTTTTTTTCCCCTTTTTATTTTTAGGTAGCAGAGCTGATGGTAAAAAGGGGGCAGCCACAAGTTAAATTGAACTTATGAATGTTGGATGCTATTTGGTGATTATTGTGCCATTGAATTGAAGTTATGGATGTTGAATGTTATTTGCTGATTATTATGCTGCTAAATTGAAATATTTTGATAGAGATTGAATGAATTTAGGATGGGTAGATATTTAAATTTTTGTACTGATATAATTTTTTTTTCCCAGTTCATGTCCGGGCAAAGAAAGCCCGATTAAAAAACCCGGACCCGGAAGTTGCCGGGCTCGACCCGGACCGGATGTAGAAAAACCGGGCACGGACCCGGGTCCGGACAGCTGTTGTATTGATCCGGGCCGGTCCCGGGCAAGCCCAAACCCGGACCGGACCCGGAGTTTTGCCATCCCTATGCTAAAAGCAAAAAAAGCGTTCGTTGAATCCCCAAATCCCCATCCTTAAGTTAAGAGACCGGCTGTGCTGGTAGCCCACACATAAGAATATTTCTCATTTTCACACAAGGCCGTTGGATATAATTGCTTCAAATCCAACGGTTGTTTCGCTAACAGGCAAAATCAAAAAACCAAATAAGTCAAATGATCTTTTAAGTGTTGAACTTAAAACCTAAAAGTGAACAAGCTGTCAGCCGTACTTTTTGAATTAATTGCTCATGCTCATGCATTTAATGCTAGTTTGTACCCCTGGAAACAGTGGCTAGGAACATGGCTAAAGTTTCTTCTTCGAATGTTACTTTTCTGTAAACTTAAACCATGGAATGGTAGTAATTTTTTTATAAATATTTTACATAAAAAATTGATAATACATTATACGTTTGGTGGAATTTTTGGCACTCGAATGAAGCTAGAATTTACAGTCTATAGGGGCTCCGTTCAATTAATTACCCAATAGCTAGTCCTGCTTCTTGGTTCAAAATGGAGCAGTTAGCTAGGGGCAGGGAATCCCATACCAAGAGCAAGATCAAGATCAAGATCAATGGTCGTCAGCAGATCAAAACCGTTGATAGACGTGCATGAATCATGATGATCCGTGCGAAAAGCCCAAAAACACGGCCACTTGTATCCGGATGGCATTTTCCTTCCTTTAATTTTCTTCTCTGTTACTGCCGTCCATGCACGTACTGTCTAGTGTCTACGTGCACGCATATTGCCTGTCGATATATATGATCATTATCATACACAAAGAAATAAATAATCAAATAAACAAAATAAATCTCATCTAATAAGTAATATTGTACTCATTATAAGTTGTGTCGCACGAAAGTTGTTAAAGTAGGTCTTGAATTTCTCAACTAGCTAAGTTAGAATATTTGCAGAAAAGCTAAGGAAAAGAAAAAATAATTAAGTTAAAGAGAATTTATAACCATAAAAGCGTGTGTGTGCATACAGGATAGCTTGCTTACAAGTTACTTATTCGCTTATTTCTTTAAGTTACTTATTTAAAATATTAAGTGTCATACTTTATTTATAAAGAGATTTGTATAACTCTACTAAATCTTAGATGCTTCCATTTTAAAAAGTTCTAATAGCTTAGAGAGCTCTTATGACCTAGAGTAATCTAGAGTATTTTATATACAAGGTACTATAGAAATTGCATTTTATCACTCTACGGAGAATTCTTAAGTTATTTATAAGGAATGTGTTAGGAATGAAATCTTATAGAATCAACTTGTCTAATCGGTCTGTTTGTCTTGAAATTTGGACAGTCCGTAGCATGGTAACAATAAGCTGCTGCATAAGTGAAAAACTCGGTCACTCAAATGAAACCTAACCGGCCAAGCTACCACGAACGGTCATTCTCAGAATGACATGACATCTAATTATCAGGTTTGGTCCACTCTTTTGATTTTTCGGTCTTCAAAACTTATTATCAAATATATATATAAAATTAAGAAAATAAGTGTATGTATAAATAAATATTGAATTTAAATCCAATGTATATATGAACTGTATTAATATTTTCTTTTGCAACTTAATTAAATAGTCGAGAATCATGTGTGCAGTTGTAAGCATGGTGGTTTTTCTTTGGAAGACAGAAGCAGCTAGCAAAATACAGATTTGACTTTTAATACATTGATAGAGACTGAGAGTTTGTTCGTTTTAGCCATGAAAGAGAAATAAAGTGATTGAGATTTCTTCAAGAATATCGGAAGCTAGGGTTTGAATTTTGAGATCAGTTTCATCATCAGAGAATGGCAACTGGTTAGCTAGCTTTGACCTTTGCATTATATGTTGTTGGGGAGAGGGGACCATGCATATGATATGCATGTTAACAAATAATCTCCAGCTGCTTGGTGCAGGCATAGCCCATACTGTAGTGGTAATTATTTATGGATTTTGAATGATCAAGTAGCGTATTACGTGATACCAAAAGTTTAACTTGAAAGGTTCCAAAAATAATATTAATTTTAATAGACTTTTTATAAGAAATGCGGACTGAAACCAGTGTTCTCAGATAAATCAAGAGAAAATAATTAAAATGAATTAAGAAATTAAAATTGAAATAGAGTATGCACAAAAGAGCGAAATTAAGGATTTTCTTTTCACTTTTTTCTTGGGAAGAAAAGAGCGAGATTGAAGTTGAGATTCTAATACAAAATTAAAAAAAATTGCTTGACCTAAAAGCTTAGTTGATAAATAAGAATTTAAAACTAAAAGCTTAAGCTGGTCATAAATAAGAATTTAACCATAGTTTCAAAGTCATGTCTCTAAGGAATAGGGTTGAAAAGCTAGCTATCAAAGAAGTCCTCAAAGCAACCATTAACGTTTAACCTCAAGGCAGCACAAGCCAACTAGCTAACCAACACACAGAGATCACGGATTATGGACTGGCAAAGGGCCACAAGCTAGCCAAGGGCATGTGCGTGTGAGTTTAGTGTCTTGGGACCATTTTGATATTCAGACGAATTAAGATCCTACTATTGGCCCCATTATGGAGTCACTCCTCACATATAATCATTGTATAACAATTAACAAATCGATCAAGCTCCAGCATTTCACATTTTTTAGGGTCACTGATACACATTGTACGTCATGCTTTCCTTTTTATAATCTCAAGTAGAAGCAGCAACCTTTGTATTAATTACTAATCATGCAGATTCTGGTTATCCATATCCGATAGATAAAGCCCTTATGCCGTACAGCTATTTTCTTCAGCTATTTTCTTCTGCTAACCGGTTAGCTCTCTATTCACTCGAAGAAGAAAATTCTGATGATCCATATCTGATAGAATATATCTTTGGACTTTGGTGCCTTTTCATTATCATCCATTGGTCGTCAAATAAGTAGAAAAATCTGATGGCCTAAAGTCATGTTTAGAATTACGGTTGGGTAGTTATTAAGTTATAACAATAAAGTGTTTGATAAACACTTGGTATTATGACTTGCAAGTTATCTTATTCTATCCCATACTCGTATGATGAAAAATATTATTTTTTTTATCAAATTTATTATTTAAAACTTATATTTACCACACATTATCAACTTAAATTTTTCAACTACAGTTTCTTTTTTCTTAGTACCTCAATACTAAATAGAGCTTAACTCATACTAAAAAATTAATAAGTGTTGAGTATTTGCCTCAAGTTAACTTAAGATTCATTTTCAAACGACATGGGATAATATCTTGAATATGGATATAGTATTATAAAAACTGTAAAAATATAGTGATAAATTTGTTCTGACGTCAAAATGGTAATAGGTTATGAAAAATGTCGAGAATACGAGGTAAATGTCCAAATTTATTAGAGGAAAAAGAGTAAGAATTCACCGCTGCTAGTAGGGCCCAAGAACAGCTATATGGAATGTACTAAGGATGGAATTTCTACCTTAAAATGGTGGAACGGTTTCTGTCTGTAAGCATCAATACAAACACTAGATCATGTTACATCAATTGTGTGTTTATTTTTCCCATTTATCTAACTCAACAGCTCCATCATTTTGCTACATATTGATGTCCTGATGTGTAAGATAATACGTTCTTTTAGCCAAGCATGCACACCAAATATTTGCACAAAAGGTACATGGAAATATATACAAAACCAAGAATCTAAACGAGACAACTTTTATTTTTTAATACTTGTGGTCAATTAGAGCGTCTTTAGTCCCAATCTTAAGAACGCCAATGAAGACCAGGTCTCTAAATTGAGACCAACCAACAACACAACAAAGTCAACAAGACTCCACTACTTGCTTCTAAGTAATTAGTGTTGTGACATCCAACTATACTAATCGTACTGTGACTCTCTCATTGAAGATATTTTGGATTTACCGTTTAGATTCAATAGTTGCTGCTTAAAACATGAACGGTTGGTAAACTTTAAGAACAAATTGCTTCTATTCATGTTACCTAGCTATTAAAATGTGGTTTGTATTGAGTCGTACTGGACCCATCAATTAATATGAATTTTGGAAATTATCTACCAAGCATTATTGATGTATAGTTGTAAAAGCCAATAAGTTTGCAAACTCAACCGTGATATGTCCATTTCAATAGTTTAATTTTTTGTGGTAACGGAATATTATGAAAGCTTTTTTTAGTTTTCTCCAAAAAATAAAAAAAAAGGGCCAAAAAATTCAAAAAACAAAAGAAAAGACGAATTTGGTACATGGATAAAACTTGTTTTCTGCTCTTAATCTTATGCTCCTTATGCAGTTAAAAGGATGACGATAATTAACAATGAAACATGTCTGTTTTATTGAAAGGAAGACAGACCATGAAAATTTAAATAAGGGGTTTACTATTTGTTACATGTAAAATATTGTCAACTACCAAGAGACAAAAGATATGTGATATAAGTTAAAAATACGTTGAAAATTTACAGTGAAAGTGAAAGGACACAAGTAGTAGCAGCCCCATTCTAGTGGAAAGATCAAAGCTGAAGATTACTACTGTTACCTCACCAATTGCTACTGTCTCCTTTCTCTTTCTCGCAATCACACAGCCACACAAAGCCAACTGGCAATTTTGGTTAATCCACTAAGTGAAAAAATAAGATGGAGCAAAGGACAAAATTAGTCTAGGATTTGAGTGTGATATCATTTGGTTTGTTTTTATTTTCTCTTGCTCTTCTACTTAAATAGACAAGGAACTTGAATGAGAGCGTGAGTGTTTGCATTTTCATTTTCTTTAAGAAGGCATTGGTTGAAGAGAGTGTCTTAAGTGTATTAGTAATAATGAATCTATCAGCTTCACAATGCAAATGTAGTAGCAGTGGTAGTGGGTGTGAGTCTGGGTGGACTTCGTACTTGGATCAATCATCTCTTTCAAGAAGCAGAAACCAATGCTATAGTCTTGGTGATGGAAATAACGAAGAAGAAGAAGAAGATGACTTGTCCATGGTGTCTGATGCATCTTCAGGGCCTCCTCATTATTGTGAACATGATGAAGATTGCTTTGATGAAAAGTGTTGTTTTTCTTCTCCTCATTTGCCTTCTGAATTGGCCCCGGCAAAGAGCAAAGGCAAAACGAAGATCAAACAACAACAGCATAATTCATATCTCGATGACACTGCTAGCTCCGCTGTCAAGGCAAGTTTCAATGACATTGCTAATTGTTCATAAATATGTAGTTTTGGGGAAAAAAAAATTTTAGCTAACGGGTTCTTGAAACTTATTTATTTATACAGAAAAATATCGGTTTCTCTAAAAATGAAGCTGCAGTGGAGCAGGTTTTGGGGTATTCACAAGGCTTCTCTGCAACACATTTAAGGGTACTGTGGTTGCTGTTGTTTCCACCACGAGTATATAAAATTTCGGTCTTCTAATATCCTGCCAATTCTATTGCAGGGAAAATCAACTTTCAAAAAGGATTTTGATTTCTTGCAATCCTCTCTGGCTGGAAAAAAATGTTAGCTTGCTTATTCTTACTTGTTCAAGTTCTGAATTTAAAAATAAATGATTCCTTCTATTCCTAGAACTAATTTGTAGTGTATCATCTCTGGGCTGCAGGTGGTTTCAAGGAGGAAAGTGGGAATGACAAATGGCAATTGTAATATGTTTTGTCTCTATGGCAAAGTTGCTCAGGATAGAGAATTGGGATTTGGGAGGCATGTAAAAAACATAAAATCACGCATTTAGATCTCACTAGGGGTCTTGTTCATTTGTTTTCACTTTTGTCTTTTCTTTTCTTTTTTTTCCTATTCTACTCCTTTTAGTATGTTCCTGTCAAAGCTGCGGGAAACAAGCTGAGGCCATTAAAAATAAACTATCTTTATATATTTACTTTTGCCACGAATACTGGTAACCGATAAGTTATATATCTTCTGTGCATAAAAATAAACTTACAGCAAAGCAAAGCCAATATTTTATTACATGAATCACAAAACCAACCATAATGCTCCTTCTGATGTCATGGAAGAAAAATTAAGAAGAGCAGATCGAATATCTGCAGAAAAGAAGCTGAAAACTGGAGGGTGGAAAAAATCAAGAAAAATTTTTAATGCTATGATAAGAGTTGTGGTCCATTGAAGAACAGGTTGTCTTTCTTAGCATATTTCATTGATAAGAGAGAAGGCAAGTAGGCAACCAGTCACACAGGACACATTGGATATGAGAGAAATGAAATGAGCATCCAAAATCCAGAGGCCAATAAATGAGATGAGATGACCCACTAGTTTCCACATCTGTAATTTAATTTGCCAGCCTAGCTTCCTTCACACTGACTCGGTAGGGTTGGTAAATTTGGTAATCCTTTGCCGGCCTAATAGCACTCGAAACAAGACAAGTTTTCACATGGATGCAACCAAAAGTTAAGCTTCATTTTCGACCAAAAGTGGCACCCCCCGCCCCCCACCACTATAGCTACCCACTAAGAATGTGATCCATACACACAATTATGCTGCATAATTATTAAATTTGTTTTGGCCTTTTTGCCTTCCTTTCATAATCTTTATATGATGATTTGATCCTCAAAATTAGTACCCATATCCTGGAAAAAGACTTTAGATTTTACGAAAAGGACAAGATCACTACCTCTGCCTTCCTCCAATCAAACCTTCTTCCTTTCTTCTCCCTCTCTGAAGGCAAACTTGGCCACTCACGGCAACATAAGCAAGCAGCAGGTGAAGACATCACCCATCGTCCAACCAACCAATCTTAGCAGCTCAATGATTGCTTGTATTACTTGGAAAATATTCCCATGCCCGTAAAAATTCTGGCTTCAAAGAGCAATAAGGATTAAGGATTCGTCCCCGTCCAAAAGTCTCTTCCATTGCATTGCAACATAAAGCAGTACAGAATGCCCGACTAAAAACTGGAAACCAGCTGGGCTTTGTATCGGATAACTCTTTAAATTAAATTATTAACCATTAAAAGTAAACTAAAAATTTGGTTTAAAAAAAAAGTACTGTTACTGTCTATAAATCAATGCACATACCCATCGAACATACAAATTTATGGCGTAAAAGAATCATGGAAGACAAAATTGACTAATTTAACATGTTAACAAAATTTTTCAGAGGAATACAATACACAACATGCAGCATCGCTACAGAAACCCCTGCCTGGCCTCCCCAGTCTTTTTCATCTCTTTCCAAGCATTTTTTTCCTCCTCCAACTTCACAAGTTTCCAATGAGAAGAAAATGGTGCGTTAAAACAGAAGCAGTCTATTGCCACATTTGAACTTTCCCCGGCTGTGTATATTAATTATGTTCCATAAATATGTCTGTGAATGGGGGCGTCAAAAGTTTTAACCACTTCCAACCACGGTTTGTCTATGATCAACATGGAACTTTTGGAAAGATGTCCGATAAATAAAACAGGATCTCTGAAAGCAAAAAATTCAAAATTTTTTCTACCATGCAGTTTATTAGACTCCGTTTGGCAGTCTCTCAACTTCCGCTTCAGCCTACCATTGATGGGTGTACTAGCTATCTTCCTCAAAGCAGACCCCTGACCACTTGCGATGTCAGTTTCGTCATCTGGATCCACTGGTCTCCCAAAGTCAATCACACACATTGCCCTACACCACAGACAATGTTTTAAATATTAGAATGCCATCAAAATAGATTATAGAACACCAATATGTAGTAACCACAGCTAAATATCACAATACTCTGCAGGTCTCAACATATCCTACGTTTTGAAGGAAGGAAAATAACTTAGTCCAGAGTTCAAACAAAAGATAGAAAGTGGTAGGGACAGGGAGAGGCCCAGCCAATGAGGGACAGGGAGAGGCCCAGCCAATGAGATAGCATGAAAGGGATAAGTTGAATGCCAATGGGAAAAAGTAAACAATATGCAGAATGCAAATATAGTGCAGGGCATGCCATTTAAATTATAAAGTGAAGCACAAAAGAACTGCTTTGCAAAAATGACCACGTAAATCAATTAAAAAAAGTCCGCACAAATTTATCCAACATCCAGTTTTCCTCTACAAAAACAAGTGCTGCAAATTGACTGATGAAATAAATGAAGACAAAGACAGTATACCAAACATACTGGCATTTCCTTTTCATAACCAAAAAACATATTGATACCATAATAAATAAGCAGCAACCTAATTCTAAATCAGCATGCATATGCCATAACACAGATTGAATTATCTGCATCACCAGAGTGTTTATTTGCTTCCACTTATACTTTAAAGTTTTATTTATATTTTAATTTAATTAAGTGCAATCTTCAAATTTAAAGCTGCTGCCAGAGTAGGAAAGAAAAAGAGGGTATTGAGCGAGAGAGACTCGCACCTCGCACTATAAATGATAACAGATGATGAGCTAGGGGAGGGCGAGAAAGAGAGCCCAACAACCTCCCCAGGAAACTCTTGATATCTCCTTGGCAGAACAAATGTATGCTGCATTGACCATTCTCCTAGCTGCTTAGCCTCCACATCAAATACATAGACTTGGTTTGAAGAAGTGGTAATTATAAGAACATTGTTATTCTGAGGAGGAAAACCAGCAGCTGCGACAGAAGCACCTTCCAATCTTGATATGAACCAGTGTTGCCTGTTCCAACAAACCGAAATAATTATATCCGGTGAGGAGCTTTGAACAGAGCATAAAACCAACAAGAGAATTTTGCAACACCTCTCCACAGTACCCTCTCATTCATATCCAATAATTTGTTCTAGAAAGTTAGAAACAGGTTTCAGATAAACTAATAAAAAAAATACAAACTAGCTGTTTCATAAATTAATATTTCAAAAGAATAACCAAGAATCGTACAATGTTCACACCGAGCTATAATACGTGTTTAAAATTGTGGCAAGCCAGTTATTGGCTGTGAACCATGAAACTGGAGTGACTAAAACACTAATCCACATAATAAGTATTATAAATAGATATCTACAATCACTATGGGGTCCGTCACATAACAGTTGATGTTTTAACACATTATCAGGTGACTTTAGTTAATCCCTCAAAATAAGCATAAATAACTTCGGTTACAGGTTAAACTCATAATTAGGTTACACGTACACACACTCTCCTTGTGACAGAAGATTATTTAATCAATAGATCTATATATTTAACAGACGTTAGTATAATTATGAAAAAGAGGGGCAAATACAAATGCATCCACACACACCTTTGAATCTCCAGGTTGAATATATACACATCCCCAAAACAGTTTACGGCAGCCAGCCACTGCCCATCAGAACTTGTAAACATTTTTGTTATAGGAGGCTCAGTAGGTGGTATTTCCCTATCATGCTCCTCACAACAAGGTGTGAAAGTATGCACTAGCTCAGAGCTGCTGACATCCACAACCTGTAGCAGGAAAAACAACAATAAATAATAGTGTCTAACTATTTTCTAGGGTTTAGTATGAAGTCTTTCTTGTAGCACCATCTTATTCTCGAGGAAAATGCAATATGACAAGGCATTTCATTCAAACTTATTTATGAACAAGACATATGGTCTCAAACATTTGGAACGCAGAGATTGACAAAGCAAAATGATATAACATGAATTTTTGATAAAATAAGTACATTAAATGAATATAAAGGGGTGCATCAAGGCATACAGTTCTTCTACCAAAAAGAGAGAAAGAAAAAACCGAACAAGGTAACATCATTCTGTAAAACTCAGAAACAGAGAGAAAATTAAGAGTTATAGACAACAATTGATCTATCAAATTTGATTCTAGAAGTTGACTAGAAAGATGCAAAAGTACCCCAACAATCAAGCCCAAAGAAGATTTCATCTCAGTTAAGCTTCTCGAATTCTCAAATAAATGCTACAAAGCTCTACCAATCAGAGGATATTATGACTGCCTAACAGATACTAAAACTATTGACCCATTCCTCTATTTGGGCTAGGGATTATGTATTAACCAGAGGACCAGGTGTTCCAACTGTCACTACAATTTATTGTTTCCATGTAATTGTCTTATGTCCCAGTGATTTCATCCTGCTATATAGCAGACATATTAACTCATTTATACGGTAGCAGATTTGTAAATCCTCACCAATTCAGGTATATTTTCAGTCATGTGACAACTGTTAACATCAGAAAAGCATGCCTCATAACAAAATAGTTGAAAGTCAAAACCATATAACATTAACGATCATTTATAACCTTGTCAACAAGTTAATAATTTCAAATGTGCAAACCCATTTTACATTGCATTTCCAGGTGAAAACTCGAGTTCTTAGTAAGCAACATGGCAAGCAACAAGAAACAAGGGAGGCTTCCGGCCACTAAAGCTAGGAAGTTTACTCAAGTCTCTTCCAAAAGCATGAACCTCATGAAATATGTAAAACAAAGAAAACGAAAAATCAAAAATACATTAAAGATCAGAAAAAGAAATGAAACTCTATCAAAGAGAACATACTTACATATATCCTTCTATCATGCCCTGCTATGATCAATCGTGAAGAATCATAACTAAAAATCATGGAATGTGCAAATGGTACTTTCCGCGGTAGTTGTCTTTTATTGATAGTCCATTGACTCTGGCCAACTTTACCACTCTTCAATTCAAAAAGGCTGGGTGTAACATGGTCTGAATATGCAAAAAGCATCCCAGAATTAGAAATGGTGCTGCAGATAATCTTCCGGGATGCCTTACTCTTTACTTGGACCAACAAACTTGTGGTTGCATGGCCCCCAGAAGAAGAGCGAGATTCTACATTGTTCTCTAGGATGAACAGAAAGGATATCTAACCGGCAAGAATACTGAACTAAGAGTAAAGACGTATGGCTCAATATCGTATTATGCACCAGGTGGATGGGTACTCTCTGGGGTGCAGGGCAGATTTCATGTGGAGAGAACTTGGTGAACTCGTTAGCACAGTAGGCAAAGAGCTTAGTGTCATCACCAGCAGAGATAAGCATGGGAACACCTAAATGAGCCCACTTAAGGTAGCTAAAATCGATGGGCTTCTCCCTACCACGACTTCTTTTTACCTTATCATCTGGTAAAGGATCTACAAGTTGAAAAAACACAGTTCAGTAACAAAAAAACAGCTAAAGGCCTAAATAAATATCTCGGACACAGATAATATCGTGATTTATGTAAACAATAATACATAAATTAAAGTGATATGAAATTCGAAACAAACAAACAAACAAAAACATACAACATCAAACAAAAATAAAATCTGACATACCTTCACGACTGATCGGCACAGCCACCGTCAAAGCCCTGACATCATGTGTATGAGCTCTTACAGAGCCAACATATACCCATTTCTTCATTACTTCAGAAGACGGGTCATCGTTTGGCCCAATTGACTCACGTGAAGCCTTATACAAAATAACCTGCAAAGTTTAGCAACTTAATCGACATTAGTAAGATAGCCCAGGCCCAATCAAATAAATCGAGAAGCAGAATGCGACTTAACATTACAATAAATGATTTCTCCCTGTAACAATAATATGTTGGAACTGCTCTTCCTCATGTAAACACACATTTGAGGACTAGAACAAATTTAACTGCTCTTCCTCATGTAAACACACATTTGAGGACTAGAACAAATTTTCTCAGATATCTTGATGGAAGCTCTTACAAACAGTAGAAAGTATTTACTATAAATAGAAGAATAATGCAAGGACATGACTGTCAGTCCATACCTGACCATCAGAGCCAGCAGAGAACACCCTGTTGTGACTAGGTGCTGCAGCCAGAGCATTCACATCTCCTTTATGAAAAGAATGAGCCTGCAGAAGTGTTCCATACCGGCTGTCCCAAAACTGAACGCTGCCAGTACTGTCTGCACTAACAAGGGTCCCACACCTGATTTTGATAATAACACAATCATCAGCAAGGGAAAATGTCTCTACATAAACTTACATCCTACCAAAACACAAACAATACAACAGTTAATTTACAAATACACATAGAAGAACCTCTATTCGTACCTCAGGGAAAGTAATGACCATACACAAACTTCAGGTCCATTACCCAAACCACCCAGCCCCACAGTAATCCTATATATTTCATAACCCACTTTAGCATCCCAACTTCTGATAAACCTGCAAAATTTCCATTATCGATATGTTAAGCAAAGTTCTAGATTGAAGGAAAGAGAAAAAAAAGAGAATGCTGTACATCTCATAAATACATTCAAATCCAATGAAGCTGTGAGCTGGTTATCCTATCAAACCAAAGCTTGCACCAGAACACAAACAATCATGTAAACTGAAGAACATTGCATGTCAGTCCTTATAACAAACGTACCCATCACTGCTCCCTGAGTATAACATATTACCATCAGCACTCCATGTCACACTTAAAACACGCCCTGCAAATAAAATATGACCAAGAAACTTAAAACAAAAATAGCAACAATGACACAACAAGAATAGTCACTTGGCTGCAGATGTCTCACCACTGACCCTAGGCAATGATCTATGGTATATCAACTCATCTGAATCAGTGATCCTGTATATCCTCACACAACCATCATCACAAGCAAGGGCTACATGTCTGTCATCAACAACAGACTGCTCATGTAGCTCATCTGAGTCAGAATCATTTTCACTTTCACTGGTTTCGTGATCATCACTATCATTAGATTTATCATTTAAATATCCATTTCCAATATGGTCTGAGTTAGTCACTGCATTAATTAGTGAATTATTAGAGGGTGCAACAGCCATCTGCCAGATTGAGAAATCAATAGACTGTAGTGCAATCTGCATATGCACATAGAAGAAGACATGTTACACAACAATTCAGAGAACTGAAAATATAATAACTAGTCTTAATCATGTAAAAGTTGCAATAAATAAGCAGATCATTTCTCTTTCAAACTCACATGTATTCTGCATGATTTAATGTGCCCAAAACAGGAAAATTCAATAAATATATAAGCCAACTATAATAAAATATGCTACAGGCAAGGTTATTTGTTTCACTTTGTTCATTTCTTATTGGAGCAAATATTACCAGTACCACACCTTCCTTGATAGTGCAGCCTAAACTCCATCTGGACTTGTATGATTGGCAAATTGATTTGTGATTCCAAAATCATTTCAAGGTTAAACTCGGCATCCATAAAAACAAAGGGAAGTTCAAAATAATAAGAATACCTAAAAATAAGTTGGCCCACGTGACCCGAAAAGGAAAAAGAAGTCATCATCAAGAGTACATTTGACTAGTAACACAACTAGGATTCATTGCAAGTCCGGTAGATACAGTTTCATTCAACTAAAACTCAAGCACGCAACACAATACTCTGTAATTAATAATGCAGGAGCAAAGAATAGCATTCACCTTCTGTTTCAAGTCATAAAGATCCCACTCCGAAACTGACCCATCAATACTAGAAGAGAACAACCGTCCACCAGGCAACCCAATTTTACCGGCATGACACCAAACAAGCGAGGAAATTCTTGACTTAGGGTCTCCGTGAACGGTCTAAATAAACATGAAAACCCAAAATTAAACAAATAAATGAAGCATATGTCAAGCTTGAACCAATAGGTAACCGAAGTGAATAAAATAAATCAGTGTTATTAATATTACTATTACCAGCTGACAGTGCCAGCCAGAGGTGCCTGGAGATACTAGCCAAATCTCAAGCGAGCCGTCTTCGCGAGCAGCGGCTACCTGTGAATCGTCGGCGCTGCTGGCTAGGGCTACTACCGGAGACGGCTTCCAGTCGATTGAGCTGTTCCGGTAAATGGGCATTTCAACGGCGAAGCGTGAAGTGCGATTAGAATCCGAAGGCTATAAGTAATGTTTGTGATGGCCTGTGAGAGGATTTAGGGGTAGATTGAGAGAACATGTGAGAAAGAGAGAAAGAAAGAGGGCGACTCCTAGGTTTTTGAGGGTTTAAGCGCGGCTAATGATGCTCGAGTTGAGTGTGACTTTATATCTGAACCGGAACGTGGTGGGTTCGAGTGGTTTCGTTACGAACCGTTTGATGGACCGGGAGCGACGAGGGAAACCAAGTTGTTGTTGAACCGTGCGCTGATTGATATTGGGAGGATTTGGAGGCCGTGCGGTTTATTTGTCAATCATTTGGGTGGACAAAAACAACCACTATCCATACCCAAACCCAAGACATGCAACCCAAATCAAATTTCCTAATCTGGGTTGGGTTTCTATTACACGTATGAATTTGGGTTGTCTTGGGCTAAACCCACGAAACCGAATTCAACCCATACAATTATATACAATGTGTATATACACTGGAAAGTATTCACATTCTATTTTGTTTACCATATAAAATAGTGAACAAAAATGCTTCAAATTAAACACCGCAACGTGCCGCTTCTAAGCCATACGATGAAAGGGAAATTTCTATCAACCGTTTACAATTTTAATTCAACTTTAAATTTTCCGTTCTATACAACCATAGATTCGGTTTTAACATTAAGCAACATTAAAAGTGTCTTGCAAAACTCGATAGCTATAATAATTTTATCGTGAAGTAAATAAAAAATTTTTAATATTTAAAGATGCAAACAGTTAGTGAAAGTATTACTTTGTCATCATCCATGAAGGACTACATTGGGCAAGTGGGTTTGTTTTCCTCTGTTATTCCTATATTCGTTCAAATAAATGAAAAATATTATGTTGCCATGACAATCAAAATATTATTTATTTAATTTAATTTACGATTGCAAAATTTACGGGCCCAGTCCAAAATATTGTCCTCTATTCAACCAAGTTTTTCACTAAACCCAAAAGTTTAGGCCCAGTCCACAAGCCACATTACACGGTCTCACGTGCAAAGTGCGCAGTCAAGGCTATCGAGCGTATGGGAGTTATGGACCCAACTGCAGCCCAACGTGGCGTTACGTAAACATATAAGCTAGATCTCAAGAGTCCGCAAAGGAAGAAATAAAGATGAAAAATAGACACAACTGATCAGTGTTACATGATGATCGAATAGGATGTGAATGCAACGAGTCTCTTGGTAGCTTCTTGTTCTCCGATCCAGAGATTTTCATTTCTCAATGGAAGACGCGTACGCCAGATCTGTCGTTGAGGTAATTCGCTTCCCTCCTCAAATTTGCACTTAAAAAATCGACCAAAATTTTATTCAACGACACTCTTGAAGCTAGCTAATTGATCGCTTCGTTTCATCAGGTATTGGATTTCTTCGGAGTGGACCCTACTAAAGGTCTCACTGAGTCACAGGTATGCATTCTTATTATCATAATTAATTGTTTTGAGCTCTGAAGTTGAATTGTCTGTATTTTATCCTTTTTTTCTTGAAACTTATTGCGGAAAATTTCACTTCAGTGTCTGTTGTTTGCAGGTGGCACAGCATGTTAGAATTTACGGTAAAAACGGTATGTTTTCCCATGGAATTGTCTCTTCGGCAGATTTTTTCGTGAATGCAAGATAATATTACTTGGTTATAAGCAGTGTTACACTGGCAGGGAGTGTCTGTAACAATTCTAATTTCTTTGCTCGACCTAACTCTAAGACCATGCTTGGTTGGAAGAAATGGTAGGAGAGGAGGGAATGGAAAGGAAAGTGGTGGAGAGAAAATAAGTAAAAATGAGGGTCAATTTCATTTTCATTATTTTGTTTGGTGCGGAATTCATTATTCTCCCCTTATTCCATTCCCCTCTCTTCCTTTCTTCTCCGCTTCTTTCCTTATATTTCTTCAAACCAAACATGCCAAAGTGTTATTATTGAGAAAGTTAGCTGAGTCAATACACAATCAAGTTACTGCATTATATGCTGCTACTTTCAATTGTCAGTGATTCGGTTAAGTACCAAAATTTTTTCTTTAGTTACATTTTCTTGTTTTCTCATACGCATTTGTCTTTTCTTCCTGAGTCTGTAGAAAATTTAATATAAATGTATATTTTAATCTATCTGCTTCTGTTTGTGCAATGCCAAAAATACATGATATATCCCTCATCTTACCGTGAGTCAGTTTTCTTGCAATTGCTTAATTGGAAAACAGTATGGTATGTGATAATCATTTAATTTTTCTTCTAATTTATTTTTCTTCTAATTTGTTTTTCTTCTTTTCTTGCATGCTTCTCTTCCGGTCCACAGTTCTGCCTCAAGAAAAGAGTAAGCACATGGCGCATACTTTGCTAATCTCTTTTTCAATATTTTCTTCATTGCTTTGACAACAATATTCATTCATAAGAACTCTTGATATCCTTTCAATGTAATTAAGAACTTACGTGCATATATTTTTCAAATATTCTGTCCTGTTAAATACACTTTATGGTGCTAAATCTTATGTATTTTTCTTATTTAACTGAATTCAGGAACTCCATTCTGGAAGTTGGTTTTAAAGCAGTTTGATGATTTGCTTGTGAAGATTTTAATTGCTGCTGCTGTCATTTCTTTCTTTTTGGCTCTTATTAATGGGGAGACTGGCTTAACAGCGTTTCTTGAGCCTTCTGTAAGATATTTGGCTGCTTGGTTGTGCTTTTTTCCTTATAGTCTACAGTAATAAGTATTTTTTTAATAAAAAAGTTAAGTAATACAAAAATGAATGTTTTGTACTTCAGTTGTATTTGTTTACAAGTGTTTTAACATGCGAAGAAGTGTTGATATTTGCCCTCGGCTTTTCATGCTGTTCCTTTTTACTGCTTACTTGGGTTACATTTACACCTTCTGTCTTTATGATTGTGTTTAACTTGGAGATTAAGATTTAATTTTCAAAAAGCATCTCAGTGTTGAAATTGGCAAAATTTTGATTAATGTCTCTTCCTTTATTGGTGCTTAATTGTTTTTATTTTTCCATAGTTAATTTCTGTTTTGTGATGAATTTGATATATTTATCCTGTATGGGAAGGTGGAAAAGGGTGCATGCATCATACTTTAATTTCTCGGATCACTCTGACAAAAAACTAGTAGACCTGGCTTGAAATTGCTACTTATTATTGAATTATTTCATCTGATGCATGGTCTTTTCTTCCTTCATGATAAACAAAAAACAAGCTGATATGATTGGATATGTTCTGGTATTTGTAGGGACATTTGGCATGCCTGTTCTGTATGTGCCTGACTGACATAGATGTGACTTATATATGAATTTAACTGTTACCTAAGTTCATGTCTGCTTGCTGGTCTCCACTCTATGTTCTATATTTTTCCTTCCTGATTTTGTTATTATTTCTACAGGTTATCCTGCTGATATTGGCTGCCAATGCAGCAGTTGGGGTAATTACAGAAACAAATGCCGAAAAGGCCCTTGAGGTTAGTTCTGATGTAGAAAGTTCTAAACTAACAATGAATTACTATTACCATTGAACATAAAGAGAGATTACCATAGCCGCTTTCTTTTTTAACTTAACTTAGATTTTAGTTCTTTTGCTTTTATTATTTGTATGAGAAATTTCTATGTTCCCAACTGTAATCTTCTTTAGTTTGGTGTGGAAATTGAATTCTCCTTCTCATTTCGTAGGAACTACGTGCTTACCAAGCTGATATTGCGACTGTCCTGCGAAATGGTAAACCTATATTTATAGAAATAAGTCAATGATTCTTCAAGCGCTATGATGATGTTGTTACTTAATGTTTTGAATTGTTGTTATTGCTGGTTTTTTTTTTTCCTCTTTTTTCCTTTAATAAACAAAAAGCTTAGTTGAATGGTGATTAGGAACTCTTCATCTGGTGTTGTCTGCTTCTTTCAGTCTGCTTGAATCTGTTACTGTTGCATGCTTCTGATGTAGTTTAAACTTTAAAATGGTTTTGCATAAACTGTTTAGCAGTCAACTCACCCTTTTTCAGTAAGTTCTCTCCTTTTTCTTATAATCAATGGAAAGGTGCCTTGCAGTTATGATATCTCTGGAAATGGTTTCATATATATATATTATTTTAGATGTTTAAATTGCAAGGTAAAATCATAAGTTGTACACTATTTTGCATGCATTCTAAAGAGCATTCCTCAACTCTGTCATTTTTTATCTTTCACAAGCGTATCCAACATTGGTCTCATTGATTTATCAGTTTCTTCAGTTTATTGTCATATTATTTGTGATCTTTATCATGTTTCCTTACTTTTATACGTATTTTTTTTGGTTTTTCCTTTTAGGTTTTGGACGATATGTAACACCTATTTCTTCATCATTTAATGCACTCTATGGATCTCTTAAAAAACAGAGAGAGAAAAAACAACCCACACTTTTGTCATTTTTCTGTCATCACAGTCTGAATGTCAAACTATTGTTGCAGGTTGTTTTTCCATTCTTCCAGCAGCAGAGCTGGTACCAGGGGATATTGTAGAAGTTAGTGGTAAGTAGATCATGTGCAATTAATCTGAAATTTGACTAATATTTGTTAGAAGTTCAGAAGTTGATAACAGGGCCTTTTTGACTATTTTATATTCTCTCGAATTAAATAGTGGGATGCAAGATTCCAGCTGATATGAGAATGATTGAGATGCTAAGTAATCAGTTGCGGGTTGATCAAGCAATTCTCACGGGTATGTCTTTTGTGTATTTAATCTTGTAATTGGACTCGATTGCCAATGCTGCTCAACACTATGACACTAATTTTCCTAAGAGTAGTTGATTGATTCAATATTCATCCTTTGACAATTTTGATTAATTTTAGGTGAAAAATGTTTTGTGCATAATTATTACGTGCAAGCATGATAACCTCTTTATTGTTTCACTTTTATTTTGAAGTATTTCTTTATTCTTAAATTAAAATTATGGCAGTGAGTGCAAAATAATTGGCACATGAAAATTCTTGTTCATCTCATGATCATGTTTCAATAATGGTAGGTGAGAGCTGTTCTGTGGAAAAAGAACTTGATTCCACCATAGCGACAAATGCTGTATACCAGGACAAGACAAATATTCTTTTCTCGGTAAAAGTTTTGTTATCCTGTTGCTGTGAATATTTAGATACAGTTAATATGCTTATGTTCCAAGGAGTTAATGGGATATTTGTTTCAATCAACGGATATGATTCACTGTTTTTGGATAGAAGGGATGCAAAGAATCCCTTTAAAAATGTGTTTAATTGGGGCATTTTCAGAAATGAGTTTAAAATATTTTGACTGCCAGGGTACAGTAGTGGTTGCGGGCAGGGCAAGAGCTGTTGTAGTCGGAGTTGGAGCAAACACTGCCATGGGCAGCATTCGTGATTCAATGTTGCAGGCAGAAGATGTAAGCAATGTCAGATTTCAATTTTTGTTATTATTTCATCTGCAGGAAGTATCCTGTTTTAAATATCCTTCACATATGATTGTTCCTTTATGTTAATATTCTATACTATTTGATTGCAACTCAGAAACTTGCTTCAAAGTTTTTGTGTTTGTTCTCATATCAATGGATCTTCAGAAGTTTATATGGTAACTGGTATGGACGTTGTAGAAATCTTTTTGTTTGAGATAGATAGGCTTTTCTGATGGGATATGTCTTGGCCTTATACAGTGTTGACTTAAGCATTAGTGCGTGGATCATTTTATATCTGTTTGGAGAGGCCTGAATTGTATTTCAAAATAGCATGAGATATAATGGCTAAGACAACCATCTTTTCCTCTTCATGGGGTCTTTAATGATTTTGTAGAATTCCGTCAGAAAGAGGAAGTGTTATAAAAAATTTGTTGTTTATATATTTATTCTAATAATTAATATCTACTGTTGTTGCAGGAAGTGACACCCTTAAAAAAGAAACTGGATGAATTTGGCACTTTTTTGGCTAAGGTGATTGCAGAATATCTGCCCTAGTGCTTGTTTTCTGACTATAGATGATAGGGAGCCTATGGCTGTTGTAGTTATATCAGCGTACTTAGGGATTGCTTTCTGTTCCAATGGGTTTGAACTGTTGTGAATTTGATTGGTAGCAGTGGATAAAAGGCCTCTTGCATTTAGTACTTATTCATGCCTTCAGCCTGGATAAGTTGACTTGTACACTATGATTTTGAACAATTCATGTTTTGCAACGCCCTTCTTTAACAGCTTTAGTTTTTGGTTACTCAACATTGTAATAGAGTCAGTTTGACCTAGGGATCTTGTTTTTGCATCCTTTGTTCTGCTAATAATGTGTGTGTTCGGATCCACATATGTGTTTATTTGTGTCTGGACCCTCATGACAAGTCCATGATAATCTAATTCAGTCATGCTAGTCATTTTCTATTAGCTTAAGCTTTTGTATTTATGGTAACTCAACGATATTGGACTTCAACATAACTATCCCGCTCTATGCTCTGTCTCTTACTAGTTTGTTCTTAAACATCTTTGACCTATTTGGCATTTCCTGAGTAATCTTGCCTATTACAATATCCATTAATAAGAAATTGGAAGACTTATCCTTGTCATTTCTATCACTCATTTATCCTTCCCTTTTTTTCTCTTTTTTTTTTTTTTTGGGTTTTAATCCATTAGTACGATATTCATATTGCTAAACTTAAGCACATGACAGATTTTCTTCCTTTACTTTATATCAGGCAAATGCTTATATTTTCTATTGTTGTGCTATGCATTTCTGAATAATTTGCTGTGTTTCTAGGTCATTGCAGGGATTTGTGTATTGGTATGGATTGTAAACATTGGTCACTTCCGTGATCCTTCTCATGGTGGGTTCTTGCGTGGTGCAATTCATTACTTCAAGGTAGTTCTCAGTGCATGAGGTCTTATTATTTTCTTTTCCTTTAGATAATAATAGCAGTTTACTATTCCCAAATCCTCTCTATCTACTGTAATGTTTTCTGCATAAAGATTTGTTTGCATCTTACAGAACGTTTCAATATTGTTGCATTTGTCAAATATGTTGCATATATGGCCATGATTTTTGACGATTTCAAGTGCAGTAGCTAGGTTTTTACATAGTTTTGATAACTGGATGGATTGGTTTAAAGATCTTTGGCACAAAGTTATGTTCAAAGTTTGAAGTTGTCAAATAGTTCGATGATTACTGCATGAGACATTTGTCTTCAATTGGATGATTAACATTTTTTTTTTCTTATTGTGCTGAAATGTCTACCTTTGAGGGCAGTTTTTGGAACTTGGTCAAACTTGAAGAGCCATATGTTGATTCTCTAGCAAGCCTAGGTTTTGCACCTTTGTTTCTAATGAAGAAAGCTGATGATTTGAATGTGCCAGAGGCCTTAATTGTGCTTCACTCACTGGATGCACAGATAAAATAAAATTATACAAGGCCAAGTCTATTCTTAACATCCCAGGAAAGTCCTGTCTATTCTGAGTGCATATCATGTTGCGAGGATGCATTTACAATTACCTATGAGTATTGCCAAGAATCATTGGGAAATTAAACTAACAATGTTCCGGATGGGAATTGCATTTGCTCAAATTTTTTGCCCCTATTTTATAAGCAGAATGTAAATCAATCATGCCATAGTTCATACTCTTGGCAATAATTTCAAATTTGCATCCAGTCTTTTTATATTATATAGATTTTATATTAAATCTTCTTCATCTATTTTTTTATCTTAACTTGACAAATTGTGCTTTATTTTCCTTAGATTGCAGTCGCTCTTGCAGTTGCAGCAATCCCTGAAGGGCTTCCAGCTGTTGTTACGACGTTAGTGCTCTAGGTTTTGCATGATAAATTATGTAACAAAATCAATTAACTTAAACATACGTAGCAAAACTGACATAATTGCTGGTGGCATAAATGCAGGTGTTTGGCCCTTGGAACAAAGCGAATGGCTCGGTTGAATGCTATTGTACGGTCCTTGCCATCAGTTGAGACCCTAGGCTGCACTACAGTAATTTGCAGTGATAAGACGGGAACTCTGACAACTAATATGATGTCTGTTGCAAAGGTGATAACCTTAAAATATTGATGAACTATATGCGAATGATGTCTTCTTTGTTTTGTCTGCTATTCAAATTGTGATTTTAGCTGATAGTTGCCATGCATTGTGGAATATCCTGATGAACACTTGTTTTCTTTATGCTTACATGTTATCCTTGTTTCTTAGTGCCTGAATAGTTTAGAAATGTGTTGTTGAAGTTTTTCTTCTATTAACTTTTTCTGAAACTCAATAGGTTAATCGTATTTACTTATTGCAATTAGCCGTATGATTTTGTTCAACATTTCTGCGACTTTGGCTTCCCAGATATGTGTGGTTCATTCTGTACAACAAGGTCCTACTATTGCTGAATATGGTGTGACTGGAACAACATATGCGCCAGAGGGAATTGTCTTCGACAGCAGTGGAGTCCAGGTATTTATTTTTTGATGATCTGTTATTTCCGTGTCCTGCTTACAGCCTTGCCTCTCGAGTAAATTAGTTTAGTTAAAGAAAGTTGGAAAAGAGTCGTATCCATCCTTCTGTCTCTCACTGTTCCTTCATCAATGTGACATTGATTGTTTTGCAGCTTGAATTTCCTGCTCAGTTGCCTTGTCTTCTTCACATAGCTAGGTGTTCAGCTCTTTGCAATGAGTCTGTGCTGCAATATAATCCAGACAAGGGGAACTACGAAAAAATTGGTGAGGCTACTGAGGTTGCTCTGCGCGTTCTGGCAGAAAAGGTAGGTCTTCTACCATCGTTTGTAAAAAGCTGCAACTCTTACCATCGTTATTTCTTCTTTCTCTTCACTTCATCTTCTTCCTCCTATCCTTATTTTCCCTTTTTCCTGGACACTTTTTTTTCCCTTATCTATTTCCCTTTTTTTCCCCTTTCCATTTCCTTTTTTGGTATTGCAATTGCTCATTTTAGGGTGCAGACATATTGGTGTTACTGTGTTCACAGGTTGGTCTTCCTGGTTTTGATTCCATGCCTTCTGCTTTGAACATGCTTAGCAAGCATGAGCGTGCATCATACTGTAATCATCATTGGGAGATTGAATTTAAAAAGGTTTGCTTTTGTAAATTAATTGATGCTTGTTTTATTTTTATCATTACATTTGTTGTGTTCAATGGATCCCGATAAATTTTGTGTTCAATAGAGAATGGTTAAAAGGTTTCTGGATTTGTGTTTCTAGACCTTTTATAGCTAAGGGATCTGATGAAATCCCTTTTGAATTCATGACTGAACCAAAGCTTTTCATAGCAAATGGTATCTTTTGTTGATTATATCTCGCTCGGCAATTTTTTTTTAATTTTGTTGGCACTTATCTTCTAAAACAAGGAGTGGGTTAACTAGTATCATTTTTGGCTTTTAACCATGAGTCATAGGTTCAAAGGCACGTAGGGCCAAATACATGCTTCAGTTTCGATTAAAAGAAATTGGTTGAACATGAAAAGTGATCATAGATTGAACCTTGTAAATATGGTGTCGTAGATTGAACTTTGAAACTAAATAAGCATAGCTATCATTATATTCTTTTTCACTAGATTAACTTGCTAGTCTTACAGGTTCTAGAAATTTCGTGATTTTCATGCTTCTCTTTTGGAATTCTCTTGTAATTGCTAAATTAATTTTGATGGCTTTCAGGTCTCTGTTTTGGAATTCTCTCGTGACCGCAAAATGATGAGCGTGCTTTGCAGTCATAAGCAGCTGTGTGTTATGTTTACGAAAGGTGCTCCAGAGAGTGTCTTATCTCGTTGTACAAATATCCTCTGCAATGACAATGGCTCCTTTGTACCAATGACTGCTAATATTCGAGCAGAGCTGGAATCAAGATTTAACAGGTTAGATCATTCCATATTGTATTCTTAAGCATCTGCTGTCACTTCTTTTTGTTTTTGCTTTCATTTAAAAGCATGCATGAGATGGTTAGTGGCAGTATAACTGCCTTTAAAAACCTTTCGCCATTCCTAACAGGATTGAATGGGGGTGGGGGCTCTTGCTTTGCACGGCCTGGAAACTATTAAAAATATATGTTGTTGATTATTTCCTTTATATATATATTCCTGCCCCTAAATCTTTATGTTCAACTGCATCTGTGCATAATTTCACACCAATTTAATGAGGTCTACAGTTTGGTGGTTTAAGGTACAATTATTCAAAATTTTTTTTTTTGCAATGTGAACACATGTTTGTGCATCAGTCTTGCAGGAAAAGAAGCATTGAGATGCCTGGCTTTAGCCTTGCAACAGATGCCCATAAATCGACAAACTCTCTCATACGACGATGAGAAAGACCTTACATTTATTGGGTTGGTATGCGTTCTTTTCAAAAGGGAACACTTAATTTTATGAAGTTTTATCAAATGCTTGTCATCACACGTAATGCACTAAATTTTATGTACATGCTTCCTTATTAGTAGGCCTGACAAATGTTCGTACAACAAGAAACTATATGATTAAAAGTGTTGTTGGGTTCCTTTGGTGGGGAAAAAAATAAAAAAAAGGGTTGTTGGGTCTAACTTTTTCGAGACTGGGCAATCTGTTAAAACCCATTTGGTAATCGATCAGATTTGGGTTTGGTGTTTGAAAGTTTTTAAATTGGCCACTCATGTTCTGTGTTTATTTACTCAAAAGTCCTCAAGTATTTATTCTAAACCTTGCGTCATTGCACTGTTTTTATTTAAATGATTATATCTGCAAGCCAATGGATTGGTTAAGGGTTAGCATAATTTAACACAATATAATATTATACAAAATGACAACTAGATGCTAAGTAAACTATGTTGTTGAGATTATCGTGAGTTTCAAAAGCTAAAATGTATATGTTTGGCAAATTTATTATTATAGTGTTGTGACATTTTATATTAACTGTAATATACATGAACTTAAATTGTCCACACACATTTTGTTTTGTTTTATTTTTAATAATGCTCAAATTTACACCAAGTGAGTATTTTGTATTTGTCCTTGCTCTTGTGGATTTGTAGGCCGATCAATCCTTGTACATCTCTCTTATAGTGTAATATATAACATTTTGCTTCTTAGTCAGATAAAGTCCGTAGTCCATATAAAATATGATAATGGTTATATATTTGGGTTATGATTGATAGTCTTTATGATTGATAAGTTGCTTTTAGCTTTCAACCTGCTTTTAAAAACTGTCTCCTTAATGGAGAAAATGTGAAATAAGCAGTTTAAAAAACTTTACTAAGCACAAAAACTTTTACTAAGCACCCTTTTTTTAAAGAAATTAGTTGTTTTGAACTTTTCAACAGCAATCTCATAAGGCCTTAATATATAAAAGGAATATATGGTTCTTCAGTTATTTCTATTATTGCAAGTTATTCCTTAGTGTTTTTTTTTTTTTTCTCTTTTCCCTTTTCCTTCTCTTTTTCTTTTCATTGATAAAGGTGGGAATGCTTGATCCACCAAGAGAGGAAGTTAAAAATGCTATGCTTTCATGTATGACTGCTGGCATACGTGTTATAGTTGTCACTGGGGATAACAAGGTAATCCATCATTACTGATATAATTTCTGGCTCTTTTGAGCTCCATTTTTTCCATTTACTCTTTCGTTTCTAATGTGAGACATGACTTCAGGCCACAGCTGAGTCAATTTGTCATAAGATCGGCGCCTTTGATCACTTGGTAGATTTCGTTGGTCACTCTTATACAGCTTCTGAGTTTGAAGAACTTCCAGCAATGCAGCAAACTGTGGCATTGCAGCATATGGCACTTTTCACTAGGTATGTTGAATGATAAGGAATTTTGAGTTCTTTTATTTCATTGCTTCTCTTTGGTCAAATATTCCATTTTTGTTACTTATATGAGTTAAATTTGACGTGTTCTTTTTCCTTTCAATGATTTTCTAGGGTTGAACCTTCTCATAAAAGAATGCTGGTTGAGGCCTTACAAAACCAGAATGAAGTGGTACTGTTGTACTTATATTCTGTAATGTTTGCATCATTTCACATTTTTGATGTAACCCCCTTTTTTGGTTGATCAAATTTAATAACCATTTATAATTATTTGAATTTTTACAACCTACATATACCTCTTTACTAATGTGTCCATAGAGACAGAAATTGATTCTGGAAAATAGTAATTATGTGTTTTTGAGATGCATTTATGTTATTTTGCCCTGGTAGTTTTTATTTATGTATATCATCATATATATGTTATTGTAAATGAAAATAAACCAGATGGGGTGTTATACCTACAGTTTAAAACATTAGACGAGTACACCTTGTCAGTCATCACATCTTTGATTGTGATACTGTCTTCAAAAATGTAAATGTTATTTATAATATGTAGAGGAAGCTATCTTTAGGATGTGAAATCTGACTGGTCAAACAGGATTGCATGCATCTGATTGTCATTTCCATTGTTCTAAACTTTCTCATTGTGCTATTATTTGTCCCCAACATCGTTAAACACACAAAATAAATTTTATAGGTTGCAATGACTGGTGATGGTGTCAATGATGCACCTGCACTAAAGAAAGCAGATATAGGAATTGCCATGGGATCTGGAACAGCGGTTGCAAAGGTAAGATGACTGGTTCGGGGAAGCACTTATATTTCATTTTTATTCACAGCAGATCATCATGGATAATAATCTGTTTTTATTTGACAGGCATCATATTGTATAAACAAAATACAGAACTTGAGTGAATATCTCTTATTTTCCTGAATGGACGCATTTCTGGTGTTGGTTTATTCTGGAATTTGTGCGGTCAATCAAATGTTTTATTCCTCTTATTGTCATTCTCTTTCACTACTGTTAGTTGTATTGGTTTCTTAAATATTCCTTGCAAATTAATGTAATGTTTGGCTATGGTGCTATAATTACTAAACTCTCTTTCTATGCTTTATTTCTGCATGATATCAGTTTATTTCTCTCTAAATACTTTGAGTTAAAGGTCACTGAAGATCAATGGTGCATTTTTAGACTTCAACTTACAATCAGCATAACAAGATTTCTGCGCTGTGCAGCAAAGTTCTGTAGTTGAATTAAGCTTGTACCTAGTACATATAAATTTATTGTTTTCGTATCATTTTTCATATTATCTTAATTGTCTGAGTTGCAGAGTGCTTCAGATATGGTTTTAGCGGACGACAATTTTGCTACAATTGTTGCGGTATGCCATTTTGCCTGCATCCTTATCAAAGGAGTTTCCATTTGCTCTCTTTTGTTGAAGTTTTGGTACACACACACACACACACACACACACACACAGTGCAGGAGGTTCCCTCCCTCTCAATGTACATGGCATTCAACTTCCAACTGCTTGAACCATTTGATCCTGGGCAGGCTGTTGCAGAAGGAAGGGCTATATACAATAACACAAAGCAGTTTATCAGATACATGATTTCTTCAAATATTGGTGAAGTAGTTTGTATTTTTGTGGCAGCTGTACTTGGAATACCTGATACTCTTGCTCCTGTGAGTTTAATTAGTGTGAATATTTGAGTTTACTCCATTTTATCTCAAAAATCGAAGGAACATTAACATTCTGTCAATATGTCCTTAAAATATATAGCATTTGTAGCATGCATGTTTGTATATGCCTAAAAGCTGAATACAATTCAAATCAAGTTTAAATGCTTTGCACAATACCGTACAGTCATTGGTGGTAAGGCAAGAATTCGATCTGTTATGTTCTACACAAAAGGGTGGTAGTTTGTCCTTCTAGGGTAATTGTTAATATTTCTCCAATTTTCTACATCTTTTTTGTGGTCCCAATTTGCTGGAGTAAAAATATTTCTGGTCTGATGAATTTTTTTTCTTTTTTATCACCAAAAAAATGATCTTTGTGATTTTAGGTCCAGCTGCTCTGGGTCAACTTGGTAACGGATGGATTGCCTGCCACGGCCATTGGTTTTAATAAGCAAGACTCCGATGTCATGAAGGCCAAACCTCGTAAGGTATTATTTTAATACATAGATTAGTTGTAAGCTTGGAAAATTTTTGTTTATTTTATTTGTTTCATACCCTTTTTCTTTAACTGTCTTTAACCCTCCATCTGGTTGCTGAGATTAAAGAAGGAAAGCAATTTTGAATTTCATGTAACTGAACCTGTATCATGTATGTCAGTTTTTCTTTTCTATGCCTTGTCTATGGGTACGTAATCAAGCTTAAACTTGATACTTTTTGCTTCGTCATACATTGGTTTCTTATGCAAGTGTTCTCTTGGTTTTTCCTCATGGTAGGCTGAGTTCTTGTTGGACAGATCCTTCTGGCATTAAAATTTTACATGTTTTTCACATTCTTACGGCTCGATCTGAAATTTATTTACCATCTACATAATCAAATTTTAATTTTTAATTAGATTTTTTTTCTTGGATTAGCAAAATGAAAGTTTATAGTTTCTTATGTTACGCACTTCTCCACTCCTTCAAAATGCAGGTTAGCGAAGCAGTGGTCACTGGATGGTTGTTCTTTCGTTATTTGGTAATTGGAGGTAGCTACAATGCAATCAGAGTGTTTGATACTTTATCTTTGTGAATTATCTGGATTCTTTTTCCTCTTTCAACTGATTAGAGGTTTTCTGATGACTTTCTTAAGTTGCAATATTATTGTTTATTGCATGGTGATTTTTTTCTTCTGGTGACCACATAATGAATTAAGGCAGAGCTTTTTTTATTTGAGATTTATCCTTTGCATTATTGATTTGTGTTAGCTGCGCTGGTCTACCTTTACGCTGACTACTTCCTGGATTAATATTGTCTTCTGCTTAATGTCAATGAAAGTGGACTCTTTATCCAAGTAAATTACTCACCGTTCACGGTTTTCATCTTTGGATTTTAGAAAATTGAGAAATTGTGTAACAGTCGTGTCCTTTCTTCGTTTTTTGAACTTTTTGAATTTTTCTGTCATCCCAGTAAACGTGTTCTTCATTAGGTATTGACTTAACATTTTTGCATAATTAGTCGCTTGTGACAAGCATGTGGCATTGTTCTATTTATATTGTTTAGCTATTTGTTTTTCAGAACAAAATATTCTACTTTAAATCTAGGTTAATGACCTTTTTTTTTTTTCAATGCAGCTTATGTAGGAGTCGCCACTGTTGCAGGATTCATATGGTGGTATGTTTATTCCAATGACGGTCCCAAGCTACCATATTCTGAACTGGTGAGTTTTTTCACTTTTTCTTTGAATAACTATTTTAATATTAAAGTTGTGCTCGGTGCGGAACTGGATTGCTGAGTTTCTCAGATTGGAAAACTCTTAAATGTGTCTGTGGATATTCCTTTTGGAATTCTGATTACCGCATATACTGCAGATGAATTTCGACTCTTGTTCAACAAGGGAAACAACTCACCCATGCAGTATATTTGAGGATCGGCATCCCTCAACTGTGTCAATGACTGTCCTTGTTGTTGTTGAGATGTTCAACGCTTTGAATAACCTGAGTGAAAATCAATCGCTGTTGTAAGTATGCAGCACTTTCTCTTTTCTTGATAAAGAAAGTGTATTGACACTGACCTTTCTTACGTTTCAGGGTTATCCCTCCTTGGAGTAATTTATGGCTTGTCGCTTCAATTATCCTGACAATGTTCCTTCACATACTAATATTATATGTGCCTCCATTATCCATTCTTTTCTCAGTAAGATTTTCATTTTTGCCTTCAGTTTGATCAAATTCGAAACTATTTTTCCCTCTTTCCATTAGCAGTTGATTGGTGTGCTGTTTGTACTGCAGGTAACACCCTTATCTTGGGCTGACTGGACTGCTGTCTTCTATCTTTCATTTCCTGTATGTATCATCACAAGCATATTTACTACACAACAAAATTTGGTGTTGACTGCGGCAACTTTCTATACGTGGATCTCTCTGATATCTGCTTTTATAATGAGCTTAAAATAAAAATAACACACAATCTACATTCAGATCTTAGAATATAGTCACAGCACTAAGTTGAGAATGTCCTGTCATACAAGTGGGTTGGATGCCTATGTAATTAAAAACAGTGAGAACCTGAGATAAAATCAGAGATGCGTGTGCTAGCTGATTCAATTAATAAGATCACTTCTGGTGGTATAAGAAGCTGGAGTTCAAAATCGGATCGCACAAGGTTAGGGGGTATAAATCTCTAAGTTCGAAGAAAAGAGATGAATTCATTGGATATAACTTAGTTCAGGCGTTGAGTGAAACTGGGAGTATACTATCCCTACTGATTTTTCTTGAATTATTTGTCAATTCATTAAAACGGAGGAAAGTAATTCAATTCCTTGGTTTGCCTGATGGCCTGGAATTGAACTTAACTGAAGATGGCCTAAACCATCTTCTACTGATGTTCTGTTGATAACTCTCGTGGGGGAATTTGCATATTTATGATGAGATTCCATTGTAAATGAGTCTCGTAAACATTTATTAATCATCTTCCTGGTGCTGTAAATTCGAAATTTATTTATAATTAGATCTTTATTCTTTTTTTGTGTTTTTTGGTGTGAATTCTAAATCTTAACTGACTGCCTGATGTAGGTTATAATCATTGACGAGGTGCTGAAGTTCTTCTCTAGAAAGTCCATTGGTACTTTTCATTATTTAATCCTGCTATGTTATATGCATTTTGCTTGTACAATAAGTTTCCTTGTACTTGGCTTTTATGGGTAGTTTATCAATTATTGGCACTGCATAAAATCAATCATCCATTTGCATTGATTATATATCATAAACCATCCTGAAACAAAATGCGTCAATGGAATTTTCTTCCCAAAATGCATCAATCAACATTTTTTTAGGCTAATATCAAGGCCAAGCAATATGGATATCATTCAAGTGAATGGAAGGCCTTTTCTTTCCGTGTATCTTGGAAGAATGAAGTGGTTCAAACTTCAATGTTGTTAGTCAAATAGTTCATGTATGTTCTTTTTGTTGCAGGCATGAGATTCAAGTTCCGGTTTAGGAGGCACGACATACTTCCGAAAAAAGAATTTCATGAGAAGTGAAAATAGAAAAGGAACTGATGCCGTCTATTACCTTATCCACAAACTGAGTTACACAAGATGGTGGTTTCTCTAATGCTTATAGTGTGATACTTGAACAGATACCTTATCCACAAACTGAGTTACACAAGATGGTGGTTTCTCTAATGCTTATAGTGTGATACTTGAACAGATAGGAAGGATCCTCCACAATTTTGTTCTCTTCTGGTTGCCTCCATTGCAGTGATATAGATATACAGGACGCGCCCTACAGAACTTCCTAATATACTAACTTTGGCCTTAGCTTTCATTTGTAAGCTTTAGTCCGATACGAGGATTGCACTGAAGAGCAAAATTTGAGGCTCGTTGATTAGGCGGATTTGCCAAATCAGCTTTCCTTAGTGTTTTAAAAATCTGCATTATTCTTGCGTTGTAAACTTATTGTTGCTTTGTATCCACGATGCTTTTTCACTACCAAGCAATTAAATTAATTGAAAAGAAAAAAAGGAGGGGGAGAGAGAGAGAACTGTAATTGTTATAGAATGGTTCCACCCCACAGCTTATTGCGAGAAGCAAAATCTGAATTCTGTGCGTGGTTTTGTTCGCCCTGTCAGCACACTGGAGAATAAATCGATTGATCATCTTCATAATAGTTAATGGCATGGTGGTAGAATGTTAGGTGCTGGAATGATAAGACTAATTCTATGGCTTGAGAACAGAAATTAGCCAGTCAGTTCGGTTTCTGTTTTTTTATAAATAAAATAAAATCAAAAGGCTTGTTATTATGAACGTTTCGCTCATGGAAGTTCTGTTTATTATGAACATTGATACAGAGATTGCAGGCGACTACAATGGATCGTGATTTATCCATCTCTGAAACATAGCATAACATTCTGCAGGCCTGTACGTGGGAGCGATGTGTCCACCTCCCTACAAAATAATCCAAACAATAACACACTAGAAAATTAGATTTTGTTTAGTTAATATTATTATATCGTTATTGTAAAAATAAAAAATCTTAAGAGGCAGCAAAAGTTGCATATACTTCTTGCCTTTACAGTGGCATATGTCATCCGATTGGAGTAAGTCCGTGTATATCTGCGCAGCCAGTTATCAAAATATACTCAGTCTAGCTTCTTTAATAGGCTCAATATGAAGAATACTGACTGTAAATTTCATCAACAAGATGAACACTCAGGAAAGAAGTCAGGGCTTACCCTGCAACTTGGCTGTGGAGAATCCATGGCCTCCAGTCATCAATAATCGAGTAATTGAGAGATTTTATCCAAGCTTCTGTTCCCAAGAATGTTATGCCTATGTCGTGATCCCCACTGTTACACAGTAAAACGGAGGGGCAAAAAATTTGAATTTTAGTACACATCAAATATCTGAAGCTGATGATGGTGCAATCCAATCAGTTCATCTGGTAAATCCTCTAGGGTCCGAGGTGTATATTTTGACAATGGTAGGGTTAATATTGATGAAAACTAGAAACCTCAATGCATAAATGTAACTGATCTTACCTATAAATTAAAGAGCGGTAGCCTTTAGCACTGAGGTTTACATGATATGAAAAACTGCTGCCAATTTCTTGCGTATAAGGTAAATCATAATTGCACCGCAGCCATTCCCCTTTGCTTCCCTGTGCTAAGAGTGATGCACGATTTCATGTATTGATATTAAATGCACGTAACTAGATTCCATGGACTTCAGATTGTAATAAATGTAAATTGTAAACAATTTGGAAAAAAAGAAAAAAAATATATTGATCTCGTACCTGTCTTATCTGTAGTGCTCTACGGACATTATAGTCATTCTCCCAAATGTGAGAGAGCATATATCCAAAAGACTGCAGAGAAAAAGGGATTACGAACACAAAGTTTCAGTAGAATCTAGTCAATTTTTTATGTATAATGTATTCAAGAATATTTAGAGTGTACTTGTGTGCGCTTTTAACTCTGTTAAAAGAAAGATAGAGTATGGTTCTGCTTTGTAGCCTGGCTGATTTTGATAGTAAAAACTGTTCTGTTTTTTTTAATGAAAAATTAATGGAGCACTTTAAAAACAAAAAAAAGCTTGATAAGTGCATTTTAGAAAATGCTTTTCCTCACATCCTTTTTTCTTGTTTAACAAAAGCATTTCCGAACACACCCTCTGCTAAAGGACATCTCATCAATCATATATGATAATATTTCTCCAAGTCATGTATCAAGAGTTGCTTTATAATGCCTACTCTAAAGAAAAATGAAGTTTAGTGATTTTAGTCATACTCTTAAAAAAGGCAGTTGAAGAGGCAAATCAACGTATGCTTCTTTGAAGAGGCTTATGCTAATAGTTGTTATTAACTAAAAATTCCTATTGTCTCTTTGCAACACATTTGTAAGTCTATTACCTTCAAAAATATGTACCAAGACTATTTGAAACTTAGAAGCAAGAGAATAAGGAGTTACTCGACAGCCAATTGAAGGAAGTGCCGGTTCAGGATCAAGGAACTCTTGAGATTTCTCATTGTCATTAAGAGATCTCCTTTTACCATTTGAACCTCGTGGCTTTGGAGAGAAATGAGGACAATGGGGTTCCAATATATGCTTTTGATCAAGTCCTGAAATCAACTGGACAAGCCAATTGTCAAGCACATATTAGCATAGATGAAGAATAGGCCAATGAGACACTTAAGATAATAATAACAATAAATGAGGATGAAAAACTGAAAGGTTCCATAAGTATATTATGCTGGTAGCTTACCTTAGAGAAAGCCTGATTATCATTCAAACAATCTACATTGCTGGGATCTATATTTGCATAGTCCCCTCCACAAGTTATCTTCAGTGACTGCAAAAAAGTTATTTGGACTAATGACACTCCAAACTTCTGGTTATTTCATATTTTCCCTTTCTCCCTTTTCTCATTTATGAAATTCAATAGGGGAGTTGATGAGAAAATTGAGTTACCTCATAGAGTTCATTTGAAATAAGCCCCATTCCATGAGCAAATGGGATTTGTGAGTTCTTCTCTACAATCTCGTCTGTTTTGGGGTTCCCTAGTATGTATCCCTGAAACAATATCAGAACGACCATCTGATTAGCAACAAATTGAAAGAGTGACAAATAGTTCTTCATTACGTGTGCTCTGGATTGTTTTTTTTTTTTTATTGTGCACATTCTAAGACCTTTCTCTGTTTCAGATGTCTATTCAGCCCCTTAATTCACACCCTAGCAGCATGCATGAGTTATGTTTCTAATAAAAGGAGACCAATCACAAACCTGTAGATTTATCAGCGGTTTGATATCTTCTTCATTTTCTGCACGACCGTAAACATATGACTATCAAGAAAGGAAATACAATAAAGACAGTAATATGACTAAACTTTATATGCCGCTACTGAGGCACTAAACGTTTCAAATTTCTGCAGCCTCCTTCATGGTTTTAATCTCCTGGAGTTGCAAGTAGGATTGTGCAGCAAAGTGAGGTTCACAATAATACATAGAGAAGGGTTAATATGTGAAGTACATAAAACTTAAAAAGTTAGAGGAGTCCTTCAACCTTGACTAACGAGCTGCAATTGTGAAAGGGTCGAGAAATTAATATCCATTAAACCGAATATTGATAACAAAGAGCAGATTCCAATTTTTATCATGTAAAAAATTTTCATTTTAAGTAACATATTAATCAACCAATATTGCCATACCATTTGAGATCAGTTGAACAAGTGGTGGGACTGTGATGCCAGAATACGAATCCCCTCCAACATAGAATGGATTTGAGAGGAACTCAGGGTGATCCATCAGCCACTATAAAATCCAACATGGAATCAGAAACAGAAAATGGTCCTTAAAAAAAGGGTATTAGTTGAGAAGTATACCTTTCTAAGAAATTGGTCAACCTGAAGAACTTGTTTAAAGTCACCAGTTTGAGAGGCAAGTGGGGTTCTTGCGTAGGAAAATCCGGTGCCGACGGGCGAATCCACAAATAATATGCTGGCTTCCTGAAAATTAATCACAAGCATCCAAATTACAGAAATAGATCATCTAATATACTACCAAAACTTGATTCAAAACACAGTTGGCACCTTTGTCCAGGAGTAGGGATTCAAGTGCAGAGTAGGCAAGCTCCCATTGTACTCCAGTATATTGAAATTTATTGGACCTAGCAACCAACTGGCAATCACGAGAAATTCTCCTAAACTTTTTTAAGCAAACAACTGAAAAATGTAAGATGGTAGTTTTCACTTACCAAATTCAAAAACAAAAGCTGAGAAGACAGAGCAGCCTGGGCCACCAGTAAGCCAAAGCAAGAAAGGGTCCTCTTTCGGGTTTTTCTCCGACTTAACGAAGTAATAGAAGAGCTGTGCATCCTCTGACTCGCCTACGCCTACATACCTGATCAAATAAATATGTATAATGTATAAGTTCAGAATAAATGCTTACCGACCGCAAGTGCTATTTGCTATCACGCATATTATGAACTAACCCAGTTTCAAGTTCAAAGGGGAGGGGCCCCTGGAATCCTGGAAGAAACTTGACTGTTGAGCGAGAATCTGCAAGCTGCACGCAAAGCTGTAATTGTGAAAGAAGAAGAAGAAGAGAAAAACAGAGCTTGGCCATTTGAATTTGTCCTTTTCTAGCTTCTAACTGAAAGTTTCTTTTTAGAAACAGAACTGGCCAACAATCTCCAATTTTACTAAATGACGCTGCAAAGGACTGGATAACAATCAGAGTCTGAATGGTGTGTTGACAGTGAGAATGAACGAATTATAGAGATTACCAAGTAAACGTGTTTAGCTCTATCATCACCACTAATTTTACCAAACAAATTTTTTAATATTTTCGTACTAAGTCAAAAAGCGAGAAATTTCTTCAAAAATAATAAATTTTTATTAGTTGCTTAATCATTTTGGCTTCTCTGAGATATTTGCAGCGATATCTGTGAGATGCTTGCAGCGACCACGTTAATGTCTTGTGGGCCAACATATTTGTTGCGAGTCTATATACCAATCTGACGATCAATTTTGTCGCCTGACGTGTTCGGCGTCGGCCTATTCGACTTTCGTTTTCATGGCGGAAGAAAGTTTCTATTGACATATTGTTCAGCGTTTGATGCACCTTTCAAACTGGTAAGTGGTTACCGTTCGAGTCGAGCTTTTAAAACCCCCCTCTAATCTTGGTAACACACCTCCTAAATTTTATTTTTTTTTTAATTTACCTCCGCGTATTAAAATTAATCATTTTCTCATATAAAATTATTTTAAAAAAAATATTGTTTAATCTCTGTCTATAAAAGACGTAAATCTTAAGATCTTAAATTATTTTATATGAATAATTTATAATTCCACGACTCTAAACTCTCATAATTTTTTAAAAATATCTTCAATTAAATTTTAAACTATAAATATAAATATGAAATGAGGTGAGTGTAAAAGATTTTACGAAAAAATATTTTATTCAAGTACTTAAGTTGTCGTTCAAAATAAGAAATACGTTAATTTATCTTTAATTATTGAAGTAATTTTAATTAAAAATGAATTTTATAAGGGATTTTGAGGGGTGTCAAACCTACTCAAACTATATTTAAATAATTTCTATTGAAATTTGAACTTGATTAGTTTTGTAGAGAGTGATAAGATTTAGTGGACTTTTGTTAAACGAAAATAGTTGGAAGGTTAATTGGGCAATTACATAGGGGTCATTTTTTCAAATGCACATGTATTAGCATCAAAGTTCTATTGTTGTTTAGTTATTTATAATAAAAAATTTACTGGGACTACTCTTATGTCTATTATAATGTAGTTTGAATATTTATCCTCATCTATTACTAGTGTGATATTTATTTCGCCCATATTAATGGGGGAGAAATTTATTCTTGCCGGTTAAAAGGGGTCATTTTTTTAAATGCAGGAAAGACGATGCAGAGAGGAAAATGATTTGATGATGGCAACTTCACATCACATTTTCCAACATTTGAAACCAGGGATTTCTACATGGAATCCGTGTGAATTTGGGTTAAAAAGTACAGTTTAATGATTCCACAGAAAGTTTTAAGAGGCAGTAACGGCCCCAGCACTTTTCTTAGGGTATTTATTCATTGGTCTTCTTGGTTTTATCAGGGATCATTTGCCCGCATATTTCCTCAACACATACTTTACATGAATCAACAACCACTTCATGGTCTATCAAGATCTAGATATTAAAAGGAAAGGAGAGGAAAAAATCAAGGCATACTTTAGAACCATGCAATGCAAGATTAGATAAATGACACCTGTAGTGCATCATACGTGAAAGGATCCTCCAACATTTTGTTCCCTTCTTTATGTCTTCATTGCAGCGTTAATGGGGAGATACAGGAGGCACCCCACAGAGCTTCCGAGTACACTAACCGTAGCCTCGCTTTCGTAAGGGATGCAAAGAATCCCTTTAAAAATGTGTTTAATTGGGGCATTTTCAGAAATAAGTTTAAAATATTTTGACTGCCAGGGAACAGTAGTGGTTGCGGGCAGGGCAAGAGCTGTTGTCGTCGGAGTTGGAGCAAACACTGCCATGAGCAGCATTCGTGATTCAATGTTGCGGGCGGAAGATGTAAGCAGTGTCGGATTTCAATTTTTGTTACTATTTCATCTGCAGGAAGTATCCTGTTTTAAATATCCTTCACATATGATTGTTCCTTTATGTTAATATTCTATACTATTTGATTGCAACTCAGAAACTTGCTTCAAAGTTTTTGTGTTTGTTCTCATATCAATGGATCTTCAGAAGTTTATATGGTAACTGGTATGGACGTTGTAGAAATCTTTTTGTTTGAGATATATAGGCTTTTCTGATGGGATATGTCTTGGCCTTATACAGTGTTGACTTAAGCATTAGTGCGTGGATCATTTTATATCTGTTTGGAGAGGCCTGAATTGTATTTCAAAATAGCATGAGATATAATGGCTAAGACAACCATCTTTTCCTCTTCATGTGGTCTTTAATGATTTTGTAGAACGCCGTCAGAAAGAGGAAGTGTTATAAAAAATTTGTTGTTTATATATTTATTCTAATAATTAATATCTACTGTTGTTGCAGGAAGTGACGCCCTTAAAAAAGAAACTGGATGAATTTGGTACTTTTTTGGCTAAGGTGATTGCAGATTATCTGCCCTAGTGCTTGTTTTCTGACTATAGATGATAGGGAGCCTATGGCTGTTGTAGTTATATCAGCGTACTCGGGGATTGCTTTCTGTTCCAATGGGTTTGAACCGTTGTGAATTTGATTGGTAGCAGCGGATAAAAGGCCTCTTGCATTTAGTACTTATTCATGCCTTCAGCCTGGATAAGTTGACTTGTACACTATGATTTTGAACAATTCATGTTTTGCAACGCCCTTCTTTAACAGCTTTAGTTTTTGGTTACTCAACATTGTAATAGAGTCAGTTTGACCTAGGGATCTTGTTTTTGCATCCTTTGTTCTGCTAATAATGTGTGTTTTCGGATCCACATATGTGTTTATTTGTGTCTGGATCCTCATGACAAGTCCATGATAATCTAATTCAGTCATGCTAGTCATTTTCTATTAGCTTAAGCTTTTGTATTTATGGTAACTCAACGATATTGGACTTCAACATAACTATCCCGCTCTGTGCTCTGTCTCTTACTAGTTTGTTCTTAAACTTCTTTGACCTATTTGGCATTTCCTGAGAATTCTTGCCTATTACAATATCCATTAATAAGAAATTGGAAGACTTATCCTTGTCATTTCTATCACTCATTTATCCTTCCCTTTTTTTCTCTTTTTTTTTTTTTTGGGTTTTAATCCATTAGTACGATATTCATATTGCTAAACTTAAGCACATGACAGATTTTCTTCCTTTACTTTATATCAGGCAAATGCTTATATTTTCTATTGTTGTGCTATGCATTTCTGAATAATTTGCTGTGTTTCTAGGTCATTGCAGGGATTTGTGTATTGGTATGGATTGTAAACATTGGTCACTTCCGTGATCCTTCTCATGGTGGGTTCTTGCGTGGTGCAATTCATTACTTCAAGGTAGTTCTCAGTGCATGAGGTCTTATTATTTTCTTTTCCTTTAGATAATAATAGCAGTTTACTATTCCCAAATCCTCTCTATCTACTGTAATGTTTTCTGCATAAAGATTTGTTTGCATCTTACAGAACGTTTCAATATTGTTGCATTTGTCAAATATGTTGCATATATGGCCATGATTTTTGACGATTTCAAGTGCAGTAGCTAGGTTTTTACATAGTTTTGATAACTGGATGGATTGGTTTAAAGATCTTTGGCACAAAGTTATGTTCAAAGTTTGAAGTTGTCAAATAGTTCGATGATTACTGCATGAGACATTTGTCTTCAATTGGATGATTAACATTTTCTTTTTCTTATTGTGCTGAAATGTCTACTTTTGAGGGCAGTTTTTGGAACTTGGTCAAACTTGAAGAGCCATATGTTGATTCTCTAGCAAGCCTAGGTTTTGCACCTTTGTTTCTAATGAAGAAAGCTGATGATTTGAATGTGCCAGAGGCCTTAATTGTGCTTCACTCACTGGATGCACAGATAAAATAAAATTATACAAGGCCAAGTCTATTCTTAACATCCCAGGAAAGTCCTGTCTATTCTGAGTGCATATCATGTTGCGAGGATGCATTTACAATTACCTATGAATATTGCCAAGAATCATTGGGAAATTAAACTAACAATGTTCTCGATGGGAATTGCATTTGCTCAAATTTTTTGCCCCTATTTTATAAGCAGAATGTAAATCAATCTTGCCATATTTCATACTCTTGGCAATAATTTCAAATTTGCATCCAATCTTTTTATATTATATAGATTTTATATTAAATCTTCTTCATCTATCTTTTTATCTTAACTTGACAAATTGTGCTTTATTTTCCTTAGATTGCAGTCGCTCTTGCAGTTGCAGCAATCCCTGAAGGGCTTCCAGCTGTTGTTACGACGTTAGTGCTCTAGGTTTTACATGATAAAATATGTAACAAAAACAATTAACTTAAACATACGTAGCAAAACTGACATAATTGTTGGTGGCATAAATGCAGGTGTTTGGCCCTTGGAACAAAGCGAATGGCTCGGTTGAATGCTATTGTACGGTCCTTGCCATCAGTTGAGACCCTAGGCTGCACTACAGTAATTTGCAGCGATAAGACGGGAACTCTGACAACTAATATGATGTCTGTTGCAAAGGTGATAACCTTAAAATATTGATGAACTATATGCGAATGATGTCTTCTTTGTTTCGATCTGCTATTCAAATTGTGATTTTAGCTGATAGCTGCCATGCATTGTGGAATATCCTGTTGAACACTTGTTTTCTTTATGCTTACATGTTATCCTTGTTTCTTAGTGCCTGAATGGTTTAGAAATGTGTTGTTGAAGTTTTTCTTCTATTAACTTTTTCTGAAACTCAATAGGTTAATGGTATTTACTTATTGCAATTAGCCGTATGATTTTGTTCAACATTTCTGCTACTTTGGCTTCCCAGATATGTGTGGTTCATTCTGTACAACAAGGTCCTATTATTGCTGAATATGGTGTGACTGGAACAACATATGCGCCAGAGGGCATTGTCTTCGACAGCAGCGGAGTCCAGGTATTTATTTTTTGATGATCTGTTATTTCCGTGTCCTGCTTACAGCCTTGCCTCTGGAGTAAATTGGCTTAGTTAAAGAAAGTTGGAAAAGAGTCGTATCCATCCTTCTGTCTCTCACTGTTCCTTCATCAATGTGACATTGATTGTTTTGCAGCTTTAATTTCCTGCTCAGTTGCCTTGTCTTCTTATGGTGTAATATATAACATTTTGCTTCTTAGTCAGATAAAGTCCATAGTCCATATAAAATATGATAATGGTTATATATTTGGGTTATGATTGATAAAGTAGTCTTTATGATTGATAAGTTGCTTTTAGCTTTCAACCTGCTTTTAAAAACTGTCTCCTTAATGGAGAAAACTTTTACTAAGCACAAAAAATTTTACTAAGCACCCTTTTTTTAAAGAAATTAGTTGTTTTGAACTTTTCAACAGCAATCTCATAGGGCCTTAATATATAAAAGGAATATATGGTTCTTCAGTTATTTCTATTATTGCAAGTTATTCCTTAGTGTTTTTTTTTTTTTTTGTCTTTTCCCTTTTCTTTCTCTTTTCCTTTTCATTGATAAAGGTGGGAATGCTTGATCCACCAAGAGAGGAAGTTAAAAATGCTATGCTTTCATGCATGACTGCTGGCGTACGTGTTACAGTTGTCACTGGGGATAACAAGGTAATCCATCATTACTGATATAATTTCTGGCTCTTTTGAGCTCCAATTTTTCCATTTACTCTTTCGTTTCTATTATGAGACATGACTTCAGGCCACAGCTGAGTCAATTTGTCATAAGATTGGCGCCTTTGATCACTTGGTAGATTTCGTTGGTCACTCTTATACAGCTTCTGATTTTGAAGAACTTCCAGCAATGCAGCAAACTGTGGCATTGCAGCATATGGCACTTTTCACTAGGTATGTTGAATGATAAGGAATTTTGAGTTCTTTTATTTCATTGCCTCTCTTTGGTCAAATATTCCATTTTTGTTACTTAGATGAGTTAAATTTGACGTGTTCTTTTTCCTTTCAATGATTTTCTAGGGTTGAACCTTCCCATAAAAGAATGCTGGTTGAGGCTTTACAAAACCAGAATGAAGTGGTACTGTTGTACTTATAGTTTGTAATGTTTGCATCATTTCACATTTTTAATGTAACCCCTTTTTTTGGTTGATCATATTTGATAACCATTTATAATTATTTGAGTTTTTACAACCTATGTATACCTCTTTACTAATGTGTCCATAGAGACAGAAATTGATTCTGGAAAATAGTAATTATGTGTTTTTGAGATGCATGTTATTTTGCACTGGTAGTTTTTATTTATGTATATCATCTTGTATATGTTATTGTAATTGAAAATAAACCGGATTGGGTGGCTATACCTACAGTTTAAAACATTAGACGAGTACACATTGTCGGTCATCACATCTTTGATTGTGATACTGTCTTCAAAAATGTAAATGTTATTTATAATATGTAGAAGAAGCTATCTTTAGGATGTGAAATCTGACTGGTCAAACAGGATTGCATGCATCTGAGCCCGAATTATTTGGACGGAGTTGTTTAAATTTGAGTTTTTATACTCTATAGTTCTTTGAAATTATATTTTATGCATAAGGGATTTTGTCTTGTGATTGTCATTTCCGTTGTTCTAAATTTTCTCGTTGTGCTATTATTTGTCCCCAACATCGTTAAACACACAATAAATTTTATAGGTTGCAATGACTGGTGATGGTGTCAATGATGCACCTGCACTAAAGAAAGCAGATATAGGAATTGCCATAGGATCTGGAACAGTGGTTGCAAAGGTAAGATGACTTGTTCCGGGAAGCACTTATATTTCATTTTTATTCACAGCAGATCATCATGGACAGTAATCTGTTTTTATTTGACAGGCATCATATTGTATAAACAAAATACGGAACTTGAGTGAATATCTCTTATTTTCCTGAATGGACGCATTTCTGGTGTTGGTTTATTCTGGAATTCGTGCGGTCAATCAAATGTTTTATTCCTCTTATTGTCATTCTCTTTCACTACTGTTAGTTGTATTGGTTTCTTAAATATTCCTTGCAAACTAATGTAATGTTTGGCTATGGTGCTATAATTACTAAACTCTCTTTCTATGCTTTATTTCTGCAAGATATCAGTTTATTTCTCTCTAAATACTTTTAGTTAAAGGTCACTGAAGATCAATGGTGCATTTTTAGACTTCAACTTACAATCAGCATAACAAGATTTCTGCGCTGTGCAGCAAAGTTCTGTAGTTGAATTAAGCTTGTACCTAGTACATATAAATTTATTGTTTTCGTATCATTTTTCATATTATCTTAATTGTCTGAGTTGCAGAGTGCTTCAGATATGGTTTTAGCGGACGACAATTTTGCTACAATTGTTGCGGTATGCCATTTTGCCTGCATCCTTATCAAAGGAGTTTCCATTTGCTCTCTTTTGTTGAAGTTTTGGTACACACACACACACACACACACACACACAGTGCAGGAGGTTCCCTCCCTCTCAATGTACATGGCATTCAACTTCCAACTGCTTGAACCATTTGATCCTGGGCAGGCTGTTGCAGAAGGAAGGGCTATATACAATAACACAAAGCAGTTTATCAGATACATGATTTCTTCAAATATTGGTGAAGTAGTTTGTATTTTTGTGGCAGCTGTACTTGGAATACCTGATACTCTTGCTCCTGTGAGTTTAATTAGTGTGAATATTTGAGTTTACTCCATTTTATCTCAAAAATCGAAGGAACATTAACATTCTGTCAATATGTCCTTAAAATATATAGCATTTGTAGCATGCATGTTTGTATATGCCTAAAAGCTGAATACAATTCAAATCAAGTTTAAATGCTTTGCACAATACCGTACAGTCATTGGTGGTAAGGCAAGAATTCGATCTGTTATGTTCTACACAAAAGGGTGGTAGTTTGTCCTTCTAGGGTAATTGTTAATATTTCTCCAATTTTCTACATCTTTTTTGTGGTCCCAATTTGCTGGAGTAAAAATATTTCTGGTCTGATGAATTTTTTTTCTTTTTTATCACCAAAAAAATGATCTTTGTGATTTTAGGTCCAGCTGCTCTGGGTCAACTTGGTAACGGATGGATTGCCTGCCACGGCCATTGGTTTTAATAAGCAAGACTCCGATGTCATGAAGGCCAAACCTCGTAAGGTATTATTTTAATACATAGATTAGTTGTAAGCTTGGAAAATTTTTGTTTATTTTATTTGTTTCATACCCTTTTTCTTTAACTGTCTTTAACCCTCCATCTGGTTGCTGAGATTAAAGAAGGAAAGCAATTTTGAATTTCATGTAACTGAACCTGTATCATGTATGTCAGTTTTTCTTTTCTATGCCTTGTCTATGGGTACGTAATCAAGCTTAAACTTGATACTTTTTGCTTCGTCATACATTGGTTTCTTATGCAAGTGTTCTCTTGGTTTTTCCTCATGGTAGGCTGAGTTCTTGTTGGACAGATCCTTCTGGCATTAAAATTTTACATGTTTTTCACATTCTTACGGCTCGATCTGAAATTTATTTACCATCTACATAATCAAATTTTAATTTTTAATTAGATTTTTTTTCTTGGATTAGCAAAATGAAAGTTTATAGTTTCTTATGTTACGCACTTCTCCACTCCTTCAAAATGCAGGTTAGCGAAGCAGTGGTCACTGGATGGTTGTTCTTTCGTTATTTGGTAATTGGAGGTAGCTACAATGCAATCAGAGTGTTTGATACTTTATCTTTGTGAATTATCTGGATTCTTTTTCCTCTTTCAACTGATTAGAGGTTTTCTGATGACTTTCTTAAGTTGCAATATTATTGTTTATTGCATGGTGATTTTTTTCTTCTGGTGACCACATAATGAATTAAGGCAGAGCTTTTTTTATTTGAGATTTATCCTTTGCATTATTGATTTGTGTTAGCTGCGCTGGTCTACCTTTACGCTGACTACTTCCTGGATTAATATTGTCTTCTGCTTAATGTCAATGAAAGTGGACTCTTTATCCAAGTAAATTACTCACCGTTCACGGTTTTCATCTTTGGATTTTAGAAAATTGAGAAATTGTGTAACAGTCGTGTCCTTTCTTCGTTTTTTGAACTTTTTGAATTTTTCTGTCATCCCAGTAAACGTGTTCTTCATTAGGTATTGACTTAACATTTTTGCATAATTAGTCGCTTGTGACAAGCATGTGGCATTGTTCTATTTATATTGTTTAGCTATTTGTTTTTCAGAACAAAATATTCTACTTTAAATCTAGGTTAATGACCTTTTTTTTTTTTCAATGCAGCTTATGTAGGAGTCGCCACTGTTGCAGGATTCATATGGTGGTATGTTTATTCCAATGACGGTCCCAAGCTACCATATTCTGAACTGGTGAGTTTTTTCACTTTTTCTTTGAATAACTATTTTAATATTAAAGTTGTGCTCGGTGCGGAACTGGATTGCTGAGTTTCTCAGATTGGAAAACTCTTAAATGTGTCTGTGGATATTCCTTTTGGAATTCTGATTACCGCATATACTGCAGATGAATTTCGACTCTTGTTCAACAAGGGAAACAACTCACCCATGCAGTATATTTGAGGATCGGCATCCCTCAACTGTGTCAATGACTGTCCTTGTTGTTGTTGAGATGTTCAACGCTTTGAATAACCTGAGTGAAAATCAATCGCTGTTGTAAGTATGCAGCACTTTCTCTTTTCTTGATAAAGAAAGTGTATTGACACTGACCTTTCTTACGTTTCAGGGTTATCCCTCCTTGGAGTAATTTATGGCTTGTCGCTTCAATTATCCTGACAATGTTCCTTCACATACTAATATTATATGTGCCTCCATTATCCATTCTTTTCTCAGTAAGATTTTCATTTTTGCCTTCAGTTTGATCAAATTCGAAACTATTTTTCCCTCTTTCCATTAGCAGTTGATTGGTGTGCTGTTTGTACTGCAGGTAACACCCTTATCTTGGGCTGACTGGACTGCTGTCTTCTATCTTTCATTTCCTGTATGTATCATCACAAGCATATTTACTACACAACAAAATTTGGTGTTGACTGCGGCAACTTTCTATACGTGGATCTCTCTGATATCTGCTTTTATAATGAGCTTAAAATAAAAATAACACACAATCTACATTCAGATCTTAGAATATAGTCACAGCACTAAGTTGAGAATGTCCTGTCATACAAGTGGGTTGGATGCCTATGTAATTAAAAACAGTGAGAACCTGAGATAAAATCAGAGATGCGTGTGCTAGCTGATTCAATTAATAAGATCACTTCTGGTGGTATAAGAAGCTGGAGTTCAAAATCGGATCGCACAAGGTTAGGGGGTATAAATCTCTAAGTTCGAAGAAAAGAGATGAATTCATTGGATATAACTTAGTTCAGGCGTTGAGTGAAACTGGGAGTATACTATCCCTACTGATTTTTCTTGAATTATTTGTCAATTCATTAAAACGGAGGAAAGTAATTCAATTCCTTGGTTTGCCTGATGGCCTGGAATTGAACTTAACTGAAGATGGCCTAAACCATCTTCTACTGATGTTCTGTTGATAACTCTCGTGGGGGAATTTGCATATTTATGATGAGATTCCATTGTAAATGAGTCTCGTAAACATTTATTAATCATCTTCCTGGTGCTGTAAATTCGAAATTTATTTATAATTAGATCTTTATTCTTTTTTTGTGTTTTTTGGTGTGAATTCTAAATCTTAACTGACTGCCTGATGTAGGTTATAATCATTGACGAGGTGCTGAAGTTCTTCTCTAGAAAGTCCATTGGTACTTTTCATTATTTAATCCTGCTATGTTATATGCATTTTGCTTGTACAATAAGTTTCCTTGTACTTGGCTTTTATGGGTAGTTTATCAATTATTGGCACTGCATAAAATCAATCATCCATTTGCATTGATTATATATCATAAACCATCCTGAAACAAAATGCGTCAATGGAATTTTCTTCCCAAAATGCATCAATCAACATTTTTTTAGGCTAATATCAAGGCCAAGCAATATGGATATCATTCAAGTGAATGGAAGGCCTTTTCTTTCCGTGTATCTTGGAAGAATGAAGTGGTTCAAACTTCAATGTTGTTAGTCAAATAGTTCATGTATGTTCTTTTTGTTGCAGGCATGAGATTCAAGTTCCGGTTTAGGAGGCACGACATACTTCCGAAAAAAGAATTTCATGAGAAGTGAAAATAGAAAAGGAACTGATGCCGTCTATTACCTTATCCACAAACTGAGTTACACAAGATGGTGGTTTCTCTAATGCTTATAGTGTGATACTTGAACAGATACCTTATCCACAAACTGAGTTACACAAGATGGTGGTTTCTCTAATGCTTATAGTGTGATACTTGAACAGATAGGAAGGATCCTCCACAATTTTGTTCTCTTCTGGTTGCCTCCATTGCAGTGATATAGATATACAGGACGCGCCCTACAGAACTTCCTAATATACTAACTTTGGCCTTAGCTTTCATTTGTAAGCTTTAGTCCGATACGAGGATTGCACTGAAGAGCAAAATTTGAGGCTCGTTGATTAGGCGGATTTGCCAAATCAGCTTTCCTTAGTGTTTTAAAAATCTGCATTATTCTTGCGTTGTAAACTTATTGTTGCTTTGTATCCACGATGCTTTTTCACTACCAAGCAATTAAATTAATTGAAAAGAAAAAAAGGAGGGGGAGAGAGAGAGAACTGTAATTGTTATAGAATGGTTCCACCCCACAGCTTATTGCGAGAAGCAAAATCTGAATTCTGTGCGTGGTTTTGTTCGCCCTGTCAGCACACTGGAGAATAAATCGATTGATCATCTTCATAATAGTTAATGGCATGGTGGTAGTATGTTAGGTGCTGGAATGATAAGACTAATTCTATGGTTTCAGAACAGAAATTAACTATTCAGTTCGGTTGCGGTTTTTTTATAAAATAAAATAAAATAAAAAGGCTTGTTATTATGAACGTTTCGCTCATGGAAGTTCTGTTTATTATGAACATTGATACAGAGATTGCAGGCGACTACAATGGATCGTGATTTATCCATCTCTGAAACATAGCATAACATTCTGCAGGCCTGTACTCGGGAGCGATGTGTCCACCTCCCTACAAAATCATCCAAACAATAACACACTAGAAAATTAGATTTTGTTTAGTTAAATATTATTATATCGTTATTGTAAAAATAAAAAATCTTAAGAGGCAGCAAAAGTTGCATATACTTCTTGCCTTTACAGTGGCATATGTCATCCGATTGGAGTAAGTCCGTGTATATCTGCGCAGCCAGTTATCAAAATATACTCAGTCTAGCTTCTTTAATAGGCTCAATATGAAGAATGCGACTGTAAACTTCATAAACAAGATGAACACTCAGGAAATAAGTCAGGGCTTACCCTGCAACTTGGCTGTGGAGAATCCATGGCCTCCAGTCGTCAATAATCGAGTAATTGAGAGATTTTATCCAAGCTTCTGTTCCCAAGAATGGTACGCCCATGTCGTGATCCCCACTGTTACACAGTAAAACGGAGGGCAAAAAAAATTGAATTTTAGTACACATCAAATATCTGAAGCTGATGATAGTTGGTGCAATCCAGTCAGTTCATCTGGTAAATCCTCTAGGGTCCGAGGTGTATATTTTGACAATGGTAGGGTTAATATTGATAAAAACTAGAAACCTCAATGCATAAATGTAACTGATCTTACCTATAAATTAAAGAGCGGTAGCCTTTAGCACTGAGGTTTACATGATATGAAAAACTGCTGCCAATTTCTTGCGTATAAGGTAAATCATAATTGCACCGCAGCCATTCCCCTTTGCTTCCCTGTGCTAAGAGTGATGCACGATTTCATGTATTGATATTAAATGCACGTAACTAGATTCCATGGACTTCAGATTGTAATAAATGTAAATTGTAAACAATTTGGGAAAAAGGGAAAAAAAAATTATTGATCTCGTACCTGTCTTATCTGTAGTGCTCTGCGGACATTATAGTCATTCTCCCAAATGTGAGAGAGCATATATCCAAAAGACTGCAGAGAAAAAAGGATTACGTAGCACAAAGTTTCAGTAGAATCTAATCAATTTTTTATGTATAATGTATTCAAGAATATTTAGAGTGTATTTGTTTGCGCTTTTAATTCTGTTAAACGAAAGATGCAGTATGGTTCTGCTTTGTAGCCCGGCTGATTTTGATAGTAAAAACTGTTTTTTTTTTTTTTTCAATGAAAAATTAATGGAGCACTTTTTTTTTTTTTTTTAAAAAAAAGCACTTGATAAGTGTGATTTAGAAAATGCTTTTACTCAAATCCTTTTTTATTCTTTAACAAAAGCATTTCTGAGTACACCCTCTGCTAAAGGACATCTCATCAATCATATATGATAATGTTTCTCCATGTCATGTATCAAGAGTTGCTTTATAATGCCTACCCTAAAGAAAAATGAAGTTCAGTGATTTTAAGTCATGCTCTTAAAAAAGGCAGTTGAAGAGGCAAATCAACGTATGCTTCTTTGAAGAGGCTTATGCTAATAGTTGTTATTAACTACAAATTCCTATTGTCTCTTTGCAACACATTTGTAAGTCTAATCTCTTCAAAAATATGTACCAAGACTATTTGAAACTTAGAAGCAAGAGAATAAGGAGTTACTCGACAGCCAATTGAAGGAAGTGCCGGTTCAGGATCAAGGAACTCTTGAGATTTCTCATTGTCATTAAGAGATCTCCTTTTACCATTTGAACCTCGTGGCTTCGGAGAGAAAGAAGGACAACGGGGTTCCAATATATGATTTTGATCAAGTCCTGAAATCAACTGAACAAGCCAATTGTCAAGCACATATTAGCATAGATGAAGAATAGGCCAATGAGACACTGAAGATAATAATAACAATAAATGAGGATGAAAAACTGAAAGGTTCCATAAATATATTATGTTAGTAGCTTACCTTAGAGAAAGCCTGATTATCATTCAAACAATCTACATTGCTGGGATCTATATCTGCATAGTCCCCTCCACAAGTTATCTTCAGTGACTGCAAAAATGTTATTTGGACTAATGACACTCCAAACTTCTGGTTATTTCATATTTTCCCTTTCTCCCTTTTCTCATTTATGAAATTCAATAGGGGAGTTGATGAGGAAATTGAGTTACCTCATAGAGTTCATTTGAAATAAGGCCCATTCCATGAGCAAATGGGATTTGTGAGTTCTTATCTACAATCTCGTCTGTTTTGGGGTTCCCTAGTATGTATCCCTGAAACAATATCAGAACGACTATCTGATTAGCAACAAATTGAAAGAGTGACAAATAGTTCTTCACTACGTGTGCTCTGGATTGTTTTTTTTTTTTATTGTGCACATTCTAAGACCTTTCTCTTTTTCAGATGTCTATTCAGCCCCTTAATTCACACCCTAGCAGCATGCATGAGTTATGTTTCTAATAAAAGGAGACCAATCACAAACCTGTAGATTTATCAGCGGTTTGATATCTTCTTCATTTTCTGCACGACCGTAAACATATGACTATCAAGAAAGGAAATACAATAAAGACAGTAATATGACTAAACTTTATATGCCGCTACTGAGGCACTAAAGGTTTCAAATTTCTGCAGCCTCCTTCATGGTTTTAATCTCTTGGAGTTGCAAGTAGGTTTGTGCAGCAAAGTGAGGTTCACAATAATACATAGAGAAGGATTAATATGTGAAGTACATAAAACTTAAAAAGTTAAGAGGGGTCCTTCAACCTTCTAACGAGCTGCAATTGTGAAAGGGTCGAGCAATTAATATCCACTAAACCGAGTATTGATAACAAAGAGCAGATTCCAATTTTTATCATGTAAAAAATTTTCATTTTAAGTAACATATTAATCAACCATTATTGCCATACCATTTGAGATCTGTTGAACAAGTGGTGGGACTGTGTTGCCAGAATACGAATCCCCTCCAACATAGAATGGATTTGAGAGGAACTCAGGGTGATCCATCAGCCACTATAAAATCCAACATGGAATCAGAAACGGAAAATGGTCCTTAAAAAAAGGGTATTAGTTGAGAAGTATACCTTTCTAAGAAATTGGTCAACCTGATGAACTTGTTTAAAGTCACCAGTTTGAGAGGCAAGTGGGGTTCTTGCGTACGAAAATCCAGTGCCGACGGGCGAATCCACAAATAATATGCTGGCTTCCTGAAAATTAATCACAAGCATTCAAATTACAGAAATAGATCATCTAATATGCTACCAAAACCTTATACAAAACACAGTTGTCACCTTTGTCCAGGAGTAGGGATTCAAGTGCAGAGTAGGCAAGCTCCCATTGTACTCCATTATATTGAAATTTATTGGACCTAGCAACCAACTGGCAATCAAGAGAAATTCTCCTAAACTTTTTTAAGCAAGCAACTGAAAAATGTAAGATGGTAGTTGACCACTTACCAAATTCAAAAACAAAAGCTGAGAAGACAGAGCAGCCTGGGCCACCAGTAAGCCAAAGCAAGAAAGGGTCCTCTTTCGGGTTTTTCTCCGACTTAACGAAGTAATAGAAGAGCTGTGCATCCTCTGACTCGCCTACGCCTACATACCTGATCAAATAAATATGTATAATGTATAAGTTCAGAATAAATGCTTACCGACCGCTAGTGCTATTTGCTATCACGCATATTATGAACTAACCCAGTTTCAAGTTCAAAGGGGAGGGGCCCCTGGAATCCTGGAAGAAACTTGACTGTTGAGCGAGAATCTGCAAGCTGCACGCAAAGCTGTAATTGTGAAAGAAGAAGAAGAAGAGAAAAACAGAGCTTGGCCATTTGAATTTGTCCTTTTCTAGCTTCTAACTGAAAGTTTCTTTTCAGAAACAGAACTGGCCAACAATCTCCAATTTTACTAAATGACGCTGCAAAGGACTGGATAACAATCAGAGTCTGAATGGTGTGTTGACAGTGAGAATGAACGAATTATAGAGATTACCAAGTAAACGTGTTTAGCTCTATCATCACCACTAATTTTACCAAAAACTAATTTTTTAATATTTTCGTACTAAGTCAAAAAGTGAGAAATTTCTTCAAAAATAATATATTTTTATTAGTTGCTTAATCATTTTGGCTTCTCTGAGATACTTGCAGCGATATCTGTGAGATGCTTGCAGCGACCACGTTAATGTCTTGTGGGCCAACATATTTGTTGCGAGTCTATATACCAATACCAATCTGACGATCAATTTTGTCGCCTGACGTGTGCGGCGTCGGCCTATTCGACTTTCGTTTTCATGGCGGAAGAAAGTTTCTATTGTCATATTGTTCAGCGTTTGATGCACCTTTCAAACTGGTAAGTGGTTACCGTTCGAGTCGAGCTTTTAAAACCCCCCTCTAATCTTGGTAACACACCTCCTAAATTTTATTTATTTTTTTAATTTACCTCCACGTATTAAAATTAATCATTTTCTCATATAAAATTATTTTAAAAACAATATTGTTTAATCTCTGTCTATAAAAGACATAAATCTTAAGATCTAAAATTATTTTATATGAATAATTTATAACTCCACAACTCTAAACTCTCATAATATTTTTAAAAATATTTTCAATTAAATTTTAAACTATAAATATAAATATGAAATGAGGTGAGTGTAAAAAATTTTACGAAAAAATATTTTATTCAAGTACTTGAGTTGTCGTTCAAAATAAGAAATGCATTAATTTATTTTTAATTATTGAAGTAATTTTAGTTAAAAATAAATTTTATAAGGGATTTTGAGGGGTGTTAAACCTACTCAAACTATATTTAAATAATTTCTATTGAAATTTGAACTTGATTAGTTTTGTAGAGAGTGATAAGATTTAGTGGACTTTTGTTAAACGAAAATAGTTGGAAGGTTAATTGGGCAATTACGTAGGGGTCATTTTTTTCAAATGCACATGTATTAGCATCAAAGTTCTATTGTTGTTTAGTTATTTATAATAAAAAATTTACTGGGACTACTCTTATGTCTATTATAATGTAGTTTGAATATTTATCCTCATCTATTACTAGTGTGATATTTATTTCGCCCATATTAATGGGGGAGAAATTTATTCTTACCGGTTAATAGGGGTCATTTTTTTAAATGCAGGAAAGACGATGCAGAGAGGAAAATGATTTGATGATGGCAACTTCACATCACATTTTCCAACATTTGAAACCAGGGATTTCTACATGGAATCCGTGTGAATTTTGGGTTAAAAAGTACAGTTTAATGATTCCACAGAAAGTTTTAAGAGGGAGTAACGGCCCCAGCACTTTTCTTAGGGTATTTATTCATTGGTCTTCTTGGTTTTATCAGGGATCATTTGCCTGCACATTTCCTCAACACATACTTTACATGAATCAACAACCACTCCATGGTCTATCAAGATCTAGATATTAAAAGGAAAGGAGAGGAAAAAATCAAGGCATACTTTAGAACCATGCAATGCAAGATTAGATAAATGACACCTGTAGTGCATCATACGTGAAAGGATCCTCCAGCATTTTGTTCCCTTCTTTATGTCTTCATTGCAGCGTTAATGGGGAGACACAGGAGGCACCCCACAGAGCTTCCGAGTACACTAACCTTAGCCTCGCTTTCGTTTGCACCGAAGAGCAAGATTGCTTTATCGTTGATTAGGCAGCTTTGCCAAATCAGTTCCCCTTGTGTTTTTCAAATCTGCATTCTTCGGGCTTTGTAAACAAACTGTTGTCTTGTATCCCAAATGCTTTTATGCCAAGTAATTATAAATTAATTAGACCAGAAGGGGGGGCTGTTATGGAATGGTTTCCATCCCATGGATTCTTGTCAGGACCAAATTACGGTGTTTGTGTACATGCAAGCCATTTCAGCTTAATTATCCAGCATGCAGATGCTTGAATGATGGACTATTTCTAATATTTCAGAACATATATTGACTACTGTCATTTGGTAAAATAGCTTTGAAATACTGTGAACAATTTTTTTTTTTTTTTTTGTTTGGAATTTCTGTTTATTATCAAAATTGATACCTGACATGGAGAAGCATAACATACATACTGATACAGAGACTTTGGACCAAATACTCGCTAGAAATTGTAGGCAACTACAACCGATCATGATTTATCCATCTTTGAAACATAGCATAACATTCTGCAGGCCTGTACTCAGGAGCAGTGTGCCCTCCTCCCTGCAAAATAATCCAAACAATAACACTCGAGAAAATTAGTTTTTATCTAGTTAATATGATTATGTCGCTGCTGAAAAAATCATAAGAGGCAGCAAAGGTTACAGAAATTTCTTGCCTTTACAGTGGCATATGTCATTCGATTGGAGTAAGTCCTTGTATATCTATACAGCCAAATACCAAGTATCTTCAGTCTCGCTTCTTTAATATGCTCAATCTTAAGAATTAAACCAAATATTTTATAAGAAAAAATGAACACCCCAAAATATTTTCAGGGCTTACCCTGCGACTTGGCTGTGGAAGATCCACGGCCTCCAGTCATCAACAATGGAGTAATTGAGGGATTTTATCCAAGCTTCTGTTCCTAGGAATGGTACCATCATGTCATGATCGCCACTGTTACACAGTAAAAAGAGAGGGGAAAAAACTAATTGAATTTCAGTAACACTAAGATAAACAAAACTTCAAGCACACATGGTTGGTACTAGTTTGTTCAACTGGTAAATCCTCTTGGATATATTCTGTGCTAGGGAAGGGTTTAAAACATGAAAAAACCTCAATGCATGAATGAGACTGATCTTACCTATAAATTAAAGAGCGGTAGCCTTTAGTACTGAGGCTTACATGATATGAAAAACTGCTGCGAATTTCACGTGCATAAGGTAAACCAAAATTGCAGCGCTGCCATTCCCCTTTGCTTCCCTGTGCACAGTGAGAGTCATGCTTGATTTTCTCACGGTTCTTTTTGCACTGTTAGTGGTTTAATCTTTTATTTCAAGTATTGATCTCATACCAGTCTTATACGAAGTGCTTTACGAACATTATGGTCATTATTCCAATAGTAAGAGAGCAAATATCCATAAGTCTGCAGGAGAAAAAATAGTTTCACAACACAGTTTCAGTAGAATCTAATCCATTTTTTGTGCTATTCAAGACCACTTACAGTAATATGGAGTGTTTTGATTCTGTAAAATATGAGATTATTCACATCCCAAAATGCCACATATATGGCTCTACTTTGAAACCAGTGCTTTAGATAATAAAAGCAATTGTTTTGGATCAGAATAATAGTTGGAGCACTTTCTTAAAGAACACTCATCAGTGAATTTCAGAATTCTTGTACTCAAACTTGATTTTCACAAAAAGATTTCCAAATGCACCCTCTAATGCCTACTCAATGAAAGAATGAAGTTCAATGATTTTCATCTTATGCACTCATGAAAAAAGGCAGTTAATAGAGTAAACCAATGTTAATAGTTGTTATTAAGTCAAAATTCACATATTCTCTCTGCAACAAGTTTATATTTATGTAAATGTTCCAAGCCTATTAGCAGGAAGAGAATTAGGAGCTACTCGACAGCCTATTGTAGGTAGTGGCGGTTCAGGAACAAGGAACTCTTGAGATTGCTCATTGACATTGAGAGATCTTCTTTTACGAGATGACTCTCTTGGTTTTGGAGAGGAAAATGGACAACGGGGTTCCAAAATATGTGCATCTTCAATTTCCGAAGTCAGCTGAATATGCCAATAATTAAGCAGTAACAAATTAGATGAAATATATAGCCCAACAACAATATAAAATAATAATAACTATAAATAATGACAAAAAACTGAAAGGTTCAATAAATATATACATTGGCACTGTTTTTGTACGTTGTCATTTTAATTGCAGGAACTAACAATTACATAGCTTACCTTAGAGAAAGCCTGAATATCATTCAAACAAACTTCATTTTTGGGATCTACATTTACATACTCCCCTCCACAACTTATCTTCAATGACTGCAAAAGAGATATCTGGACTAATTACACTCCAGTATTCAAGTTATTTCATACTTTTCCTTCTCTCTATTCTCACATACGACAATTAATTGGGGAACTGATATGGAAGATTGAGTTACCTCATAGAGTTCATTTGAAATAAGCCCCATTCCATGAGCAAAAGGGATTTTTGAGTTCTCTTCTACAATCGGGTCTGTTGCGGCATTCCCTAGTATATATCCCTGAAACAATATTAGAATCATTACCTGATTAGCAGCGAACTGAAAGAATGACAATAGTTCTTCATTATTTGTACTCTGGTTCTTTTATTATGCACATTATTGAACCATTTTCAGATGTATTTTACCATAAATATTCCCTGATTTTAAACCAACTCTAACACTAAGTGTGGTTATGTTCCTAATAGAAGGAAACAGATTACATACCTGGAGATTTATTAGTGGTTTGATATCTTCTTCATTTTCTGCATGACCATAACCAAATGACTATGAAGAAAGGAAATGAATAAAGAAGTAATGCGCCTTAAAACTTTTTATGCCACTACGGATGCAGTAAAATGTTTCACATTTCTGCAGTCATATGTGAAGTACATAAAAAATTAGCGGAGCCCTTCAGCCTTGCCTTTCGAGGTACAATTGTGGAGGGGTCAAGAAATTTAATACCCACGAAGCCAGAGTATCAATAACAAAGAGTCCTAATATTGATATAGCATGTAAAGATTTGCATTTGAAGTAAACTATATTAAACAACCATTATTGCCGTACCATTTGAGATCTGTTGAACAAGTGCTGGGACCGTGAGACCAGAGTATGAATCCCCTCCGATGTATACCGGATTTGAGAGGAACTCAGGGTGATCCAATAGCCACTATAAGATTCAACATTGAATCACAAACAATCTATGCTCCTTAAATAGAACTTTTTAAATTGATATTGCACAAAAATGTATTAGCTGAGAAGTATACCTTTCGAAGAAATTGGTCAGCCTGGTGAACTTGTTTGAAGTCACCGATTTGAGAGGCAAGTGGGGTTTTTGCGTAGGAATATCCAGTGCCAACAGGCGAATCCACAAATAATATGCTGGCTTCCTGAAAATTAGACACCGCGGTTAAAGATACAGAAATCACCACATCATCTTAATAATATCAATCTGATACAAGACATAGTCATCACCTTTGTCCATGAGTAGGGATTCAAGTGTAAAGTAGGCAAGCTCCCATTGTACTCCACTATGTTGAAATTTATTGGACCTACCAAACAAGTCGCAGTCATGAGAAATTCTGCTCTCTTTTTAAGCAAACAACTGAAATGTGTGAGATAGTATTTAATCACATACCAATTTCATAAGCAAGACCTGAGAAGGCAGAGCAGCCAGGGCCACCAGTAAGCCAAAGCAAGAGAGGGTCCTCTTTCGGATTTCTCTCCGACTTAACAAAGTAATAGAAGAGCTGTACATCCTCTGACTTACCTACACCTACATACCTGATCAAATAAATATGTTTAAGTTCAGAATATATAGTAATTGATCATTAGAGCTACTAGCTATCATATAATGAACTAACCCAGTTTCAAGTTCAAAGGGGAGGGGCCCCTGGAATCCTGGAAGAAATTTAACTGTTGAGTAAGAAGCTGCAAGCTGCATGCAAAGCTGTACAACAAGAAGATGAGAAAACCAAAGCTTGTCCATTGGCATTTGTTTTCGGCTTTTTCAGCCTGTTAAGTCTTAACTCTCTTTGAGAAACAACAGGTGAAACAATCTTCAGTTTTACAGGATTGGATAACAATCAGAGACTAAACGGTGGGTCGATGACTTGTTTCGTATTAAGTTAAAGAAGTGAGAAATTTTTTAGAAGGAGAAAGATGTTTTTGATGTGACATATATATATGTGTATGTATGTATATGTATGTATGTATTTGTAAATGAAAATTCGTTTGGCTGTTGGTTTCTAAAATAATGAAAACAGAAAAAGTGCCTTTGGTTATTTGTTTGAAAACGTGAAAATAATAAAAATATATTTGGTTGTTTGTCTGAAAATATTTTTTAAAAAAATAATTTTATTCAATTTATTTATACATTTTATCTTTTATTACTATAATTTTAGTCAAAATGAAATCAAATTTCATACAATAGTAATAATTTTTAAAAAAACTCTCTTATAATTTATTAAGTTTAAAAATTAAAATAAAATTTAAAAAAAAAAAGAGAGGGATCTTCATCTTATATTTGAAATAATAGAAAATCATATAAAATTTTAATTAATAATAAAAAAATCATTAAAAAAAAAACCTGAATCTTAGTTACAGTTGAAGAGATAAAGGCCTGTGAATTTTTACAATTGAAAAAGAAAAAGATGGTTACGATAAACAGTTACAGTGAATAAGATAAAATGTAGAATCATAAAAATAAAATTGAATAAAGAAAGAATAAAGTAGATAATCGTAGAAGGAATAATGTGAAAAAATAATTGAATAAAGAATTATCAATGAAATAAAATAATAAATAAATAAATAAAAGTGGTGTGCCAGGCCGGTTTCAACTTTGAAGAACAAAAATGGAGAATGCCAATTTGGCGTTCTTCACTTTTGTGCACAAAATTAAAGAACAAAAATATTTTATTTTATATATTTTTTAGCAACGTCAGAAAATAACCTTATCAAACATATTTTTATGTTTCTCGTTTTTTGAAAACAAAAAATGCCCAACAAAGGGCGTTACCAAACGCGCCCTTGGAATCGTCTGCTCAGGGTATTTTACGGGGGCGACTGATCCGCCTGGGCCCACCTCCAGTTACCCCTTTTGGCTTTGGATCTACGAGATGCCTGAAGCAATAATCATGAATGTTCATGTACTGTGGCCCAAAAAAGTCTATCTATCATTGTCGCGTGACGCATTTGACCTACTCAGCTTTCAGTGAGACAAAACCCCAACTCGTTTTCACCGCAAAGATTGAGAGGTCCCCTTGTTGATTTTTAAACGTCGGGTCGGATGTCTGCTTTCAAATGAAATAAAAGAAGACACGTGAAGGGCTGTGTCTGCATGATGGCTAACTTCACACGTGCCAACATTTGTTACCGGGGACTTGCACGTGGAATCCATATGTTTTTACGTGCGTGTTGGATAAAGAACATACTAAAATGATTCTGTAACCATGAATCCTTTTAGTGAGGCAACAACGGCCGCCGCAGTTTTGTTAGTGCATTGATTGATTATTCATCGCTCTTCTAGGCTGTATGGGCGGAGCTCACAGTAAATCTCCAAGGCTAAATTCCTCCTCTAATAGTGTATGTTTAAATTGTGTGGATGGTGTATTGGAAAGACAACATGATAGGCAAAAAAATTGAGATTTACTCATACATTTAAGACTGCTGCAAGTACTAATAAACAAAAAAGAAAAAAAAATGAAGAAGAAACAACACAAAAAATACAAACATCAAGACTCATGTTTTGTTAACATCTGATTTTTAAATTTGTGGGACTCGATTGTTTACTTTTTATTTCATTATTATTATTATTTTATTGCTATTAATTGACATTTTAACTTTAGTTTCAAATTAACGGTAGTGAAAAAACATGAGAATCACATTTTCGTCTTATGTATAAAGATTAGATGTCAAGAGTGCGGGGTTCAATTAGTCTCTTCTCTTTAACCTAATCTTCTATATTTTAAGATTCGGGAGCCGTGTGGAAAAAAAATACAGAAAGGTCAAAGGCGGGACCCAGAAAAAAACATTAAAAAATTTGGAAGTGTGAGCTTTGTAATATAATTTTTATTTATGGGATAAAATTTCTTCAGATAACATTGTGGGAATATTATAAAGGTCAAGACCTAGCTATCAAAGCTCAAAAGGACACTTTTTGGAACACCGCAATGCTAGATGAGAAAAATGATACCCATAATTTATCATTCTCGGAAGGATCCTCCGTCATTTTGTTCTCTTACTCTTGTCTTCGTTGCAGCAATAGAGCCTTGCTTTCATTTGTAAGCAATCTTGTCCTGTAAGGGAGCTGTACTGGAGCGAGATTTGATTGCCGAACAGAAATTGTCTACTTTCATATGGTAAAATTAGCTTCTATTTATTACGAATGTGTGCTTTTCATGAATTTTGTTTATTGTCAACACCGATACCTGACACGAGGAAACACGATCGTTCACGATCAATTATTGATACAGATTACTTTGGACCAAATAATAGCTAGAAATTGCAGGCAACTACAATGGATCGTGATTTATCCATCTCTGAAACATAGCATAACATTCTGCAGGCCTGTACTCAGGAGCAGTGTGTCCCCCTCCCTGCAAAATAATCCAAACAATAACTCTCAGAGAAAATTAGTTTTCCTCTAGTTAATATGATTATGTTGTTACTGAAAAAATCATAAGAGGCGGCAAGGGTTACAGAAACTTCTTGCCTTTACAGTGGCATATGTCATCCGATTGGAGTAAGTCCTCGTATATCTATCCAGCCGAGTAACAAATATCTTCAGTCTAGCTTCTTTAATACGCTCAATCTCAAGAATGAGACTATTTAATTCACAAACAAAATTCACACCCAAAAAATAATTCAGGGCATACCCTGCAACTTGACTGTGGAGAATCCACGGCCTCCAGTCATCAACAATGGAGTAATTGAGAGATTTTACCCAAGCTTCTGTTCCCAGGAATGGTATGACCATGTCATGGTCCCCACTGTTACACGGTAAAACAGAGGGGGTACATATATATATATATATCAAATATCTGAAGCTAGTAGTAGTTGGTGCAATGTAGTTAGTTCAACTGGTAATCCCCTCGGGTCTGAGGTGTATATTTTGATAGCAGTAGGGTTAATATTGATAAAAACTAGAAACCTCAATGCATAAATGTAACTGATCTTACCTATAAATTAAAGAGCGGTAGCCTTTTGTACTGAGGCTTACATGATAGGAAAAACTATTGCCAATATCACGTGTATAGGGTAAATCATTATTGCACCGTATCCATTCCCCTCTGCTTCCCTGTGCAAAGCAAGAGTCATGCTTGATATCTCGCAGTTCGATTGAACTTTTGGCAGTTTAATGAATCTGTTATTTCAAGTATTGATCTCATACCTGTCTTATATGAAGTGCCTTACGGACATTATGGTCATTATCCCAATAGTAAGCGAGCAAATATCCATAAGTCTGCAAGAGATTTATATAAGAAAAAGTTCAATAGAATCTAATCAATTTGTTGTGCGTCCAAGAACATTTAGAATGTTCTGAAAAAACACTTGATAAGTGCATTTCAGAAAATGCTTTACTGCAAACACACCCTCTGAAAAAAACATCTCATTGATCATGTATGATCATATTTCTCCATGTCAGCTAACAAACTTTGCTTTCTGATGCCTAGTCAAAGGAAGAATGAAGTTCAACACCCTTTTAAGGCGGTAAATGGGGCAAACCAACGTATGATTCTTCGAATTGGCTGAGGATAATAGTTGGCATATAAGCCAAAATCATTCTCTATGCAACAATTTTACATTTTGGCATCTTTTCTCATAAAAAATGTATGAAACATATTAGAAGAGACAGAAAAAGGGAGTTACTCGACAGCCAATCGGAGGAAGTGTCGGTTCAGGATCAAGGAATTCTTGAGATTGCTCATTGACATTGAGAGATCTTCTGTTACGAGATGACACTCGTGGCTTCGGAGAGACAAATTGACAATGCGGTTCCAATATATGTGAGTGTTCAACTCCAGAAGTCAACTGAAAATGCCAATCATTAAGCATGTATCAACTTAGATGAAAAAACAGACCAAGATACTATAAAAAAAATAATACCAAAAAATGCTGACAAAAAACTGAAAGTTTCAATCAATATATCGCTTGGTACATAGCTTACCTTTGAGAAAGTCTGAATATCATTCAAACAATCTTTATTGTTGGGATCTACATTTACATACTCTCCTCCACAAGTTACCTTCAGTGACTGCAAAAGAGTTTTTTGGACTAATTACACACCAAACTTCTGGTTATTTCATAATTTTCCTTCTCTTTTTTCTCAGTTATGACATGAATTGGGGAACTTATGTGGAAAATTGAGTTACCTCATAGAGTTCATTTGAAATAAGCCCCATTCCATGAGCAAATGGGATCTGTGAGTTCTGTTCAACAACTAGGTCTGTTCTGGGGTTCCCTAGTATGTACCCCTGAAACGGTATCAGAATTGAGAGAGTGATAAATAGTTCTTCAGTACTTATGCTCTGGTTTGTTTGTTATGCACAATCTTGGACCTTTTTCAGATGTCTGTTTAGCTCCTTAATTTATCCTGATTCACACTCCTAGCAGCATGCATGAGTTATGTTTCTAATAAAAGGAGCAGACTACAAACCTGGAGATTTATCGGTGGTTTGATATCTTCTTCATTTTCTGCATAACCATAACCAAATTACTATGAAGAAAGAAAATACAATAAAGATGGTAATATGCCTTAACTTTATATGCCACTACTGAGGAACTAAAATGTTTCAAATTTCTGCAGCCTGCTTCATGGTTCTAATCTCTTGGAGATGCAAGTAGACTTGAGCTGCAAATTGGGGTTTCACAATAATACATAGAGAAGGATTAATATGTGAAGTACATAAAAATTAAAAAGTTAGGGGAGTCCTTCAGCCTTGGCTAATGAGCTATTGAGAAATTTAATATCATGAAGGCGAGTTTCAATGCCAAAGAACAGATTCCTAGTTTATCATGTAAACATTGTCATTCTGAGTAACATATTACTCAACCGTTATAGCCATACCGTTTGAGATCTGTTGAACAAGTGCCGGGACTGTGATGCCAGAGTACGAATCCCCTCCAACATAAAATGGATTTGAGAGGAATTCGGGGTGATCCATCAGCCACTATAAGATCCAACATGGAATTAGAAAGAGTAAACGGTCCTTAAAATTTGTATTAGCTGAGAAGTATACCTTTCTAAGAAATTGGTCAGCCTGATGAACTTGTTTGAAGTCACCAGTTTGAGAGGCAAGTGGGGTTCTTGCGTAGGAAAATCCAGTGCCAACAGGCGAATCCACAAATAATATGCTGGCTTCCTGAAAATAAACCTCCAAGGTTAAAATTACAGAAATCACCATATCATCTAATCTAATATCAATCTGACACAAAACATAGCTGTCACCTTTGTCCACGAGTAGGGATTTAAGCGCAGAGTAGGCAAGCTCCCGTTGTAATCCACTGTGTTGAAATTTAGCGGACCTAGCAACCAACTGGCAATCACGAGAAATACTCCTAAACTTTTTAAGCGAACAACTGAAAAATATACGTTGGCATTTGATCATTTACCAATTTCATAAGCAAGAGCTGAAAAGACAGAGCAGCCAGGGCCACCAGTAAGCCAAAGCAAGAGAGGGTCCTCTCTCGGATTTTTCTCCGACTTAATAAAGTAATAGAAGAGCTGTACATCCTCTGACTTACCTACACCTACATACCTGATCAAATAAATATGTTTATGTTCAGAATAAACAGTAATTGATCATTAGAGCTACTAGCTATCATATTATGAACTAACCCAGTTTCAAGTTCAAAGGGGAGAGGCCCCTGGAATCCCGGAAGAAACTTGACTGTTGAGTAAGAAGCTGCAAGCTGCATGATATGCTGTAAAAGAAGAAGAAGAGAAAAAGAGAGCTTTGCCATTTGCATTGGTTTAGTGGTTTTTGCCTTTCCCAGTCTCTAGATGACGGTTTCTTTGCGGAAACAAGGGCCAGTGAACAATCTTCAGTTTCATTGGATACGAACCAAACCATCTAAGACTAAATGTGGGGTTGATAGTGTTCTATCTCACAAGGTGACTTAGGACAAAGGAACTCGAGTTGCTAAGCAAAGTGCATTTTGATACGACACGGACCAAATTAAAAGTTTTGTTAGGCTTGGGCAGGCATTTGACAGGTGGCATGCAATAGAAGAAAATAAGGAAAAATTTTGGTGAAAAATGTTTTCATTTTCTTTTGTATTTTTAAACAATGCATCATCATTTTGGCTTCCACTGAGATGTCAGCAGTCTGCACTCGGCAGCGGTATCATAAACGTGCGTACGTGAGACCTCGTTGGTGTGGCCCCACGGAACTGTTGCAAGTCAATCAATCATTATCACGTTACGTATTGACCCACTCAACTTTGAAATTTAGGCGAAACCAAATCTTCTAGTTCGTTTTTCATGGCAATGATGGAAGTGATTAATGGTTAGTTACATTACGTTGAATGTCAAATTGCGTATGCCACATATTCCCTTCGAAATACGCTGCCAAGGGGTTTGTGGATTTGGGCATGTCAATCCCAATTTATTTTTTGCCATAAAACTCCACTAGTTCAGCAGAACGCAAACTTAAGGCTAAGGGGACACTTATTTTTTGGTCCGAAATTTAAATAAATTTAAATTAATCAAAATTATTAATAGAGTTGAATGTTTGAATTTAAATAATATATGTATTTTTTATTTAAATTATTAAAAAATACATACTAAGTTGTTTGTTTTTAATTTAAAAATATAAAAATTAATATTTTTATATTTATACCTTTACAAATTATAAATATGAAACAAATAATAAATATTTTAAAGAATAATATAAAATAATATAATGTTATAATAAAAATCATGTTCGATTGAATTGAATCCTTTGATATTCTTAATTAGTATACGTTAATTAATTTTATTTTAATTTATTATAATTTATGATGTTTTTATATTAAAGATATTCATAAAAAATTATGACGACTAAAAATACTAATTTGAAGAAAATAAAATGATTAAAAATACTAATAATCTATCATTATATTATCATAACTTACAAAGATAAGTAATAATACTAATTATTACATTTTATTTAAATAAAATAAAAATTAATTAATTATGATTGAAAATTTCACTAAGTTGAAAAACAAACGGATTTCACTTATTCAAATTAAGTATATTAAGTCATTAAATTAAAAAAAAAAACCCCAAAAATAATGTTTGAAATTAAAATGATATAACTTTTAAATTACAACCATTATGAATATATATGTACATATATACATATAATAAATATGAGTTTTAAATGATAATTTTGACAAAAATAATAAGTTAATATAAATTTTTTATCATATAAATAACAAATCAAATTAATTTAACTTTCAGACCACAACTAATAATTATCAAACACTTGAATATTATAGCTTAAACTATAACTGTCCAATTTTAAAATATCGATCAGGAACTAGATTAATGATTTGATTATGTCAAAGCCAAAAATTTACGGACGCATGTGTTAAGGCTTTATACATAGGATCCATACGAGCATGATGCACATAGAACTTTGTAAAATAATTTTGCGTATGATACATTTACGGAGGCAATACCAGCCCCAGAACTTTTCTTAGTGCATTGATTCATTGCCCTTCTTGGTTTTATCAGAGATCATCAACTATACATATTGCCTGAACATATATTTAACATGAATCAAAAACCACCCCACTGTTAGGAGGAGCTGAGCTATCAACTTCCTTTTCTGTTTCCATGCCCACGGCAACTTCCCGCCTCTTCTCCTCCTCTGATTTCTCCACCTTCAGCTTCTGCAATGACATTCAAGAATTTGGAGATGAAAGTTTTGATAGGTAATTTTGAATTAGTTGTTGATAGCCACCATATTTTCACAAAATTCCTTTAGATATCATTGTGGGAATATAATAAAAATCAAGATCCAGAAAATCAGAAGGAAAGAAGAAGAGAAAATCAAGATGCTCTTCAGAATCATGCATTGCAAGATGATGTAAATGTAAATTAACCCACCTTGGTAGCCATAGATGAGTCCTTAGTCACATGCGCAAACATGTTTGCATAGAACTTTGCATCTCTCTTGTTGCTCTCGGCTTGAAGTTGTTTCAACGATTTCTGCAGCAACTTCACCTCCCTGAAGAGAGAAGGATGTCTTATCAAGTGGTAAAAGAAGTATGCTCTGAATAAAATCGCCAGTACCTGTTCTGCGGGTCAGCCTCAATAGCTTTCTTGATGTCCAATTCAGCCAAGATCAGATCTGCAATTTCCATGTAGGCTTGTGCTCTCCTGTAAAGAGCTTTTACATTGTGACAATCACAATCTAATACCTGTAAGAGAAAAAGAAAAATTAGAGAAAAGATGTATTTTGACTCATATTAGGCCCCTCTGGTTGCTTCTCTTTCAACACTCACCTTCGAACACAACTCAATTGCACCTTGGTGGTCCTTCAGTTTGAGACTACAAGCTGCACCATTTAACCAGCACAAAACTCTTAATGACTTAACTAACTTCTGCTCATCATCAACAAAGGACCCATCTTCACTCACACAGTCTGCAGCCTGATAATACGGAAGAAGTAGAAATGTATAAAATCAAAAGTCTATAAACTTGAAACCTAGGAATTTGAGTTTTAACTAAACCAGCGCATTGAGCCACCTTATTATATTTTTTGCCAGCTCGTTGATACTTCCCATTTTTGAATAGCAAATTGCCTTCTTCTTTCTTTCTCTCAGCAGCCTCAATTTTCTCCTGACTATTCATTTCCCATGGCACTTTCTCCTATTAACAAATGAAGCAGTGGGCAAACAATTCCTCAATTAAAAAATCCAGGAATATTGGAGCCCACATACTTCTTCTAGTAAGAAAATTAAACAGAAGCAATTTTGCAATGATGGTAGACTAAAATCTAAATCAATCTTAATAATTGTGTATATTAGGGTAAATAATTAAGTTTTATACCGATAAGATTTCTTCTTCAGATAGAAGTATCAAAAATCACACATATTCTTCTTAAAATAGCTTCAAGAATATTATAATTATTATTACCAAAAATTTGAGAAAACCAGATCAGGGATGCGACTTGTAGTCTTCGCATTTGAGAAGAAAAACTTGCAGCATTTGGTTTTGTCATGACTGATTTACCAGAGTCCCTAAATTATATATAGAGATTTGAAAACAAGTTGAACAAAAATATAATTGACGATGATTATTCCTTTGCCCAATGAAAAGAAAATGTAAGGAAAGAAAGATAAAGAAAAGGTATTCAAAGAGTTATCATACTCTAAGGTATTCAAAGAGTTATCATACTCTATATATTCATAAGCACAGAGCTACATGTCTCATCTTCAATATCTCGAAATAATTACCAATCATAAGTCATTACCTTGATAAAATCCACCATTTCAACTTCATAATATAACCTTGAACATGATGGGACGGTTGCAAGATCCCGCTTTGCTTCAACATTTCCAAAGCCATATTCATGATTTATTGTTAATATTGCCCGTTCCCCCTTTTTCATCGTTGCTGCTACTCGGTCTAAGCCAGCAATTACTTGTTCTGCATACAGCAAATTGCAGCCATAGTTAAAAGTCTGGAATTTTATCATTTGAAAAATACTTACTGCTTAAGTCTCTTAAGTAATTGACTTTTCATCTGAACTATTGTTGAATAGCTCCAGCAAAGAGCGACAGACCTTTAAGTAGATTCAAATAGATTTTTTTAATAAATTCTAGTGGAATCTGATATACACATGACAGAAAAGCTAATATCTAAAAATGACAAGAAGACAACCAAACAGCAGCAGCAATGAATTACCTTCATCTGTGATAAATTCCAAAGGCTGCACCCCATCATATCCCTTTTTCTCAAATAGAGTGCCATCTTCTAGCCTAGCAATGTAGCTGACTGCAAAGAATCTAAGAATTTAAAACAGTATGATCTAATTTGATTAAAGAAATCATGACATGTCAAGGTCCATACAGCATATTGCAACATAATTTCATAAAATACGCTTCTTCTGTATTGATAATTTTGCTTTACAAGAGACATGCTACAGCGATAGTATAGTTGTGTACTTTGTGCTTCTGAAAGTAGACATAGACTTAGAATTTCAACACGTGAAAGCTTGAAAGAAAGCATGTCTCCTCATGACGATATGTGAATCATCTGAGAATATCTAATCCCATCAGATTTTTTAATTATCATTTCATATGCATTCAGTCAAAATTGGTTTGATTTTATATCCAGCCTAGATCCCAAACTTTAGAAGTTCCATTCACCATTATATTGAATTCTCAAACCTAGCACATACGCTAGGTTACTTCCTGGTTATAGTAGCACCATGATGATTCAATAAAACCTCCAAATTAAGTCCAAAGATTCCATGAGTAAGAACACTTGGATCATCATTTATTCAAGTTTGTGTTTTGAGTAAAATAAAAGCAGAAATGGGGAATTCGAAAGAAGAAAAATCACTTGTTACAGTAGCACCTTCATCCACAGAAGTGCCTTCCCCCTCTTTTAAGATCTTCTTGACTACTTTGGAGTCTCCAGTAACATCAACAACATGCTTGAAAGATAGCAATTCTAGATCGAAATCCAATGCGGAATTTGGAGGGATTGTACCGAATCCGCCACTAGCATCCCTTCCGTCCTCTCCAAAAGCATCTGCAAACTTTTGTCTTAGATAGTAAAGAACAATAACCAAATCATAGTGAGATTATAGCATCATTTTCATGCTATCACCATCTAGAGTCAAAAATCAAAATCAGTATTATATAAGATACTGCTTAAGAACCACTGAACTTAGCCATTCTACAAATGCCTGCATGAATGTAGCTAGCACTTCTTCACTAGTAAACAGCCAGATGAGAGATCAAGGAACTGCGATTTAGTTAAATGTATAGTTATCTTCAAACAGCAAGTGTATCCTTCATCTGGAAATTAACCAATACCAGAAGAACTTGAGACAATAAAATAGAAAAATTGCAATCCAGTCTGAGTAATAAGATGTGAGAAGAGTTACATTGTGGCTGAATGACTAATTTGACCTTCTCTCCCTTTTTCATGGTTAAAATTGTTTTAGACAATGCAGGACAAAAATGACCTGAAAAGATAAAAAATAATCAATAATAAAAACCCAGCTTAGTAAGAAATAATTGTGGCCATCCATAAGTACTATAGAGCCCTATCTCTCAACTCTAAATTACCATCTTTCAAATAAAATTCAACTCCTTCTTCCGGTGTTTTTGCCACCATGGTACCATCACCAAGCATCACTTGATACTTAACTGCAGTGACAGAGAACATCTTGTTAGCAATGACCATATCTATTAACAATCTACTTACGAAAATGAACATAAAAAGGAAACAAAAACTTCAGTAATGAGATGCAATAAAAGTACCAAGAACTTCATCCAAGTCACCAGGGGACGCATCCCTCTCTCCCTTCTCCAAAATCTTCTTAACAATCCCACCATTTTTACTCACGTCCACCACTGTGATCCACGAAACTAGTTCAACTTCAAACTGAACAACTGAATTCGGTGGCAGACTATCACGGCCATCAACTGCAATTCTTAGCTCAGAAGACAATGTGAATGTGAACACTGCACATTCCCCCTTTTTCATAGTAACTATCCCATTATCCAAACCAGTTGCCACTTGACCTAGCAATAACCACGTTAACAGGTAACCAAAGTTACACTCTAAACCAAAAAATGCAAAAAAGGGTCAAATAAAAATAAAAGAACTCACTAACCGGTACCAAGCTTAAAAGTCAAAGGATCATATCTATCTCTCGTAGAATCAAACTTGGTTCCATCGACCAAAGTACCCACATACTGAACTGCATTCAATTAAAGATAACAAAAAAGTTAAACTGTTGTAATATAGTGACTTCAAATTTAACTTCCATACAAAACTTCATTCATAATAACTTATCAAACCTAAAAATCACAATAATATTAGGGATCCTAGTATTTGAGTTCTAATTTGTGTCCTAATATTATGTGTCCGTCGTATAATAGATATATAAATGTTAGGATGCGCAATAAGAATATTACTACATTTCAAGGTAAATAATAATAATAATAATAATGAAATATAGTAGACAAAGTAAAACAATATATAGACATATATAAATGTTGAAGAGTGGATACTGACTAACTTGTGACTTCGTCACCGAATTCAGGGGTTTCCCAGCCGACGCCGTTTTTGAGAAGCTTCTTTTTTATACCAGAATTACCAAGCTCTCTTTCGTCACCCACCTTAAGAGGTGGTGCTGATTCGATCACCTCCCCTGGCTCCTCCTCCTCGTCATCGATATCTGACAAGTTTGCACCTTTCTCTAACCTCATCACGGATTCGCAGGCCATAGTAAATTTGAATTTCTATTTTTATTGTGAATTGCCTTTTAAAAAAAAATGAATTGTTAAATTTAAAATTGCACAGTATTTGACCAGATGAAGATACTGGAGAGTGAGACTGTGACGGGGTTATGCAACTATGTTAACGTACGGGTGACTCAGTGGCAGTTTTTGGTATTTTACTTCCCCCATTCTGGATTGTTCATGTGAAAAGCTGTGCGAGACTTTCCTAAATGTATGATAAATACAGTTCAAAGTGATCAACCGCCTCAATTAGGGACGTGAATTAGGGACGTGATTGTGACGGACATAATCAAAGTCTCCAGTCGATATATATATATATATACATCCCAAATCTTGTATCTCAAATTTCAATCTTAAATAGTATAGCATGTGATATGTTGTGTATTAAGTAATTAATAAATTTTTATAAAATTTAAGTAAATTGATTATATTATTTTATTATTTAATTGATAAATGATGTATTGTTGAAGATAGATTTTTAAAATAAAGATTTGAGATGATTGGAAGTATTCGTGTATATGGGATACACACATAACTCACACATTTTTAATTATAAAATGAATAAGAAAATATATTTATAAAGTAACTTATTTATTCTATTTTGATTTTTAATTAAATAAAATAATTATCATTATCATTAATATTTTTTCTATGTACATTATAAATTTTTATTAAATTCTTTTATAATTATTTAAAATAAAAATTTTAAAACCGATTTTATGTAAAATAAAATTGTATTTTTTTTAAAAAAAATTTAAAGGTATTTTTAGAATTAAAAATAATGGGAGTGAGACTTGGAAGTCTCACCATCCCACTCTCTTACTTAAAAAATAAATATGATTTACATGGTGAGAGTGAGATTTCACTCCGTCTACTTCGAAAGAAAGTAAACAATTAATTTCGAAGACTCCCCACTCTAAAATCTGAATCCAAAATTAAAGATGATAGTAATTCCTTGTGTGTTTTTTTGCTTCTTCAACTAAATTAAATGTTACATTTAGGCAAACAATGGCAGCCTCAAATCTTAACATGCAAGATCCTAGATGTTGGGTGTGTGGAAGTTAAGATTGCGAAGTTTGAGATAAAAATCGCAAAGGAGGCATGTTTGTGTCATTTAATTATGAAAATCTTATTCTAATAATTGATTAATTAATCAATCACTCGTTAATTTAGCGGTTTTACATTTTGTCGCCAAATCTCTAAGCGACATAGGGAAAAAGAATGTTGTCAAATACTTTGCAAAATGTTTCCGTACTACATTACTCCTTCGCCTTTTGAATACGCACGGTGCATGGTCAAGTCAATTCAACTGCAATCAAATATGAAGGCAAGGCACTTCCAAAACGTTATTGGCAGTGGTCACAGGTCAAGTTTTCTAATAGTTAGTGGCTCCTATATCATAATTAGTCAAAGATAAACTACGGCCTACGTATACTGAATTGTCTTGGAGCCTAGAAGGGTTTCATTTTAGCCATTATTAATTTGATATAACGCAAAACACATGTCTGTTCTTGCTTTCCAAATTGCTCGCTTTGGTATTATGTTCAATAACAAAAGTCCTCCTTTTCTATTTCTTGTTGTTGAAAGGTTTAGAGATAATTTAATGACCAGAGACATCTCGGACATATTTGGGCCAAGTTGAACTTTTCCATTTAAATTGACTTTTTTCTTAACATTTTGTATATTTAATTTTTATGGTGGCATTTGTTTTTTTATCCGAAATTTGAATAAACTTGAATTAATTTAAATTCTGAATAAAACTGAATGTCTGAATCTAAATTATATGTTCGTTTTTTTGTTTGAATCGCTACAAATAAGTATTAAATTATTTTTTTATCTTAAAAAATTTTAAAAAACGATATTTTTATATCTATGCCCTTACAAATTATAAATGTTAAAACAATTAATAACATCTCAAAGAACATAAATATGAAAATATATTTTCATAATATAATCATGCTCAATTGGATACAACCCTTTAATATTTTAAATTAACATATGTTAATCAATTTTATTGTCGTTTATGATGTTTTATATGAAACATATTAATTAAAAATTATAAACATAAATAATGCTAATTTGAAGAAAATAAAAAATAAAAATAATAATAGTTCACCACTATATTATCACAAATTAAAGAGATAGGTAATAATGTTAATTATTAAACTTATTTAGGTATAGATGAAAATTCAATAATTAGAAAAGAATATTTTAGAGAATATCTGTTAATAATGTTATTACTTTATAGTTAAGCAAAAAGCTAATAAAAATAGCTTAATAACTTAATGACTAAAATTTTTCTTTAAGCTAAATAATATAAATGGACTTAATGACTCAACTAATTACAATTTAAGTAAATTAAGTCAAGAAAACAAACGGTCCTAAATCTCACTCAAGTCTACATTTTTTATCATTAATTCTAACAAGTTTATTTGAGGTCATTTTCTAAGAAATCGGAAGCAAAGGCTGAAATGATGTTTTTTTTTTCGAATATATTACCATACATATGCAATAACACCTCTATAATATAATATTGTTGGGACTAAGAAAACAATTATTTTTAACATAGTTATTTATTTACCAGTTAATAAATAATTTATTAATTTGTTAATAAATGAATATTCATTAATCTAGAAAGAGCTTTTTTGTTTTAAGAAGCATTCTGTTTTGTACGTATATGTATTTATCTATAACATAACACAAACGGTGATTCCTCAAGTCAACAATATCTGCTCCAACCACTACTATCCATAATTGTATAACTTAGACAGGAAACTTGTAATTGTACAGTATCTTTCTTTTCTTATTTTGCGTAAATGTACTCATATATTATTACTATTGTATAAGCCTTTGATATTAAGAACACAGGTGAGTTCAGTCTAAAAATAAAGAATAAACAAATAACTTTATATGCATATATTGCAAAAAGTGAATTCAGATAATTAAAAAAAAAAATCCTTAATGTTATGAATTTTACATTTTATTTATTATTAATTTTGCGTTTGATTAATTATTAATATATTTTAACATCGGGCCTAAAGTATTCAAGCAAAAAGAAAAAAAAAATTATTATCTTATACATTAGCAAAATATTAATTTAGTACCCGAGCCTAAGTTAGGACTTGGACGATTTTATTATTCAATCAAAATTATTAATTTATTAAAAATTTATTTATCGAGGCTTTGCTATATTACTGTTTGAGATTTAGCTTGAGAATGAATTCTAAATTATTTTAAATATAATTAAAAAGTTAGAATTCTTTTCAATTTTTTAACGTTTTATCTTCAAAAGCAGGGGTCTGTAACAATCCATCCCATTCTCTTCGTTGTTTAGCTTTAAAGTTTTTGTGTGTGTGTGTATAACGGTAAGAAAACTCAAACAAACGCGGAAACAGAATAAGAGAAAAAAAAGATTAAAAAAAAAAACAACGGAGAGAAAAGAGAAAAATCTGAAACTAGAGAGAGAAATCCATGCTATTAAAAGGAGCAAACCACGACCGTGTCTAAAATAATCTCTCGGATGTGGATATTTGTAAGTTCTGCATTTTCATGATTTATTATTCTTGAATCAAATTGGAAACTGGTCTCTTTTGCCTGCGAGCCTCGAATCCGATTATGTTGTGCATGTTTAAAACTCGAGTAAATCAGGCGTTGGTTTTCTTATATTTTAATCAGTTTTGATTCACGTGATCAAATTCCGATGCGTTTCCTAGCATACACGGTTGAATTTCGAATTTTTAACGAGCAATCGAAACGATTTTGAGTAAACCACCATGAATTATTCAATGCTCGTACAGATTTCGTATCTCTGAACTGGACATGCATATTTAAATGGTGTTTCAGAATTATGTTTTTGCAGGATTTGAGTCGTTTATATTTTATGCTACGTGCATGGTCGCAATTTCATTATTATATCAAGTTTTGAATTTGAGTCGACTTGATGCCGCTTGGAGCGAGTAGGTTGTTTACATACTTTTGGGGAGTTTTGATTTACGTGTTTCGATTTTTTTTTTACAGCTTGAACTGATTATCCGCTACTGTGTTAATGCTATTAAAGCCTTAATAGCTCGTAACTATCCACTGGGCGTTCGTTCGCTCCAACTTTTCAGGTCTTAAGGACGTTAATAGCATGGAGTAAAAGAGAGTTGGGTTTTTTTTTTTTAAATTGGTAGCTGAGAAGTATAAATTTTTTTATTTATTTATTTATTTTTTTTGCTACAATTTGGAGTCTTCTCATTAACTTTAATCTGGATATATTTTGTTTGTATTTATTGCATCTGCGAATTAGAATTTTGATTTGAAGGTAGCAGGAAATAGATTCTTCAATCAATTTCTCGTTATAGTGCTGACGAGTTGTTATTTTAAACTGTGGTAATGACATATGAAAATTTCCAATTCTCATGTGCCCGAGGATAGGGCGTGACAAGGTTTTATGAGAAAAATATATGGGACTGAATTCTAATCGCATCACCGATCAATTTGTGTCAAATACAAATGAACCCCATACAGCCCGTGCTAATATGCTGTATTTAAACCTCAACAAGCTAGAGTGAAGGTGCTTTATTAGTCATGTCACCCAAGTAACATAACAATTTTAAACCCAAAACTGCATGGATATTTTCTCAAATTAATGACAAAATTTAAATTTATTGCTATCTAATTTAAGAAGAAATTAATCAAAAAAAAAAAGACAATAATAAAGAAATTAAAATTTGGAGACTAAGGTTTAGTTCCACTAGTTAGTGCAGAGCCTTACCATTTACCATTTTACATCTACTATAAAAAAAAAAAAAAAAAAAAAAACCCTCAAATTTTATAAAACTTTTAAAATTTTATGTTAAAGGTTAAATTATTTAAATATCATTTATTTATTTTTATATTTTTTTCATTATTTTCATAACAAAACTTTAAAAATTTTACCTATTAAAATAATTAAATAGCTTTTAATAAAAGCTCTAATTGATAAGTGGGAATCAAACAACTGAATATTTTTACTACAAACACTACTTAGAGAAACACTATTTCAAAAATTACCTGCTCGCATAAAATTTGGTTGAATGGTTCATGCTGTTTCATTATGTTTTAAAACGTAATTAAATGATTTTTATATTTTGTGTTGCATTGATTATGCTAGAATATTACTCTTTCTAAGTATCTTCTTTATCTTCAACTTCTAATTTCAAATACACATATATAATCAACTCGATGTTATCAACAGGAAAGAAATGTATGCGCTCGTAATGACCCGCCACCACCCAATTAAATAAACGTTTTCTTGTATGCCCTTCTCTCTCTTTGACCTTGAAAAACATAATGCTTAATAGCTTATGTTTAATTGACATATTTAATCTTTCCCAATAGAAATGTTGATTTCGTTTTAGGTTAATTGTCAATCATCTTGTCGCTAACTAACTCTTCTGCTATGACTTCACGTTTTCGTCTTCACCTAATCTGAAGAGCCAATAATTTACATCGGCTAGCATCAACGTCCCTGAAGAAACCGAAACTGTTCGCGGGGCCACAATGAAAATTGATCCAGCAAGGAGAAACTTAGATGGAAATTAACAGTCTAATTGATTCGCAATTAATCATCAATGCTACCCTTAATTGATTGAAAATTCAATTGGGTTTTGTACAAACATTTGAAATGAAAACAAGCACATATCTCCGTTTACGATCAGAAGGCAACAGCAACGCTCTTGCTTCTTGGATACACAGAATCCGATGACGACTTAGTCTTAGCGTGAACACTGCCGTCTTCCCCGAGGTCACCGGGCTTTTCCTCTTCGATCCTTCCCATGAATCCCGCCATCCCAACACTGCAACTCTTGGGGAACCTCGCCTTCCCGTTGGATCCCAGTTGCTGCTGTTGTGATGATGATCTCATCTGCATGTGTTGCTTCAACAACATGTCGATTTCGTTCAAGTGTCCCATGCTCCTCACCGAAGCAGCTCTAACGAGCTCGCCATAGTCGTCGCTCCCACTAGACAATGTCGATCTAGCACTGAAGCTCTTCGGCAGCGTGCCCCCCATGGGTTGCCCAAAAGTCCTCCCTTCCGCACAATTAATCATGCTCCGCACGTACAAATCCCTCGCTTTCCCCAACACCCTAAAGGGTAACGTCACGAACCGCACGAACTTGTTGTGGCTGTGCTTGCTTTTCATCATAGTAGTAGTATTAACCTTGTTGTAATTTGAAGATGGCTTTTCAATCTGCAAGATATGGGAGCTTAATTCAATTTCTTGATGACTCGTGTTATCTACCCGGCGGGTTTGAATCGAGGGGGTTGGTTTTATAGAGATTGTGGTTGCGTATGAATTGAGAGGGTCGATGTTGATTAAAGAAAGAGAGGGGGTTTGAACTTTCCGATGGCACGCTGAGTTGGACGAAGCTGTAATGTGATGAAATACGTCGGTCCGAATGTCGTACGTACGCATCGCAATCGCATCATTAAAAAGTAAAGAAGTGTTGAGTTAGGTTTCGGCTAACATTTTACATAAACCATGTCAAAATAATTGACTAACTCCTTCTGACGATTTTTTTGACTTTATTATCATCGCACATATGCTGAGTCATAAGACGGCTATTTTTCAATTAGTGTATATCTTCGAGATAGAATCTTCAGGGCCACTCATCATATGGCCCATGGTAATAAGTAAATACGGGCGGAGCTGCTGCGGTTTTTTGTGCTGTGGAAGCTGGAATCCGCCGCTTCAACTTTACCCCAGAGGGATTAGTCGTCGAGTGAGCCAGTTAGCCGTACAACTGTGATTGGCCCGAACAGTGAATCTTAAGATTAATTCAAATAATTTATTATTCTTATTGTTGTTGTTGTTGTTGTTATTCATTGAAAGTCATCAATTCAGAGTAAGAATAGATCAACGAGATGGTAAACGATATTCAACTAAGCAGTGAAGAAAGTTGAACGGATAACAATCAATTTGATCAAACAGATAATCATATACAATATTTCTCCATTGACCATTAAGATTCAACTAATGTGTTATCCGCTTCAAGAAATTTCATCCCTTTCTACTTTAATTACGTTATTGATTGTGTTAAACCAAAATATATATATATATTACTATTTTACTACTAAATTTTTGTGACAATTGTTTTTCCCACTTAATGTTTCAGTTTTTATTATTTTACAATTAAACAATTAACTCCAATAATAAATTTCTGATGTTACGAGGGTATTTTAAATTTTCACAAGGTATTTGAAATAATTAATTTGATAAAAGAATTATTTATTTGTATATAATTAATTTGGAGGGTTAAATTATATGTACACAATTTAGGTGTAAAATAAATCTTTACTATAATTTTTGTTAAAAAATATGTTAACTTTAACAGTTTAGCAGTAAAATACTAAAAATTAAAATATTAAGTGAGAAAAATTAATTATCAAAAAAACTTAGTAATAAACTGATAAATTATGAAATATTCAGTAATAAAATAATAATATCCTTAAATTGAAAAAAAAAATTACATTACTGATTATTGTTTTGTCTTCTACTGAGTGAGAGAAATTTGTTGAGAGGGAGATTGCCACTTATTGGCGAAACGACATGAATCCACCGCCCTGACCGCCTAGTGATAATCATGTCTCACGTGGCATTATTGAGTAAAGCAATATCAACCGCCACATTGTCTGCCTGACCCATGGGCCTCTCTAATCTCCATTTTTAATTAAAAGATAAGAAATGTGTTGCGACTTGCGACGAATTGAAACATTGACATTGAAAAGACAAAAAAAAAAAAAAATTATTAATGAAAATCTAAATAACAAAATAATGGTTTTTGTACTCATTGATATTAATTCTAAATATTATAAATTTATTAAAATAGATAATTTTAAAATATTATTATATAATTAAATTATTCTAACTGAAATAAAAATAAAATAAATGGCATTTACATTTAATATATATAAAAAAGAAAAATTCTGAAAATAATAGAAAAATATTTTAAAATTACAAGACGCTTATGAAAAAAAAAAAAAAAAATTCAATCCAACCACAAGATCCACACTACGTGGAGGATTGGATTAAATTCATCTTGTCAGAAACTATGTGCCAGTGGGATTATTATAAATGAGGAATCCCCAAATTTACACGTGAGAAAATCACTTTTGTAGGACTATCCCAGTTGGCCTTCTAGAACTTTTTTTTTTCTTTTTTAATCTTCCATCTCTCCTTCACTTCCGGGACCGTATGGCTGTATTCCTGAGTGGTATTGCGATAAGGGCAATTTTCGAAATTAACGGCCACACTGGGATGGCAATTGGGTCCATTCATAGAGGATTGGATAATATCCATCTAAAATTATATGGATATAGATATGGATACTATAAGATAATATCCAAATGGATTTAGATTATTATTTTTAGCTGATGGATGTCCATATTTAAGTTTGAAAAACTTTAATTTTAAAAAAAATTAAAACTGGAAAGTTTAAATAATTAAATATTTAAAAAGATTTTTAAAAAGTGATACAAATACAAAAATGTCCTCAACAAAAATACTTAATGTCAAAAATACTCTTAATATAGAAACATATAAAATAATTATATTTCAATTTCAAAAAATAGCAAAAACAATTCTTGTTGGAACAGCTCCACTACCGTCGCCATTGCCGATCCATCACCGTCGCCATTGCCGCTCCACCGTCGCCGACGATGGAAAATTGTCAAATGCAAATACCGCATATACCATTAAATCAGAAATTTTTAGATTTATGCAAGGATAGCATTTTCAATGAAAACCGACAACAAATGAAGATGCTTATACCAGAAGCGTGCGGCACCTTTGTGGCGGTCGCTGCTCCTTCATGAGGCGTATGCACCCCATTCCATCACTTTTTACTGATGAAAAAACCATCATTGGATGGATCACATGATTTGCAATCTATTGGTGCCGACTGTGGCAGAGCTATCACCTGCGACAACTTAATTTTTTTTTGTTTAATTTATGAAATTGAAATATTATTTATTTAATTGGAAATCTAATTTTTATTTTAAATTTATTTATATAAATTTTATTTTGAATTATTAACAAAAATTAATTACAAAACAATTATTTTTTATAAAATAAATGAAACTAATTATTAATTATAAATTTGCTTTTAGAAAATTAATTCACTAAGATTCTAATATTTTCATTACAATACTCAATTGTGATACAGAAATTTATTTTTGTTAATCTATTTGTTTTTATTTTTAAATAGAAATGAAAATTATCTTTACAAAAAAAAAAATTCCATGGGTATCTATATCCATATTGATAAAAATCCATGTTCAACCTCTAAAGATGGATATGAATATGAATATCATGGATGATAATGTATTTATACGTGCATAAATAATGTTCACATCCAACAAGATATTTGTCATTCCTATTTTTTATAGGCCTCTAAATTTCTCATCAAACTACCCCCTCTCCCCTCCTTTCTTTTCATTAAAATTACTTGAATAATCAAAGACATATTAATTCATGTCTTATTCTTAACGAAAATTCAATTAAACACTTTAAAAAAATTTAAATAAATTTTTTACACTCACCCCATTTCATAATTTTTAAATTTTAATTGAAAAACATTTTCTTTTGAGAAACTTATAAGAATTTATAGTTATGAAGATAGAGAGTATGTAATAAGAAAAAAATAATTAAGATTTATGAATTTATATATTTTTTATAAATAAAACCTTAAACTAAATCTAATTTTTTAAGAGAAAGTATTATGGCCAAACGGTTGATTTTAGATTAAGGATATGTATTTTACAAATTAAATTGAAGATTTTTTGGGAAACGAAGTTGTGTAGGGGTGTTATAAGGAATTTAAAGGGGTGGTAAAAGTTCCTCAGCATTTTGTTTGCCAACAGAATCCAATATTATTGGGCCTGTGCGATTATCAAATGCAAGTGTGGCTCGTCTCAATCTCTGGGTAGTTTATGAGCCTGTGATTGCCAACCGAACACATCCTCGAAACTCAACCACACAATTGCAAGACTAGTGCTAATAAGTAAGGACGCTGTGCAACTTTTCTGCTGCCCTATCTGTGGCTGTCCCTCCCTCCGTGCATGAACGGATGAAAGCAAAACAAGAAGAGAGATGAAAGGACTGCATTTCATGGTAGCAATGTTGTTGTTGTGCACGTGTCAAGCAATCAGTCGCGGTCTCCACCCTCTCATCTTGGTACCGGGCAACGGCGGAAACCAGCTAGAAGCGCGGCTGACCAGTGATTACAAGCCCTCGAGCCTGTTGTGCAATCGTTGGTACCCAATTGTGAAGGACAGTGAAGGGTGGTTCAGGCTTTGGTTCGACCCCAGTGTTCTGTTAGCTCCGTTTACTAAGTGCTTTGCTGACCGCATGATGCTTTACTATGATCCCGATTTGGATGATTATCACAATTCCCCTGGTGTCGAAACTAGAGTCCCTCAGTTTGGTTCCACTCAGTCCCTTCTCTACCTCGACCCCAGTTTTATTTTGAAGTAAGTGCTGTGCATCTGAAATATATTTATGTTCACTTTAATTTTGTTACATTAATTTATGTATGTGCAGGGACATCACAGGGTACATGGCACCTCTAGTGGAATCTCTAGAACGAGTTGGCTATGTCACTGGCGAAACGCTTTTCGGAGCTCCATACGATTTCCGATACGGGTTGGCAGCAGCAGGTCATCCATCCCGTGTTGGCTCCAAATTTTTGCAGGACCTGAAGGATTTGATCGAGAAAGCAAGCAATTCAAATGGTGGGAAGCCCGTTATACTTGTTTCACACAGCTTGGGAGGGCTTTTTGTCCTGCAACTTCTTAACCGAAACCCCTTATCCTGGCGCAAGAAATTTATCAAACACCTTGTCGCTCTGTCTGCTCCCTGGGGTGGCACCGTTGAAGAAATGCTCACTTTTGCTTCAGGCAGTACCCTAGGAGTTCCATTTGTTGATCCATTGAATGTGAGACAAGAGCAGAGGAGCTCTGAAAGCAATCTATGGCTCATGCCTAATCCCAAAGTATTTGGGAGGGAAAAACCGTTGGTTATCACCCCGAATGCTACTTATTCAGCGAACGATATCACGGAATTCCTCGATGCCATCGGGTTTCCTCAAGGGGTTTACCCTTATGCTAGGCGGATTTTGCCCTTGTTGGAGCAATTAAGTGAGCCTGAGGTGCCCGTTACGTGCATTATTGGAAGAGGTGTGAAGACACCGGAGACATTGTTATACGGAGAAAATGGTTTTGATGAGCAACCGGATGTTATTTATGGGGATGGAGATGGGACCGTGAACATGGTTAGCTTGTTGGCACTTGAATCGCTATGGGCTGATAACAAAAATCAGACCCTCAAGGTAATTACAGTTAGTCACGTTTCACATACATCAATACTCAAAAATGATGTTGCCCTTGATGCAATTATAGGTGAAATTTCTGACATCAACTCTCATGTAAGTGAGAGAAATTTTTTATAGAGGCAATTACATTTCACGGCACGGCACCATTGAAGCAAATTTTATTTTATTTTATTTATTCTCTGTCAAAGATTTTGCTTGATTTTAGTTTGCAGCCGGAAAGTTGAGTTATAATTTGGATGAAAATGCGAGCGATTTGGCTTGCAATTGAAGAAAAAGCACATTGGCACAGTGTAAGAAAAGTAGTGCATGTCTGGATATAAGAACCAAGAGAGAGGGAGAGAAAGTGGACGAATTGGGTTTTATTAAACCTTAGAAAATTGTTATAAAGATCCAATGCAACATATGTTGATTATGTTGTTACAGAGGCTCTCCATCGATTTATAGGTATGGTTTGGTGTTGACTTGATGCGGATAGCTTAAAACCTACGGTTGCCGTAGAAAAAATTATAATAATAAAATAAAAATTAATAATATATAGTAAATATAATTTTTAAATAATAATTTTAATAAAAATAATAATGATATTATATATTTTTTTATTGTACAACTGGTGGATTAAATTAATTTCATTTTTAAATTATAGTAATTAATGTTTATTAAATATTTTAGTGTTGTAACTTACCTTAATGATAAAGTGGGTTAAAATCAAGTGAGAAGTAATTTAATCAATTTTTAACTGTCAACAAGATTTATGAGCGATTATTAAAAATTAAGATTGTAGTAGGTGTCATAATTTGTATCGAGCAATCCAATTTTCCTCCAAGAATCTCACTATATAAACAACCATCATATTTGGAAAAGGGGAGCTATTCATTGATTCTCTAAGATTGATTGACAGATGCATTCTCTCGTGTAAATTCAGAAGAGGCACAAACTCTATGGAGGAGCAACTCGGAATTGCTCAAATATAGTTCCTACTTTATTTTCACTTTCTTATGAACCAAAGGCTAAGTTGAATGTCCAAGTCTATATTTGACAAATGCCAAACAACAACTTGGAGCTTTGGGAGTAGCTTTGGGAGTTTGAAGATGAAGAACAAATTGAACGTTTTAGGCATTAAAGAATTTTGTTGCCATCAAAGATCAGTAACCAAATGAAATGATACGAAAAGGCATATATTACTAACATTTATATTTGAGAAGTTAATTTTTAGCACAATTACTCTTAGTGGTGCTCACATACATTACGGACTTCCGCACAAAATTAAAATGAGAACGGAATTAAAAAATAAGAAAAATATAGATTTTAATACACTGTTTTATTGTGGTTTAAGATTTTTTATCTTTCAATTCTATATGCATAAAATTCTCATGTAAATATTTATATCTGAGCATGATTATATTATACTCAGTTCAACAAATTATCAAGTTTAAATAACTTATTATAAGGGAGAGTGCAATCTTTTCAAGTTTTTAAAGAGGCCGGTTAGTAGCATTGTATTTTTATCTTTGCTACGGATTTTCACTCTACTTTCATACGCGGTTACACCGCCTTTCACAAAACTTATTTTTATACACTACTCGAGTGTTTTTATCGGTAGGCTTGAAGGTAACATATTTTTACTCGCTTATAAATACTGCCTTCCCACAAAACTTATTTTTGTACACGGGTTTTTACCAGTCCCAATGACTAAAACTCAGCCGAGTATCTGGTAAGTCGCACTTTTTCTCCGAGTAATGGTACAGCCACAAATTCTTATATAAATTTATTTTGTACAAACTGATGTTGTATGATTTAATTGGTTGAATTAAATATCACTTGGTCCACGTGATTTATTTTTATTATTTTATATTTTATTTCAACCAATGAATTAATACCAAATCAATTTGTACAAATTTAATTTATACAAGAGTTGTGGCTGTATCATTACTCATTTTTCTCCATATACCTACTTCAGCTTCATTTACCCTCTAATTCTATTTCCTCACCATTGATTATACTTTTATTTTTGTTCTAATAAAGTTCTACCGTCAATTTCTTATTATAAAAAAATATAAATGAAAAATAATAGCAATATCATTATGCTTTTCAAGTGTGATCCCTTCTAAATGATTTGTAATGACAAATTTTTTCCAATTCGGGAAACGTAATAATGGTTCATTTCACTTGCGCCAAAACAAACAGACAAGATCTAGTGTCTACATTCAATTTGGTGTAGCTCGATTAAAAACTTTGCTTTCATGGCACCATCCAATAGGATAGGCATTTTGATCAAGGTGGTTCACAAAACACCTGATTCCGCCACTCACACAGCGGCAACAATTTGAAACCCCAAGCTTTGCACCAATCACTCTCTAGCCCCCAAGAAGAAAAGAAAAATGAAAAAGAAAAATAAATTTTGAAAAAAAAAATGTCATGGCTGGCTCGCTCAATCGCGAACTCTCTCCATCTCGACGACGATGACGGTGGAGCAGAAGAAAACGACGTCGTGCCCGACCGAAGCAACCTCGACACCTCACCCGCCGATCATTATCAAATCCCCCCACCAAACGATGATCGAACTCAATCTCCGCCAGAAGAATTAGAGGAAAATGAATTACAATCGCGCGGCGTTAAAGAAGACTTGACGGAATTCAAACAAGCCCTAACTCGCCAATTCTGGGGAGTCGCGTCATTTCTGGCTCCACCCCCGACAACACACGATAATCAACAAGGTTCGAGCAATAATATGAACGAATCAGGGGCTGATCCGCTAGATTCGGGGATCGGGCTGTCCGAAGTGTCGAGGATGGGTTCGAATTATTATCCGTTTGGATCGGAGGAAAATGAGGGAGAAAATAGGAACGAAGACTACAGAGAGGAAGAGGAAGAAGAGGAGGGATTGAGTGCGGTCGGTATCACGGATGAGGTGTTGGCTTTTGCGAGTAACATTGCGCATCATCCTGAAACATGGCTTGATTTTCCTCTAGACGAGGAAGAGGATTTGGATGGTATGGTTCTTCTTATTGGATGATTTATGCTAGTAATATAATAGCTAAATTCAAATTGACTGTAAAGTCACTTGATCACATGATTATGGAATTTTCTATTACTTGATGGTTGCTTTTGTCATATTGCAAATGCATTACCCTTATGATTTTACTGAAGTGTACTTTGACATTGTGATTTAGCTTTCTAAATGATCTGCATACTGATAGTAGTAAATATTGAAACACAAGGACTTAGTGATTCTGGTTATACAAAACAATGGATGAGTTTTAGTTTCTTGTCGCGTTCTTTTATTCATAGCTTAAACTTTTGAGATTTCTTTTTTCTATTTGAGACATCCCTTTATGTGCTGTCCAGTCCTTGAAGACTTGTGTGAGGATGTAGCAGGTTGGAGAACTTGGATATGTACAAGAACGAGCAACTGTCTATTTAGTTGTTCTAGTTTCTCTGATCCCGCTTCTTCTAATAGGGACATTCCAAAACCAATAGCATGAACCGAAAAGCAAACTCTTCCTTTTGAGAATGACTAGCATAGTTGGTGGTTCTGACTGACTGAATGTATCTCTTATTTTACCCACATTGCTTCATAATTGTGCACTTTCAAGACTTTACCCGGTATTTATATGCCTCCCCTTTTTTCAGATTTTGACATGTCTGACGCTCAAAAGGAGCATGCTTTGGCCATTCAGCATTTTGCTCCTAGATTAGCTGCTCTGAGAATTGAACTTTGTCCTTGTCATATGAGTGAGAATTACTTTTGGAAAGTTTATTTTGTTCTGCTGCATTCCAGGCTTTACAAACTTGACGCGGACGTTTTGTCTACACCCCAAGTAAGTTGAAACTATATATACATATATAAGTTAAAAGAGAGTCCAGCTACATCTCTTACAAATTTTACAAACTGCTTTCATGAATTTGATTCTTGTAGGTGTTAGGCAACCGGTAATTATACAACATTGACTCCATACATTCATGTGTGCTAAAGGGGTGATTGATGAGTTATTCTTCAACTGATTGCTTGCAGGTAATGGAAGCAAGAACAATGTGGATGCAAGAGCTACATAAGCAAAGAAAGCCAGAAACTGACTGGTTTGGAAGAAGCACTTCCTACATGAACAATCATGAAAAAAATGTATTGCGGGAAGACCTTGATCCTGCCTCATCTTGTTATACACCTGAAATCATGTCTCCCAGGATGTACGCCGCTGAGCCAACCATTTCCATCATGACCACTGATTGTGAAGCCGAAAAGCACGCAATTGAAAGCACAGAGGTTCAATTTATTGATAAGGCTGTCGTTGAGGAAAAACAGGTAGTGGCCGAGGATAAGAATTTATTGGTTGGCCGGTCCTCTAAAATACAAATTCCAAATTATGAAGACAACTATGATGACTGGCCGGATGAAGATTCAGATTTAGGCGGACAGAATGAAACTGCAATCTGTGTGGGGAATGCAGATGACATTTCTTTCAGTGACCTTGAGGATGATGATAGTGCGCCCATGAAACCAAAGGTTGTTTGAAAATGAAAACCAAAGGTCGTTTGAAAATGCTATGAATTTATAAGAATGCCATACTCATTAAGTTCCAGCGCAGCGTAAGCTTTGCTGATCAGAAAAGAAACGAATGGAAATTTGATTTGATATGAACTTGATACTAGAGATTTGCTTAAGCCTTAAACGTCTAGGGTTTGATTGTACATTTTCTTAATCAAGTCTGTACATGATGATGATCAAGTGTTCATAGAGTGATGGTGTGTGCCCTTTCCGAGACCATTGAGCTATTTATTTATTTATTTATTATTAAAAAATGTGTTTATGCGTCGTAATAACTAATATTCGTAGTTGCTTCAAAATTATTATTACTATTTTAAGTATTACAAGATTGGAAATCAAGCTCCTTACCCACTTATGAGTGGCCCAAACCTTTATTAATTGGACTTTATATTAAGAGATTCAATTTCCAAAAACAAATAAATAAATAAATAAAACTTTCTCATTGTGGAACCAACCAATCAAACTTTTCCACCACTGCGCATTAAAGTCTTCAAAAATCGAAATTATTTTCTTTAAAAAAAAAATTGAAATAGAAGCTCCTAAAGGTTGTCCATGCCATAACGAAGCATTGAGTTGAAACTATAGTTGTTTTTGTTTTGACAAAACAAACTGTTATTATTGTTGACTAAAATCTAACACTATTTGTATCTAGCATAATGGTCAGTAAGATGTTTATGTAGGTATATTTGAGTTAATTTCCAATCATTATTTTTTAGTTGATATTGTGGGTCGTGAAGTGAAAGACAAAATTGAGTGTCAGTAAAGTCTTAATTATACAGAATTCATAACAAAACTCAGTTAAAAATCATGGCTCATAAATAGTATTAAGTAATTTAAGTAGAACAAAACCCGGGGCAAAACAATGAAAATGATTGTAACCCAGAACCGCACCCCAATTAGTTGAAAGAAAAATTTATTTATTTTTTATCAAAAAATTTATTATTATTATTATTATTTGTTTTTATCCTCCCCGAACAATTTAGAAATTATATATTTATATGAACCACAGGCAGCACGGGCGGCTTCAGCCCACACGTGCTTAATACTGAAAGACCCAACGGCATGCCGTTTCGAAGTTCGACGCACAAAGCCCAATCATATTTCCGCGCGTTTCTGAAAAACAATTATAAAAAAATTGCAAGCCTCAAAAGTTTCCAAGGCCGGGCTCTTCGGCCAATCAGCATTCGTTATATGCCCATGTGGACATAAAACATAGAAGGATTCGTCAGCTCCGTTCAACTTGGCAACTTCTCTCTCCTCCTCCTCCTCTGCAACTGCGGTCAACAGGTTCGTCGTCTCCCTCTCGTTCACTTGTTTCCTCGTAATTGCATTCACAATTTCACTCGCGCATACAAATAAAAATATTGATGTAAACAGTTATATCCGCTCATAAATTTCAACCATACGGCACATCAAATTTATTTGGGAAAAGAAAAAGAAAAAAATAAACCCTAGATTTCTCGATCCGTTAAGTAAAAAAAAAGCTAGCTTTACCTTAATCTTCTAGCAAGTTCCATCTTTTTACGTTTTGAAAACCACCCTTTGTTGCTCTAGGGGAGGTTCCAATGGAACTTCAATTGGTGAAAAACGCGTTGAATTTCTCTCGGAGAAGAAGGAAGTGGTTGATTTTGTTAGCTCTACTTGGGGTCTCTAGTTATGGGGCTTACAAGGTTTATAATTTACCTCCTGTGGTGAGGAAGAGGGCGAGACTGACCAGTCTGTTGACAGCTTTGGGGAATGTAGTTGAACTGGTTTCCGATTCTTCGGAGATGCTGAGTGTTGTCTCTAAAGATTTAAAGGATTTTTTGCGGTCTGATTCTGACGAAATTCCCAATAGTTTAAAGCAAATTTCTAAGATTGCTAGATCCGAGGAGTTCTCTCAGTCTTTGATTAGGCTTTCTCAGGCTATCACGGTAGGGATTTCGCGTGGGTACAAGATAAACTCAATAAATGAGAATGATATGGGAATTGGCACTGTAAGTTCGAGTTTTACTGATAGGGTAATGGATAGGGTTTTCTCCACTGCTGGTACTGGCTTTGTTTCGGTTGTGGTAGGTAGTTTTGCAAGGAACTTGGTTCTGGGATTTTACTCAACTGGTGATGTGGTCAGTGGATTGAGCACGAGTGATGAGGCAAATGTAGTTCGTTGTGGGGAGGGTTCATCAGATGTGCCCAAATGGGTAAACGTGGTTTGCAATGACAAGTGTAAGGAACTGATAGCTGATTGCATACAGAAGTTTGTGAGCACGGCTGTTGCAGTTTATCTTGACAAGACGATGGATATCAATGTTTATGAAGAGCTTTTCACTGGCCTGACCAATCCCAAGCATCAAAACAACGTGAGGGATATATTGGTTTCTGTCTGTAACGGTGCCATGGAAACACTCGTGAAAACTTCTCACCAGGTTTTGGCTAGTTCAACTTCTAATTCTATGCATCCGAGTGCTGAACATACTGATGGTGGACATGAAATTAAAGATCATTGTTTTGAAAGAGAAGAGGTTTTGAAACCATTGAATGGGCGAAGCTCATATGGTGGGATTCAGAGCAGCGGATGGGTCGGGCAGGTTTCTTCTACGTTGGCTGTTCCCAGCAATAGAAAATTTGTGCTTGATGTGACTGGAAGAGTGACATTTGAAACTATAAGATCCATTGTGGAGTTCTTGTTTTGGAAGATAGCTGATGGTCTTAAAAGAAGTGCTCATGTAGTTCGTGAGGAGGTTGTGGACAGGGGATTGGAAGTTATCAGATATGTTGGTGCAAAGTCAGCAGTTATCATTACAATATGTCTGGCTTTGTATCTACATGTCCTGAGTTGTACTAGAGTTCTCTTGCCTGCTTAATTTTCTCGAACGAAATTTTCATCAAGCAGACGTGAAGACTTAATATTGTAGCTTCATCAGGGGAAAGCTTTGTATGTATATATTTTGTTGTTTCACTTAATGGAACTCCAAAACTGATGCTGATTGTTTCACTTTGATGGATGATCTACCCACAGGAAATTCATAGCTTCATAATATTTGGAATGTCTTTGTTCCGTTACGTAGATGAGGAAACATAAAACTTTACTGGATCAATAATGTACAGTGTTTAGTTAGGTGATACTAGCTGCAGGAAATGCTTAGCTACCACATTTATTTAGTATGTGTCATTAGCTTCATTATGTTTATTTTTTTTTTTTTGTTGCTTTCTTCTTTTATGTAGATGGGGAAATGTAAAACTTTACTGGGATTTAGTAATTTACAGTGTTTAAAAATCTATACTCTATTGTTAGTGACTTTGAAAGAGAAAAGAAATGTAGTAGTTTAAACTCTCTTTCAGTTCACGATATTTATGATCCTTGTCAATTTCGTGGCCACAATTAGATTGGAGAGAAATTGAGAAGTAGAAATACATGTTTGAAACAACATAAACATTGGAACTGACAGCGGGCTATAGCTGAGGTGAGATTTCTTCCCTTTTTTTAACCCCAAAAAAAAATGTAATTGAGAAGTAACAGAAGCCACTAGACCTTGGGTTCAACAGCTTTCTCCCTTGAAAAGATAGGAGGTCATGGATTGGGATGAGGATGGGGTCTCTGCATTCATGATTTTAAATACAAATATGCAATTGTTATTGCAATTCATTTGTGCATATTTCTATTTTCTTTGTTCATTTATAAAGTGGCAACAAACTCTTCGGACAGTGATAGGATCATGGTTTTTCAAGTTCGAAGTCTCTGTGTGTGTGTGTGTGTGTGTGTGTTGTGGCTGAATATTCAGAATTGGGACAACTGTCGCTTTAGTTGAAATTTTTCTGTTAAAGTGACTCTTTCTGTTTTGTTTCATTCGGGAGGAGGAATGTGGACTGACTGTTGCTTAAAACTATGTTGTCTTGATACAATGCATCTGTTCAAATCTGAAATATAAACTTTCAATCAGAAAAAATTCTAAAATGCAACTGCTGATGAATTCTTGAGAATTGAAAGTGGGCGTTGATCGTGCAGAATTGGTGAGGGTGGGTGGGTGATTTCTGGTTTAACACTGAGTGAACTTTCATGATCTTTGATGCGGACGGCGGCGCCCTCATATCATTTGAAAGTGAATACTTCTTTCAAAGGAGCTAGTAACTCAGGATTCACCTTTTTTGAAACAAACACTTCCATTTGCTTGTATACGAAGGGTTTGTTGTGGCTTTATGTGCTGAGGTGGCCCTTATTAAGAAATGGCTTTTGGTATCTTATATTTTTTCGACCTACAGATCCTTTAAGTTTTGCCGATGGAAGAAAGGAAGCTCAAAACTGCCAAGAGTAGTTAGAATTGAAAGATGGCTTTGAATTGAGCAGTCATTGTGGATTCCCGGTGGGTGAGTTTTGACTGTTTTGAAGCATTAGGCGTAGTGCAATCAGTTAGTCACTGTTTGTATTAAATGGACCCATATCTTTAATATATTTATCAGTATTATCACCAACCAATCGATACCATGCGGTTAAGTAATAAATTTCATTAGTCTTCATTTTATTATAAACGGACGCAGATACAGACAGTCATGATACAGAGAGGAGGATCATGGGCTGTGGTCCTGAGTATAGATATAATCCACATGAGCAGCTAGCGCCCTCCTAATCAAGCATCCATCCTGATCTTTTCCCGCTCCTTCACACCTCTCTTCTGCCTGAAGAATAATCAAAATAACGATATGATAATATATATATTATTGTTATTATCATTATTATTATAACAATAATTTGCATTTGCATCTATCGTTATGTAAAGTAAACTAAAAAACAAAAAATGGACGTACCATTCCGAGTTGAGTTTTAAGAGAGTCACCAGCGGCGCCCAGAGTGGTGTCCGGACGAGCGGTGGCATAGGTTATTAGCATGAAGCAGCAGACGAGGGCTATGGCGATAATTAGGCTCCTAAATTTATTCATGTTGTTTTTGTTCTTCTGCTAAGTAATCAATTTCTATGTCCTGTGCGGTTTTGTCTGTATCAACTCGTCTTTATACGTACGGTTCACTGGGAGTCTACAGAGCCAGCTGATTTTGATTTGTTGGTTCCTGTAAACAAAAATTTTTATCCGGTCCCAATAAATTAATTGCTCGTTGGCGTAAAAGGAAATGGCAAACGGGGCATCGCTAATGATTCAATCACAGACGGCTCTCCATTTTACCAAATAGATTATGCAATATCTCTATTTTCCTTATTCGCATTGTTTATAATATATATCACTTTATTTCGTCATCTGAATCGCACGTCATATGCCACGTAATTCAATTTCAACCACGTCAAATGATCTATTGGGCCTGGGTTTGATGTCCAAATGCCCAAGGCCGGAAAGAGACCCAAAAGAACTTGTTCCTGTACAAGCAGTTCTAAAGTTCTTGCACGACTTTAATTTCCCAGTCGCTTGTATAAGAAAAATTTAATCAAATCTCTCAAGCATGCTCTAGATCTATAGGCGCTATGCGTATAATCATATAAAAATTAATAATGAGATCACACCCAAGTGGGTAAACCTATGATGAGAAGCACTTTCATCTTGGGTCTCATCATTCTCTTCATTTCTTATTAGTCTTTAATTCTATTTATATACACTTTCGTCTCCATTCTCTCCATTACCAGCTTCATTATCCTTATTGCTTATCATATTCCATACTCGATTAATTTTCTGATGTATATGTAAAGGAAGCCGCGCGCAGGCCGTATGTAATTGACGCCTCTATAATTTGACATATTTGTCCTTTACCACTTTCTTTATTTGCAAGAATATAATTTGATTAACATGCATCTTAGAGTATAATATGACTTTCGGCTAAGAAATTAACTATTTAATTTTGTGAAATGGAGGATGTTTCTCAAATAATTATTACAAAGTAATATTCCACCTACCAAACTAAGAGCCAAAAATATGCAGTACTATTAATACTCTACCTAATTATAGATTAGGAATATTATCGTTTTACCAACTACTCTTTTTTAATTTATTATTTTTTCATCAAAGTTTTATGACAATACTTTTTTCCACTTAATATTTTAGTTTTTATCATTTTACCATTAAACTGTTAAAGTTAACAAAATTTTTAATAAAAATTATATCAAAAAAGTCCATTTTACCTATAGACTTTGTAAAATAATTAGTAGATAAAATTGTAAATACCAGACCTTGTGAAATTCATAAAATACTTAATATACTTCTTAAAATACTTTTATCGCATCAGCAATTTATCAATAGAGTTGATGATTTGGTGGTAAATTGATAAAAATTGAAATATCAAGTGAGAAAAAACAATTGCCAGAAAACTTTAATGGTAAATTGATACACGTCAAAAAATATTAAGTGCTAAAATGATAATATCTCAATAAATTATACATGTCTATTAAATAGATTTAACATTTGCTTATAGAGCAAATTAGCAATCAGTAAGGGATTTTGACAACGGGCCGGTACTGATTGAGATGCAACCGCTGCCCTGTGTATCCCTCACGTTTTCTGTTGTTGGCAACAATTTTTACATTACATAAAATATATATATATATATATATATATATATATTTTCTTGTTTTTTACGTTAAGAAAATATAACATAGTTATCATAAATAAACACACAAAATTTGTTACAAACAACGGAAAATATTAGTGCCCCTTAACAACATACCGTATGAATGAATCATAAATTGACAAGTAACAAAATACGTAGAAGTGATGACGCGAAACAAAGATTTTGATTGCGGGGGTCCCAGAATACGCAACCATCCCATGCACCATCATGATCAATGGCTGTCTCGTGGGGTAGGTGATAATAATTGCGACGTGCATATCTTACTTAAAATGTTTTCAACACTAACTTTATGTATATATAATATATATAATAGACGGTATTAATTATATCTATGCAAAAAATCGAATCAATAATGTACATGTCGTATTCAATAAGGTGATAACATTAGAGCAACGCCATTGAGTCCAGCCTCTAGGGCACTAAATAGCTTGCTTAAAATAAGCTCTGTAAGTCCCATAAGAGCGAACATATTAACTAAGAGCAGCATCAGCCAGCAGGAGGAGCTTTAATTAACTTCTGATCCGTCCTCTCCCGATGGCAGCGGCTGCCTCCTCCAGTAGCAGTTGTGGGGGCTTATTCAGTTACAGGTCAAGTTCGGTGGAGCCCAAAATTCGAGGCCCATCGAGCCATGGCCAGGGCGGCTCGCCCGGGGCCGGGTGCGTGGCTATGTGGTTCGTAAACGGTGTGGCCTCGGCTTTCTTTGCTTCTTTGGAACGTTGTTCCTGCATCCGCATAGCCACCGCCGAAGATGACGTGGATCAGGAAAACGACGTGCCGCTGATTCATAATGATGGAAATGTAATTGTGAGGCCGCATGATATTGCCGGCGGCACCGGCACGAGAAGAAGGACGGCCGCAAAAGGGAAAGGGAAGAACAAGGGATAGATAAGCTTGATAAATATTATACTGTGATTAGGTAAGTGAAAATTTTATTTATGGGCAATGGGTTCTCTCTTTTTTGTCCCTTTTAATTTTCCAAAATTAATTTGTCAAGTTTTTTATGTGTTCATGCGGTTCTGCCCTTCTGGGATAATTTAAATACGTGTTAATTAAATATGATCAAAATGAATGAAATAAATAAATATTTTCATCATCTAATTAATATGTGCGTGTGTGTGTGTGTTCATACATAAAAGTTATATTCTGTGGTTATCGTAGTGTTGTGTATGCATGTAATTTATTCGGATCGGTATTTAATTTGATTATCATTTTATTAACTAATTCATTTTATGCATTAATTAGGTGATTATTTTGGGATTGACTGCAGTTTTATCATAGAGATGAGATCCTCCTTTCAATCAAAGTCCACTCTTACAAAAATCTAATTAAGAAAAATACGTGTAGGTGTACAATTTTGCAGAATCTCTTTGTTCTGGGGATTAGAAAAAAAAAAAAAAAAATATATATATATATATATATATATATATATATATATATTTTTTTTTTTTTTCTATAATTCCAATAGTGAGAGGTTATTAGTGTTAATTATAAAGTTCTTAATATTGGTTCTAGCCAGTTTTTTTTTTTTTTTTTTCACTTTATCATCAAAATATAGTTGGTGGGAAAGCAACTGAAATCTCCCTCTTAACAATTATTAACTACCAACTCTTTTGTTACAAAATTAGTGTTAATTATAAAGTTCATTATTTTTTTTTTAACTCTAAATTTTATCTATTAAGAAAAAATGTATTGGGCACTGTTACTGGGTTTAACATTGAAACGTTGGGAGAATTCTAGCGAATATTTTTGGTGCGTAATCTCTTTTGGTTTCTCTTTTGAAGACAGATGGTAGACTGCCCTAAACCATCACAAATGCATGCGCATATCCCTCAGATTTAATTTAACGTTACAAATTTTGAGGAAAAATCAAAGAATTAAATTTTTTTAAAAAAAAGAGAGAGTAAAGCATGAACACGAAAGTCTAAAGCTGCTTTAAAAATAAATTCAAAACTGCTTTTGAGCTTTTGGCTATGATTTTGAATGATGTCGAGGCACCCATAGTCATCCACATCGGTTACCATCATGATCCTGTCGTTTGTTGGCCAAACTTTCTTTTACTTTTGTTTTATCTTTTCTCCTTTTTATAAACATCAAGATCAAGGCTAGGGAATCCAAAGATAAATTGTCTTCCTTAAGAGGAACTGAATATTTGCAACAATCAAATTGTTGCGTGTTTTTTTTTTTTTAACAAAAAAATTTTAAATAATAGATTTAACCAACTCAATTAAATTACACCCACAAAAATTATTACAAATTTATACTTGGTTTCCAACAATTATTGCACATCATTCCTAATTAAATATTCAAAGAGATTGATCATCGTGCAAACTTTTCACTTCTCGAAAGGACTCGACCGGACTCAATCTACTTTATTAAAGTTTTACTTGTCAGCGATGTTGAATGTTTGAGCGAACTAAATTAAGGTTTAATTCTTTAGTACTTATGGGTAACCTTACTTGGATAACCTCAGCCAACGCGTCATACCATGTGGCTTCTTTTAGTTAGTGAAAATAAAGCCCAAAATCTAGCTTAACATGACATCGTGTGACAGTATTGTTCTCTTGAATAAATTTATATTTTTAGTTATAAAAAAAAGACTAAAATATAATTAGATCTAAAGTTATCGAATTCAAACACCTTTGAAAGAATATGTTTTAATATACATTCAGTTGCAATTTCCTCATCAATACAAAATTGAACTACGACAACAAATACAATTCAAAGTTGATTACGTAATTTGTAACTTCACAAATAAATTACACTAGTAAATATTATAAAATCATTCAATTATAATTGCAATTTATGGGACAAAAGATTTTAGTTCTCTCTTTCTTATTTTTATTATAAATTTCAAGTGTTTAAGCCCTCAAAACCTAACCAAGTGATTTTCAAAATAGCTTTATTTGAATGATCACATGAATTTGAATCTTAAAGGTGATAGGAGATAAATTGATTTTAACTTTACCCATCCCCGTACTTCCAAAAAAAAAAAAAACAATAAATAAAGTATAGTGTGAAAACAAACACAACTGTTTTAAAATTCATCACAACTATCTGGTAGAAAATGAAAATGCATAAAAATAAAACAGAAATCACAGGCGGGCCAACACGACAGGCCTGGCGGCCCGATTACAAGTTAAAGCATGGGGAGGCCCGACCATCGGCCCATCTCTGTTCGCAGCAAATGTAAGTACTGCCATAATATGGGTCCCACAAATCCAGCTGGCTAATGATTGTCCTATAAACGCTGAGCAAGTTGGAAAACGTAGAAGATTCCAGATCAGTAGAGGCTTTAGAAGGAAGACTAAATGGCATATGCATAAATTGGCAAACCAACTGTCTATCTATCATTGCGGATGTCATTTTAAATTGAATAAAATGGACCGACCATAAATTTCTAACCATCAAATTAAAAAATGTATCAAAATTGACTTTAAAGAAACTCGGAAAAGGAAAAAGAAATAAAAATTAAATTACAATCGTACCGGTAGGACCGCTGCCTTTGCAAATTTGTTTTCTTTCGACAGCCATGGGAAGTAATTGATTGGATATCCTCTTATCAGCTTACCTTTTGATCCCATCACATTAATGGTGGTACATACATGTCATGTTTTCATATAATTAAGGAAAAGAACGTAAAATGTTTTAGATTGATACATACATATATAGCTTGAGATTCAAACTCTGCTCGTATAGATGTGAAAGAATTGAGTTACTTGCGTGCCAGTGATGTAAACGAAAAAGAAGACAATGGAACATTATTAATGTTAAATATTATTTAGTAATTCACTTGAACAAAATGATCGTTAAACTAAATTGATTCTGTGATTAACTGTGGATGGAGTGAAGTAGCGTTATTGTTTCACAAAGGAATGACAAAACGAAGCACACAAAAATAATTGAGGTGGTGGCCGATGACATTAACGGAAAAGGCAGCAGGAATCTAATTGATTTGTTTTTTTACTTGAGCAGCCGCACGCACATGCACATGAAGCCAACTTCGCTTCGTGAGTAAAACAGAGTGAGATTTAATTAAATGGACGTCAACTAATGTCAAAAGACATAACTGTAGAACGTGAGCATGAATGCATGCATGTTAGCCTCCACTATGCGAACCTTTTAGCATACCTAACGTGCCCATCCAAACTAACCGCATGCCCGCGTTAAGAAAACTCTCTATCTATCCCATCCCATTGCCTTCTTTTATAGCGACCTCGTATCAAAAACATTATTTTATTTGACCGTTTAGATGGATCCGAGAAATTTTATCCATTCAATAACAACCTTTTTGAAATTCGGATGGCTGCAAACATAAATGTACGTTCACGACCAGTGAAACTACGTCGCGTGCCAAAATTCAAACTCAACTTAAATACGAAAGCTTGGTGTATGGAATCTTAATCTTATACAATTCAACATATTCGTGCATGGAATATATGATCGATCATGCATGTTTAGTTTAGGCCGTCAAATAAAACCATCAAATAAAACAATAGCAAAGCCTTTCATTCTCTTCTTTTTTTAAAAAAATAACATTTCTGACCTCACCTGCGTATCCCATACGACATTGTCGCTACCTGTCTGATAAACATTGCAGTCCTCCCCAATCTTCGTTTTATTTTAATGCATGTTGTTTTTGTTTGATTCTTCGTGATTAAGCTAGCCCTAGCTTAACTCTTCTACTGATGGCCCCCAGCTGATGATAAAGCAAATTAACAACAGCACCCACCACCCCACAGCTTACATGTTAGGGGTATTACTTTTTAATGCTCCTGGACAAAAGTGCCCTCGCTCCTCCGAAGTCTTTGCTCAATTGGACCCGCGTCCGCCTTTTCTACTTCTATAAATACTCATCTCTTACACTTGCTTCTTCCCTTTTCCCCTCCTTTCCTTTCATGTTCATTAATTCACTCTTGATTAGTTCCTATCTAGATATATCGATAATGGTCTTAGGTGAAGAAGCAGCGGCTCAGTTCCAGTTACCGGTTCTGGAGACCGGGTTCACCGCCGATGATATCCAAGAATGGTTTTCTGATCTCTTGCAGTCAAACTCCGGTTCTTCGGAGGGGTCAACCCGGGCGGTTTACTCGGTTGATGAGAGGAAGAAGAGGCGCATGATATCGAACCGGGAGTCAGCCCGGCGGTCCCGCTGGCGAAAGAAGAGGCATTTAGAAAACCTCACAGAGGAACTGAACCGGTCGGCAGTAGAGAACCGGGAGCTGAAGAACCAGTTGAACATTGTACTATACCAGTGTAATCTATTATGGAGAGAGAACGAGCAGTTAACATCTGAGTACGTGGCTCTGCGGACAAGACTCGCTAATCTTTGTCAGATCCTAGGCTCCATGCAGATGCCGTCACAATAATTATCCAGAGTTTAACATAATTTGACCAACTCACTATTTATATAAGCTCATGAAAAATAAAGCTCTAATATTACATAATATTACACTAAAAAAGAAAAAAATCAGAGCTCTCGCCTCCATCCGTGCATGTTGGATTTAAAATTGGCTTTTTTGACCGAAACCCCACGTTGTTATACCATGTAAAGAATTTGTGGTCTGCTTATTTTATGTTGTCTTTTTTTTAAAGTAGCTATGTGCTTTTTACGTGTCTTACTGTTAGTGATCGTGAGGCAATTAGTGCATGTGAGGAATTTAATTAATTTTGTAGTTTCAGCAGTAGCTGATGATCAAGCTTGATCCATCGATGTAAATAATCCTTTTCGAGTACCAATTATTGAATGCGATGTTTTGTTGCGTTACCCGTCTTGTAAAAAATTGCTTTCTTGCTTGGGCGATCATAATGATCTTCAAAAACTATCAACTTTTATCCGTCCAAACAGAAAACAACAGACAGAATTGGAAACACAAATACTTTGAATGTGCGTGGGGCCTGCTTTTTTATGCCTTGGCCTACAAAATCGCACTAAGATTCATGTGATAAAAAGTTGATGGGACTGAAATTCCATAAGGTTAAAGCGAATTAAACGATATCATAACTTTGCCGAATTCATATTATTCATCCAACGGTGCAGAAAGAAAATGTTCGTGGTGAGCCGTGCATTGCATTCAACACGTTGCACTCAGCAATAAGGGTAATTATAGAATACATCTGATATACTATGTCAGTTATACAATAAGTAAATAATACTATAACATGTGTGTATTTATTTTAAAAAATCATCGTGCAAGTAATATTTATATTAAGCTAATTACACATGTCATGCATGCATCAACGAATTGTAATATACTAGATGCATTTTAGATTTTCTCCAATAATAAACAATGTGTCGAACTTATATTTACCCTATTAAAGACCTATCATTTAGCAAGTCTTATCAATTCGAGGTGGAATTCATAATTTTTTATTTTAAATAATATGAGTTCTATATAATTTAATTTGGGATCCCATTGATGTACCACCCCTCAAAGTCGTTAAAAAGCAAATTTTTAGTCAGTAAACGCACTACTTCCACATGGTAAGGTGGTGTTGAGTGTGTTCTTGACTTCTTGCTGTGAAAAAACTTTTCTCTGGCTAGCAAGCCATCACCAACATAAAAATCTTTTATAAGGGTATTGTTTTCTTTATATTTTTGATACACAAAGGAAGACAATCTAACGCAAAACGACATGGCTAAATAGTAATGCATGAGAGCAAAAACCGGAAAGAAAAAAAGGAACGTACGTATAAGTAGGCAATCGAATGACAGGTCATCAGTTTGTGACCGACCAGGCTTTTCGTAAAGCTCTTGATCTTGCACAGAGCTAATCAGGGCGGGGCAGGCTGACTAAGCTTTCCGCTTCGTCTACAAGGCCGTGAAAAACTGAAAATCCTCTTGGATCTTTTTTTTTTTTTTTTCGCCCCCTTTCTTCTTTTATAAAGTAATACAATGAAAACGTTTACTAATATTAATTTTAAAAAATTATTAAGACTATTTTATCAAATCTATTATGAGACAGTTTAGAATTGTACATTTATTATTATTCAAAAATATTTATGTCACTCACATTAATGGGGTAAGTCTCGAACCCTACCAAATTATATAATTATAAGGAAAACAATGGGTTTCTAATAGAGGATTAATTTGAACCAAATGCATAATAATTGGGCCCCATAAACTAATTGATTCTCGTTGTTGGTTTGATTGGTACATTCGAAGCCGATTAGCGAGTGCAATGTTTGATCAGCACTCGAAATTTTCAAGTTGCGTTGGCCTTGCCGCCTTGGACTGTTTCCAGATTATTGGTAGTGGAATCTTCAAGCCGTTGCTCGAAGCGCGGAGGCTTAGCTGCTGAACCAGCTAGAGTTCGCTTTATTCTTTCACCACCTTGTATTTGCTTTCTCTAAAGTCTAATCTGATTTTATGGTTTTTATTGGTTGTTGGCGATTATTCATTTTATTTATTTATTGCGCTAAATTGTAAGTAACCACAAGAAAAGCAACCGGGTGGCTGACCCCAGGGTCAGGTTGGTAATGTTGTAACTTTTAAAATAATTACTGTTACTTGTATTATAAAAATAATAAGTTGTGAAAATAATCAATTAAACATTTGTTAAATTTATTTTTAAATGTGATGCAAGTATAAAAACAGTTGTGTACATTTAGCAAATATCACTTTTCAAATGTTGTAAGTATTTAAATAACTTAAATAGACATAATGTTCAACAAAATTTATTTACGCATGCATTTATAAAGGCGTATATAATAATATTTTATGTATATATATAATAATTGATAACTGAAATAAATTTTTTTATTATATTATTTTTTTGTTATTTCAATATAATTTGTAATAATAATAATCTCTTTAAATGTAATGATTTCATTTCCTAAATGAATAGGAATCATTTTAGATTTTTATAATATATGTTAGGATGTATATAGAATTGTATTAAGTATGAAATTGATTCTCAAAATCAGATTTTAAAAAGCTATTCTTCCCTACTTTTCAAAATTATTGTAAAAATGATGATTTTGTCAAAAGTTATTTTAAAAAATTTACTAAACACCAAAATTAACATTTAGTTTTTCAAAATCAAACAATCTCAAACGGACCCCTATGGTGTTCAAGGACATTATTATATCACTTACTCTAACTGCCATTGGTTTGTTAAGTGTTATAACATTAATTAATTGAATGGATTAATTTGATCACTTGGATTTAATTTAACAACTCATGGATGAGGTGATTAAATTTTTAAGAGTAACGATAGATATCCCAAATTTTTTTTTATCCCAAATTATATCCCTAATGATATGTCATTCATTAATTGGTTGATAATTCCATACAAGATTCAAGTGAATTAGTTGTATTATCCTCTCCAACCAATTAATGAATGACACATCATTTGGGATAATTTTTTGGATAAAAAGTTTGAGATGTGTAGCACTACTCAATTTTTAATCGTGTTGATTTGTTGGTTTAAAGTTGGTCATTGAAATGATTTTAAACTTGGTATGACTGCTTAAAACAATAAAACTACTTAAGTCTACTGTAACTCAATTCATCTCCTCTTAGGTTGTCAATTTGTCATATCTAATTCTCAAAAATATAACTTCATGTACTTGCCTACTAATTAATGTAGGAAAAAAAAACTAGATGGCTGGAAAAGAAAGAGTTTTAAACTCTTAGTGAAAGTTAAAAGACTTCAAAAAGAAGAGTTTTAAACATGTAGTTGAAAAACAAAAGACTTTGATTTGGAAAATAACCCCATCACTCACTCATGAGACCATTGGGTTTGATTTTGAGATTTAAAGCCTATAAATGCTTCACTAACCGAAATTGAAAGTTAGGTGATTTTTATTAGAAGTAATGTGTTATTTGATGTTGGATGAATTTTATCAACATTTTCTCAATTAATCCCACTAAAAGTTATATTTTAAAGAGCAATTTGTCATTTTATTTTAAAAATGGCATATTATAATTACGGTGAAATAGAAAGAAGAAATTGTTTTTTGTTTTTTTTGAAGTGTGATAATAACAATAAAAAAACGTTAATAAAAAAGAAAAAAAATAGATGAATACTAGTAACAGTCCAACTGCGAGACAACAGCGACCGCAAATTATACAACCATTCTCGCCACAAAATAAAATAAAGTTGGGGGTGGAGGGATACTGCTGTCTATTCATCAACGCTAGAGAAACAAGCAAGTATTTGGGTTCGCAACGGCAACGCAAAGGAGACGATGCTGCTAAGCCTAAGCCAAGCTGCAGTACCAACAGCAAGAAATTGCTCCATCAACCTGAAACTCAGCAGCTCGAATCCTCCTCTCACATCAAATTCTCATAAAAAATCAAAGTTCATCGTCAAAACAGCAAACGCAAGAAGAAGAGCTCTTAGCCTTACCCTCGCAAAAGCCGATGGAAGCGTTGATTCTAATAACTCTGCCGCCGCAACTTCAACTTCAACTTCTCGTTCTTTTCAAGACGAAACAGTTTCTGTGAGTCAAGAGAACGTTCCTTTAGAAGGTGTTATCCAGTTCGAGAAACCCGATTTTTCTTCTCGCATAAACAAATGGGGGTATGGATATGGATGTTCGAATTATTAATATTTTAGATTTTTTTTTATTTTAGCTGATTATTTCTTTTTAATTCCTCTATTTTGATCGGCTTGGTATGGTGATATTTCAGTCGCGTGGCTTTGCTTGCTGGTGGGGATGTGTTGGCTTTGCTTTTCTTCTCTGCAATTGGAAGGTTTAATCATGGCTTCTCAGTCTTTGACTTTGATACGCTGCGCACTGCTGACCCTTTTATTGCCGGTATTCTTATGTTTCTTTCTCTATTATTTTTAAATGCTATGGTCTGTGCTGAAGCTTTGGCATGGTTTCGAGAATGCGTGTTGAGCTTGAATTGAACATGGACCACTTTTTAATTGGCCTTATGGAACATTAAACTGGCTTAGGTGCAGGCCGTTGTTAAAGGAATTAATTTTTCCTTGGGTTCTAAGTGATAAGTAGCCTCCAGTTCTCAGGGAGATACCCCTAAATTTTAATTTCCCAGAAAAGGAAAATTCTAATTTGATGCATTTGGTGGTTCGATAGGGTGGTTCTTAAGTGCTTACTTTCTTGGGGGTTATGCGGAAGACGGCCGTGGAATGAATGGTCTCTCAAAGGCTGTTGTTGCTGCCACTAAATCGTGGGCTGCGGGGATTCCAGTAAGTTAAACACCACCAACCAACACCACCCCCCCTTTTTCCCCCAACTTTTGGTCTTCTCTCTGTGTCATAGTCTGTACACACAAGTATCTGAATTTGTGCTAGTAAGTTAAGCTGCTTTTGATTCTTTGTCACTGCAAATGTTGATGTCAATTATGTACCTTTAATGATTCATTTACAGTAATTGAATTGATAGGTCTCTTCTGCTTGCTGTAAGATACATATTAACGCCCTAAAATTCACTAAGCAAATTTTTGAAATACGATTGCTTGATCCCAGTCTCTGGGTATGGAGGTAGTCACAGTGATGCAACCATTTTGGATCCTTTTTTGGGGATCAATTAGGGAATAAAGTATTTGTTCAAATTTGTGCTCTATGTGTTACTAAAAATGTCTATTCTCTCTTGCCTCTGTGGAGACAGGCATTATTGCCGAACGATGTTAAAACCTCACGTTCTTCATCGTGTGTGTTTGCTGTTTGCTTAAATATTAATATAATATAAGCCACAACTATTTGGTGCTTATTGTCATTGATTCCGCATTCACGCACAACAATCTCCCCTGTCAATTCTCTTTGAACTACCCCGTCCCCAACCCAACCCAAAAAAAAAAAAACCAAACTCCTTATTTTTCTTTATTGGGAGTTTGCATTTTTATTGTCTCACAGTTGTTTCACTTTTCTAATTCTACTTCAAATTATAGTTTCAAATCACATGGCCTGCATTTTCTGAAAGAGAGTTATTGTCAAAGTTCATTTCACTTTGCTTTCAGTGTAAATGCTATTTGATTGGTCAGCATGTTTCAATTACTGGATACTTTATAGCTACATCGTTTCTGGTTGCATTTTCATATACCAAAGCAGAAAGATGCTTGCTCAAAGTCCATTTGTTTCTTTTCATTTTTTGGCAGCTGGGGTTGATTATAAGGGCAGTAACATCTGGCCATCTTCCACCACATACCTTCATCTTAGTGACAATGGGAACCACTGCTGTCTTACTCGTTGGATGGAGAGCACTATTGTTCAGCTTTCTTCCAAATGATAAGAGCAAGAAAAATGATGTTTACCGTCGTGGCAACCCATTTGAGTTATTTGAGGTATGAGCCTTTTCCTGCTTAACACATACGGTAAGATTTGAATAAATTCTCTATTTGATTGTGTGGAGCGAGGTTGTCCTTTGCAAGAATAGTTGGAATGAGCCCGAGGTCAGACCTATGAATTTGTGAGATTCTAATTTTCTGTTCTCCATTGAAGTAACTAATGGTGCAGTAAAATGATAAAGAAAAAAGTGACACAGTTATTGAACATTTGTTCAATGTTGAAAGATTTAGGAATACTTAGGTTTCCAAGTTGTTGTATTCTTTTCCTTGAGTATGGCATAAGTGTCCTATCAAAAAATGTTATATGTATCAAAATAAACTCGAGTAGCTTGTCCCTAGTACACCCTTATCAAATACATTAAGACTATAATTTCTAACAGCACAGAATGTTCTCATTGTTGCAGTTGCTTACATCACTCGTTCGAAGGTGGTAACAATGGCAGCCATTTCGTGTGTGCTTGTGCCATGGAGTTAATATCTCTCAAGTTGAACGGCTTTCTGCCTTAAATCTTTTTCTTGTTCATAGTCCCATGCTTATCAGCATTAGTCATAACAGGTAAGAAGAATCTCAGGCAGATACAAATCCTATATTACTTTTGACATTTTGAATTCCAGTAGCATAGCACTTGCTGGGACTCTTGACTCTTTCCCATTAGTATGTAGGCAAGTTGGATCCTTGTGAGCAAATCAGAACTAAATAACAATAAGGGTAAAATTATGTGAATTGTACAGTTAGTATTGTCAGGGTATCTCCAAATCTGTCTATTTTCCTAAATTTTAGTGGGTTATATATGTCGTGAACAAAAAGGCCTTGGACCGACATGTTTTTTTCATGAAACTTCAAGGGGATTATGTCATTATTAAAGTCAAGCCTCCAATTCGAAAGGGTAAAATACCTTACATCAAGTGTATATTCCCATTGTGTTGTTTGTTAATGATTACAAAATTCACAAAGTTTTTTGTAATTTTTTTTTTTTAAAGTATCGACAGTTCTGTAAAAAGTTAGTTGCAAGTGAAAATATTTTCTTACAAATATATCTACAAGAGCAGTAAGCTCCAATTATAACTTTTGTGCTTCCACCTAATTTAAAATTGTAAATTTGTAATAGTTAATATATTTGATAAATAAGCTGTGTTACGGGAAAACCCATGCAAAAGAAAGTATATCATTCACAAGCGGATCCTTTAACATGGTTTATTTTAACAGGTGAATTTTAGACATTAGATATACCTTACTGATAGCCAAATTCAAAGGGGAGAGTTTTATTGGGAGTGGGGTACGTGGTGCCTAATAAAAATTGACATTATGGATGAATTTTTCTTTACAATAATAATAATAATAAGAAAGAAGAAGAAGAAGAAGAAGAAGAAGAAAGAGGGGGAGGAAAGGGATTACTGAATAAGTTAGAAAGCTGTGTGGGGTGTTGTCCTAATGTGGGCGAACCCCAACAAATTCATCATAAATCATTGAAATGCCTTATTGTGGTTTAATTGTTATAGTTTAAAAGCTACCGAACTAAAGTTTTTAATAATCACTTACTGTTTTGAAGGTTAAATTAATTTTATTAATAATGAAAAGTTTATAATACATTTACTATTTTGTCAAAATTATTATTAAAACTTCATATGTATCACACATTATTAATTTTTATTTTATAATTACAATTTTTACCCTAAATAATTATGATTTTTAAGTCACAAGATCTCAATACTGAACAAAACCTCCGTCGTATGATAAAAACAGCAAATGCAGTAATTTGTAGCAGCGCATCAACAAAGGTTCATAAGTCTGCGGGCAGACCTTTGAATCGACCTTTTGTGCAGAATGAAGCAATTCTATTTCAGGGCAAATGATGATGCTAAAGAAGCAGGCAACAGCATAACTTGCTCGGACATGGACACTAGATGCAGTGCAACGCTAATAGATACAGTGCAAGGCTAACTCACTAATTTTCTATCGTGTTACATCAAATTGTCAAAAAAGAAGGCAGCTAATGCGATACTGTCTTTGGTATGATTTTTTTTCCCTTTTTGGTTTTCACTCTTGAACACTTGCGAATGCGCGGACAGACACTGATCAGAATCTTGATTTTCAGGCCAAATGTTTTAGATAAAGTTGGGGTTGCGGTCACAATGATGGAAATGTAGCCAGACCTGTACTGCAAGATTTGATTCCCATGAATGATGTGAATAATGTCTTTCCCTAGAGTCGTTGGCAACAAAAGATCTGCCGTGTTTATTGTTGGTCCATATTTTAGACAAGCTTCCCAAGATAAAGTACCTGAACTGTTCGGTTTCCAAACTCATCAAATCATCATACATTTTTATCTTTTCTGTTTTGAGCTATAGCTCATCATTGCGTTGAATACACATATTCCGATTTTGCTCTTAGGGGTTGTAGTGTACGTTTGGGCGACACATTATTATAACATATTATAAGTTATATGTAATATCCCGCATTGCTATCGAGTGAGTTTTTGGACTTACCGAGTGAGTTTGAGTTTTTGGACTGATTTATGAGTTATGAACTCTCCTAGCTTAGTAAACATATTTTTGGTTGTAATTTGTAAAGTTTAATAACAAAATTATTGACAAGTTTTACGTTCAAAACAGATAATATCTACTTGATTGTTGGGTCTAGATTGTTACATATGTACTTAGTAAATAAGGAACACTTATTGTATACAATGAAACATGCTCAGTAATTACATACATTTAAAAGTAGGACAGAATTTTTTTTGAGAAAAATTCATGTGGATAATTGATGGTTAATAAATAAAGGTGTAAGAGTAATTTATGTGGGTGATTAGTGGTTAATAGAAAAATTAATGTGGGTGATTGGTGATTAATAGATAAAAGTGTAAGAATAATATATATGGGTAATTGGTGGTTAATAGATAAAAGTGTAAGAATAATTTATTTGGGTGATTGATGGTTAATAAATAAAAGTGTAAGCATATTTAAATCTAAAGTATGTACTATCAACCATGAACATCCATAGCACAATGTCATTAAAAGCCGAAGAGGGCAGATCATTAGAGGAGATGACTCTAATTCTTATCGAACACTTTAGCAGCTTTGCTTTAAAAGCACACATGCTACACGACTATACCAAGATCGGAGCCTAAGCAATGCTAGCCGAAACTTCTTTGCAAAGAAGTGGGAACATCAAAGACGCAGAATGATTGTATGATCTTATCAGACCGAGCCGTCATGGAATTTCGATAAGTAAGCATCATTGTTTTGAGCTTTCCTAAATAGCAACCTTTCTGCTAAAAATTTAAATGGAACATACATGATGATTGATGATTACTTCTCTTCTGCGCATGCTTCCATTCCATTAGTCTTATTGCACGAATATGGGTTTTAAGATTCTTTGCATGTGATTTAATTAACGTAACATCCATCATGGACAAAAATTTGTACTAATCATGCACTTTATTAGTATATTTAAATCTTATATATATGGGCTGTACTATATATGTTTTAATTAATTTCATCATCAACCGCCCAGCAATTTTATACATCAAGTGATTGATTATTGAGTTTTCATCTACTTGTAAGTAAAGCTTTGTATAATTTTGTGTAAAAGCGATTGATTGTGGTAACTTTATATAAAGCGGAGAAGCAAAAGCTCCTTTAAAAGCATAAGAGAGGCAGCAAGAAGCATTTTATATGCAGAGAGGAAAACCGTTTGTTTGACAAAATTTGGAGTGACAAAATCTCAAAGAGATTCTTCTTCTCATAGGTATCATCCTCATCATTGCTAATGAGGCAGGACCACGTATCCTTAGTCAAGTTCCAAGCATGCCTCACGCGTGATACGTGGGTCCATTTTGTTTTCCTTGAGATTTCATTTATTAAATTAAATTGCATTAAATTTTCATAGATAAAATAAAAAAAAAAAATTGTTGATATACATCAGTGATTTATAACACATACAGCCATATTACCTAGGATCTTACCTGTCCGCTACTATTTGAGATTTTGGAGGCCGATTATTCAAGTTGTGCTGTTTGATTATATCATGTGTACTACTTCAATTATTGATTGAATCATAATAAAATTGTGATTGATTAATTGGGGAGGGTAAGAAACTCAGACGGTTGAATTCGATGGGTCATGCCATAACATTGATGTAAATGGATTATCGGTTTTTTTTTTGACATGTTATGTGAAATCGATAATACGAACGTCAATAGATAAATCGAACAGTTTTTTTATGTTACTTCACTTTGTATAAAATTTATAACCCATTGACAAACCTACACACCTGCTCTAGTTTGGGATTCTAGGTTCTTCAAAGAGACGGTGGAACAGGCGGGCCTTCCATCGGGTTGGGAAAGTTGTCGGATAAAGATCCGAATTTGCTCCAGCTCTACTTGACTTTTGCTACAAGTCTTATCTCGACAAAATCTCCTTAAAGTCTCCTCTATCTCAGAGTCTATTCTAAAATAAAAAAGAATCCACCAATAGCCCTATAATGGATTGAGTTACATAGTGCCTAGGACACCAAAATATCAAACCATGAAATCTTGTCCGGAGATGGCTGAAAGAGAGTTTCGGAGGGGCTATGCTGATTATTGTAACTGTCAATTGTATTCCCTTCCCCTGGCTTCACTTTGTACAAAATTTATAACCCATTGACAAAATTTTAAAATAATATAAAGTTGCAATGTCACTTGCTTAACATTGTGTGATGTTAGTTTATATAATATAACTTTTTTAATGAAAAAAAATGCTTTCCCAAATTTGATTAAACCTGAGAAAATACCCTTTTTCCTTAACGTTGCCACGTGGGCCTTTGGCCTAGTGGTAAACCACAACCTTCACAACCATGAGTACAAGGGTTCAAGTCGTTATAGACTCATCTTCTATCAATTAAATTCTTTTTCCTTAACGTTATGAATTTATTAAATAAATAAAAAATGTCTAAATTACACGTAATGCTGTAACGTAATGAATTTACAGTGTGAAATTGTGAATCACTGAATCTAAAGGTGAAAGGTGAAATAAGTGGTAGCCCTTCAAACTTCTCATTATATGTGTACTACTAGGCCAGTCCCACATTGCTTGAGAAGGCATCCGCAGTGTACCAAAATGGTAGACCCGATGCGTCCGCAATCGGTCTTATGCTAAATGCACAAGGGTCAACTCAACGTGAGCTGTCATGCTGGGCGTTGGCTTCAAATTTCAACAAGCAAACAAACAACAATTCACATCCGAAGAAGAAGATACTCAAAATTGCGGGAGATTTTCACTGACGCGCCCACGCGTCCCCCTCGGCCTCTTCGTTCCATAAAAATGATTCGGTGGGTACCCGCATTGATAATAAGTTTGGTGTACCATCTCAATCATCAAATCAACAGTGCTATTTTCTTTCCACTTCTATGAGTCCAGCCTGCGGGTCCCATATACCCATTACAGGACACCAAAAACCAAATCCAAATCACATCAGCCTCAGTCTCGCGCGCACCCTCACCGTAGCGTGAGGTGCCCTACACTACTAGATCATGATTTTAGGGGTGCCAATTAGGCGTTAATTCCGCAGTAATTTCATTTCATTATTCCGCCAGCGAGACCACAACCACCAGACATTTTGTTGACCAGATTATATTTGGTTTGACCAGGCGGGGGCCCCGTCTACTGCCTAGCGTCTACAGGCTACAGCTGGAAATCGTACCAGGACAAGGAGGTAAAATTGATGATTAGATTCCATTATTCCTTGTGTCCCTCCTCATAACCCCCAAAGCAAAGTAAAAGGGGAAAAGGGGTTGCTGCAGGTTTATTAAACTAAATAAATATCAACCCCTCTCGTTAAACAAATGACAGCCTGCACTGTGTATCACAGTTACAGTATCCTTTCTGAGTTGTCCAATCAGGGAGTTACACCCGTCACAGAGGTGGCATCTCGGCTTGTGGGTCTTATCTCATGACTCATGAAAATTATTAAGGTACATTATTATGTATCGTACGTCAATCCCATAATTGTTACTGATAACACAGAAGTAGAACCAACAAAAATTATTTCTGGAAATAAGCAAGAGAAGAGTCGAGTCAGGGAGATTTGGTGGGGGTCCCCATGCGAGTAAAACTTGATCTTGATGAGTGGTGAGTGGTCATGGAGAGTGATGGAGCTTAGGTACAGCATAATGAGTATGATTCTCTCAAAAGAAAAGAAATGAAGAGGGGAGGGATGGTTGGCAGCTCATAAAAAATAAGTGTGTAACAGCAGAGAGAGGTCTGTTAGAACAGTTGGCAATATGTGTCAGTTTAATAAAATAATAATAATAATAATAACAACAAAGTATGTTAAAGAAGCAAGAAAGCAAGCTTGTGTTTCAAGAGAAGAACCTCTCCAATCTCCTGTAAGATAAAAGATTAAAAAAAAATTCAAGAAAAAGAGGGAGAGAAATATATCTTTTAAATATTTAATAATAATTAAAAAATTACAAAGGGTAAAGAGCTAGGAAGGAAAACTGGAAAAGAGATTAGGTTCTGTAATAATTTAACAAACAAGGGCAGTTGGCAGAGTGGTTAGTTTGTCTTTTAAAATCATACATGTCACCTGTTAGCTTGGGCAGATAAGCAAAGGCATTCTCTCTCTCTCTCTCTCTCTCACTCTCACTCTTTTTACCTCTCTTTGCAATAGAGTGCTCTGTCTTTGTGGCCTTATAGCTCTTTATATGTTCATGTGATCTATAAAAGTTGGAATTTGATGCCTTCTTTGTTGTTTGTGCAAGTTCCCAATTAGTGAATTTGGGTTTTCTTGTCAAATTTATGCAAGCATTTGATGCTCTTTGGGGTACTATCACACACCCAATTTAGGGGACTGTGAAATGAAACTCTGCCCATTTCAGTTTTTGCATAATTCGAGCAGAATTTGATGCTTTTTGGCCTTTTTTAGTACCTATCTGAGAATATCTCTAAAGGGGTTACTGCTGTTTCCTCTTTTATTGGTTCTTGGGGTTGCTGGATTTTGATTCAAAACTTGAGAACTAGTTTTTGTTTTTTTTTTCTTTTTTCTGTGTGTTCTTTTTCCACTCACTTGTGCTTCTCTGAGCACTACTTTCAATCTGATATCCATCGTTTCAAGCTTGAGTTGATCCAGCTCAATTGGGTTCTTAAGTTGAAAAGATTCAAGCCTGCTAACTCCAACCAATCACATTGGCGATGTCATTGTGTGGGAGAGAATGTGAAAAATTAGTTCTTGTTCAGCAAAAGAGAAAAAGGGAATCTGCTTTCTTTTTTGTCAAGTGTAGTGAGCTGTTACTTAGCTAATGCTTCGTTTGTATATGTCTACTTTATGCTCTGAAAGGTTCACTTTCTGGTCTGTGTGAAACATTTTGCTCTTTTAACTTGCATGTTACAGTAGACCCGATCCTAGGGTTTTTGAGAGATGAGGTAAGTAGCTGGTGATTCTTAGATATTATGCCTGATAGATTGGATTTCCACTTTTACTTTTTGAGTCTACAGGATGCTGCAATGAGGGTTTTCTTTTACTTTAACATCCTATCAGTTCTATAAAGCTGCCAAGGATAGTTGTTCCTTGTTGAGTCCTGCAAGATATCACCAGCTAATTTTGGTCAAACTCCTCTTTGCCTTTAAATTTATAGTGATTCCTTTCTGTTTAATACCTATTTTTAGTCCTAGTCTGAGCCAACTGTTAGCTAAGGGTTTCATTTCACTCATAGATACGTGACTTCCCTGGAGTTTTAGCATTTGAGACAAAAATATGGGTGGTGGTGACAATGATGATATAGGGTTTCAACCTAGAGATGAGAGTGCTATGAATTGTTCTTCAGGGATGAATAAAAATCCATTGCCTCAAAAACTTCTGGGGATGGAAATGAACTCGGTGTCAATGTACAAGTCTGTCAGTGGGCCAGACCATTTCTTTGGTTCTGGGTGGGAACCGATTGTTACATTGAGTCAGGGTGAAAGTTTTGGAGTCTCTTCAATGGTTTCTCACAATGAATTTGCCCCTTCTTACCCTGTTGCACTGGAAAACCAGGGAATGAGTAGCACGTCCAACTTAGATCAATACTCATCTGATCCAAGTTTTGTTGAGCTGGTGCCAAAGATTCCATGCTTCGGAAGTGGGAATTTCTCAGAAATGGTTAGCTCCTTTGGCCTGCCTGAAAATGCTCCGATTGCTAGTAATGGGTGTCCTCCAAATTATGTTCCTAATAAGGAGGGATGCTATGAAAGGAATTCAAGGAATGTTTCACAATCTTATGAGGACCATCAAATCTCTGAAGAAGGAGCTATAGGAGTTTCAACCAATGGGAAGACCAGAAAACGAGCACCTGAGTCTAATTCTCTTCTCAATCCAGAAAAGGTAAATTGACTAGCATATCATTTTCATATTTAAGGTTTTGTCTTCCACTTTAGGGTATCAACTAACCCACTGGAGTGTATTGCTTTGGTATACTTTGTAGAATGCTGAAGTGGAGCTTCAAAGGGATCCTTCTGGAGAGAGCTCTAGCATTTTGAAAGAACAAGATGAGAAGAAACAAAAAATTGAGGAGAACACCGGTGCAAATATGCGTGGTAAACAAGCTGGTAAACCAGCCAAAGACAGTTCTGTAAGTGGAGAGGCTCCTAAAGAGTATATTCATATGAGAGCCAAAAGGGGTCAAGCTACTAATAGTCACAGCCTTGCGGAAAGGGTACATCCTTTGATTACATAATAAAATATAAACTGTTGGAGTTTTCTTTCTGTTAAACTTAGTGGCTTGCTTTCAGGTGAGAAGGGAAAAGATTAGTGAGCGGATGAGATTGCTTCAAGAACTTGTTCCTGGATGCAATAAGGTAACTAGAGGAGGCTTAGCTCATCGATTAACCGCTGTTTTCAATCTATGAAGAGCAGTACTGATTTGTGGTATTATATTTTGTCTTAGATCACTGGTAAGGCAGTAATGCTTGATGAAATTATCAACTATGTGCAATCACTGCAACAGCAGGTTGAGGTATGCTATTTTATGGCTGTAAAATGGAGGCATTATAATCTTCAATTTACTTGTTTAATTCGCTATTTAAACTTGTCAAGGAATTACTTTTGCTCGAAAAAAATATCTTCATCTGGCACTTTTGAGGAGCCAATTTTAACATTTTCTATCTCGACTTGCAGAAGATAAGGAATTAATTCAGAACAAAATTTAATGGCCATGTCATCAGCCTTCCGACTGTTTCTGGAACATTGCTTATCATCTCTTTGATGTGTATCTTCCCTGTCAGATTCTAAAATGGACTATAACATGTTAACAGAAGTTTTCCCTGGTCCAATGGACAAAATTAGTAGGAGATCTTGTCAGGACAAATGATTCTTTTTTATGTCTTCTAATGGTTCTAAATTAAAGGAACAATCTTTTAATTCATAGTGAGTCTGTATTACTAGTGTAGTTCTGTTGCTTGGTTTTGCATTTTTTGCATATTTTGACGAAGTTGGTACTTATTTTGCTGTTACAGTTTTTGTCAATGAAACTTGCCACAGTCAACCCAGAACTGAACATTGATATAGAAAGGATTCTATCAAAAGACGTAAGTTAGTAGGTGCAAATAGTGCTCATATTTTGAGCGATTCATCTGCTTTTTCATCTCATGCTTTAAAATTTTTAGGGTACAATATGAATTATTAGTTATTTTCTATGTAGATTCTTCATTCACACAGTGGTAGTGCAGCTACTATCGGATTTAGTTCTGGAATGAATTCCTCTCGACCTTACCCACCTGGAATTTTTCAAGGAACCATGCCAAGTATCCCTGGTGCTAATCCACAATTTCCTCCCTTGCCTCAGGTATTATGAAGATCTTCATATCATACTTCTCTCACACTCTGCTCGTTAAAAGTACTTATTCAAGGCATTTCTTCTACACACAGACTGTCTTAGACCATGAATTTCAAAGTCTTTTTCAAATGGGATATGATTCCACTTCGGCTGTTGACGGTTTGGGACCAAACGGTAAGTGGCAAGTTACTACTACCTAGTGTTTAATTTGTAAGCTTTTCTCTCACCCTATTCTTACTTTGAAGTTCAATTGCTTTCAGCAGGGCGCTTGAAATCGGAGCTTTAAAATTTGAGAGATCAAAAGGTTTCAAGTTGGAAAGGTCAAGAGGTTTGTACTCCCGCTAACAGAGAATCCGGAAGTTCCAAAGCCGAAAGTAACTCGTTTAGAAAAGAAAGCAAAGGAAAGAAATAGAAAGAAATGAAATAAAAAATCAGTTGTATAGGTTCTCAGCTCCTAACTGTTTGTTCTTCGAACTTTTAGCAGAAGAAGACAACTTGGTAGAATCACAATCCATGTATATTCAGACAGCAAAATGGGAATTTGATTAGTCATGATTGTTTTCAATTGGTATTGTAGATTAGAGGAAGTATGTGTGAAACTTATCACTGTTTTCAAGAAACAATTCTTAAAGAAAATTTCTTGTAGATTGAATTGAAACATTTTATTGGTGAGCTAAAGTTTTAATTTTATGAATCCATTCCATCATGGACACTATTTTAATGCAACCAGGTTTTTTTAATGTGTTTCTCCAGCAGGAGATTTCATGTTTTAGAAGTGCTAGAGAGTGAAGATGGTTCTTTCCCGGCGGGCGCCTGCCCCGCCCCGAGCCGGGGGGAGATTGAGCAGTATTATTATTTTAAAAAATATATCATAACTGGTAATTAAATAGATTGAATGGTATTATTATTTTTAAAATATAGCACAAATTCAAATCTTTCTCTCTTCTCATGTGACTGAGGATCCGTTTGAAATTGTTTTTATAGGTCCAAAAATAATTTTGAAAAGTTAAAAGTTAATTTTAGTATTTAATAATTTTTTTTAAATCACTTCTGAGAAAATCATCCCATCTTATAACAGATTTTAAAAAGAAAAAGAAGTAACTTTTAAAACCTAATTTTGAGAATTAGTTTTATACTTAGCATAATTTTATATATATCCTCATATATATTATAAAGATATAAAAATATCTTTATAAATTAAGAAATAAAATTCTTAAATTTAAAGAGATTATATTATTCACATTTTTATTGAGATAAAAATAAAATTAATATTATAAAACTATTTATTTTAGTTATCAATTATTTATATATACATTAAAAAAATATGTTTATACAATTGATTCTCTTCATAACTAATTATTTTTACTGTACAACTATAACAATTATTTTCAATGTCACAATATTACCAAACTAGCCTTAACAAAGTTGATTAAATTATTATTATTGGGTTTATACACATTTCTTTTAATTAAAAAAAGGCAATAATAATAATTTACTATTTTAAAATAATATGTGAATATTTTGAATTAAAAGAACTTAATTGGTAATAATATAATTGAATAGATTTTATGTTATATATGTAAGTTTTTATTTTATATACCGGTAACACATTAATTTACTAGTTTTATATTAATTTACTTCTTTTATTTTCCATTTACAAGTGTTATATTTTATTTCTAAATTTCATATTTTATTTTACAATTAGTATTGATTTATTAGTTTTATATTATATTTATAAGTTTTGTTTTATTTACTAGTGATATATCAATTTATCAGTTTTATACAATTTACTTGTTTTACCTTATATTTACAAGTCTTATGTTCCATTTCTAAAAATTATATTTTATTTTACATTTAATGTTGATTTATTAGTTTTATGTTATACTAAAAAGTTTTTGTTTTGTTCACTAATAATATATCAATTTAATAGTTTTATATTAATTTACTTATTTTTATTTTCCATTTACAAGTTTTATATTCAATTTCTAAGATTTATGTTTTATTTTGCACTTAATGTTGATCTACTAGTTTTATGTTATATTTATAAGTTTTTATTTTATTTACTAGTTTTATATTAACTTACTTATTTTACCATATGTTTACGAGTCTAATCCTATGTTACATATTCAAAATTTATGTTTTATTTTCTAATGAATATTGATTATTAGTTTTATTCTATATTTGTAAGTTTTTATTTTATTTATCGGTAATACATTAATTTACTGGTTTTATATTAACTTAATTGTTTTACTTTCTGTTTACAAGTTTTATATTATATTTCTAATATTTATATTTTATCTTGTACTTAATGTTTATTTACTAGTTATATATTATATTTGTAAGTTTTTATTTTGTTTACTAGTAATATCAATTTATTATTTTTATTAATTTACTTATTTTACCTTTCATTTTTAAATTTTATGTTTCATTTTTAAATTTATGTTTTATTTTATTAATATTGATTTACAAATTTTGTGTTTAATTTACAAGTCATATCACAAGTCTTATATTTTATTTACATAATTTATGTTTACTTACGGCAATCATGGCATTGATTCCTTTATTTTAATTCAAAATATTCACTTATTATTATCAATTAAGGTTGCGTTCGGCACGCATGATTAGATTTGACTAAATATTATGATTGGACTAGATTAGTTTGGATTTGATTAGGTTGGATTATACAATATTGTATTATGTTTGGAACAATATCTGATTAGACAATATAAATTATATTTCCATAAAAAAAATATTTATCAATAGTTAAGAGTAATAATTAAAATTAATTTAAAGGTAATTAATAAGAACATTAAATAGTTATTGGGTAGTCATAAATATAATAAACACATAAATTAATAAAACCATTTAATTATTTAATTAATTTTTATAAGATATTTTAGATATATTTTATTTTATCAAAAAGTTAGCAAATAATATATATATATATATATATATATATATATATATATATATAATTAATTAATTAATTACTGGTATTATTAATTTTCATGATTATTTTTAATATTACATTAGTGATTATTAAATTTAATACAAGTAATACATTATTAAATAGTTAATTTTATTGGAGTACCAATTTAATTAGACTATAAAAATAAAAAAATAAATTTCAAGTAAATCATGAATAAAATAAATAAATAATTAATTAAATTTTAAGTGATAAATAAAAATGGTGTTATATGAAAAAAATATTTCAAATGTATAATTTTTTCTCTTATTCTAATCCTATCTAAACCCACTTATTTATTAGGATTATTAATCCTATGAAAATTAGTCCTCCCTAATCTAATCCAAGCAAAATTGCCAAACATAAAATAAGATATTTAATCCCAAACTTATTCTAATCCCACACTTAATCCCAACTCCCAAACATGACCTAAGTTCTTTGTTGGATTAGGAGGAGGCACTAAACCCCAAGAATGATTTTATTGATTTACAAGTGAACAGTTGTATCCCAGAGTCATATAGGCGTATAGCTTCACAATCACGCCATAATGGATCCTTTTGCAGCTCATATTACATACCAAAACAATTAACAAATGTCCCGCGGCCTTACATGATGCGAGATATTTCTCTTCACTTAAATCAAAACAAAAATGTAAGCCTTTTCTTGATTACAATAGCCTAAGAATAATGTTTCAGAAGAAAAAAATTATATACCATAGTTTCAGGCTAATGTTTATTAACATCCTAAAGAAACAAAAATCTATAAATACAAAACAAACCAACAAAAAAAATGTAATAATGCACATCAATTTTTCTAAGCATTCGCCTCCCTCAAGATTTGAACAAAAGGATGCAGATGACGGCGTAACCTAGCTGGTCTTGACAGATGTTAATTCGTACTATTTTAATTTTCTGCGAACTCAGATTTCAGTTACTAGGAAGAGCTCGGTAATAATATGAAGGAACTGTTGCAGGGAAGAACATTTGTCGCAACCCTTCTGCCTTCATAATAGGGAAGATGATTCCCGATGCACTCTGCAACAGAGTCAATTAACATTTGAAGTAATTAGAAACAGCATAATCATAGTAAGAAAACCTGATTGGTAGAATAGCAGGTAGGATACGCACCGTAATTATTCTAGCTCCAATCCAGAAGCGATAAGGTGAAGGAAATGGCAGTAAAATTCGACCAACACCATATATTGCAACAGCAAAGAAATGGAGAACCAAGACTAATGGACGAGGATTTAAGCCTGAGAGCAGAGAGACTGGTCCTGACGAGAAGATACCTCCAAGACTTAGATAATCAAAGCAAGCCTGGCGCATTTCCTTCCTTGCTTCATCAGGAGATGCAGAAAATACCTGGTACAAGGCACCAGCCAATGTATTGATGGTGGATGCCACTGGCTGCAATCCCGAACATCAGAGGAACCGAGTTTACAAAAGTTATATAGACTTCTATCATTAGTGAAGGGAAATTGAAGAATGTTATTTGAATATATTTTAATACAATCACTTTCAAGCAGCATAATCATGGAAAAGAAGATGCCGAAAAGACAGCTTAAACAGTACTTTTACAACTAATTTTACAAGTTACCTTACGCAAGGTGTAAAAGGATTCAAGGTACTTGCAGAGAGCTGGTGCGTCACTAAGGTTACTTAAACGCCTGAGAAGGTTACGTAATATAACAATATCAGACAGTGCCACAGTCATTCCTCCCCCAGTTAAGGGATGGCGCATGTTAAATGCATCCCCCATCAAAAGAGCCCCAGCAGTAGGATAGGGTGCAGCTGGCATGCTTCTATTTGGCATTGTTTTAATATTTCCTCCGTCGACGGCAGCAACAAAGGAATGAAAGATTTCAGGTGGAATCTGTGGCATACATCGAAAATGATTGCATAAGCATCCTTATAAACTAAAGAAATATTCTTTAAGAAAACTTACCGGTTCAAGAAAGAAAATGCAATCAAAATCACATACCTGAGACGCAACTACTGTCTTCAAATAGTTTGCCATTTCACCATTTGAAATGGAAGGGACCTTCTGACCAGGTATATCAACCAGACATCGAACTTCATTGCTACTGATTGGATAAAACAAAATGGGGGAAGGGTCTGCTAGTACAACATGTCCATGATTTGCAAATGGAAGATTGCAGTTCTCAAGGACCAATCCAACAAAACAGGAAGGAACATCTACCTGCAGAAGAATATAGAGACATGATTTAATTTTTTTGGAATTATCAGGTCTTGGTGAAAGCTTATGCCAATATTGACAAGGTAAAACCTATAGATGAGTTCAGTCATTAACGGCAGTGAAATTTTGATACAAATGCTCTCTCACCTTAGGATTGCAAAGTGAGCGACGCAAATTCGAAAAACAACCATCACATACAATTGTCAAAGGAGCATATGCTGTCAGTTCTTCACCAGCCTTAGTCTTATATTGCACGCCTTTAATAGTACCTTTTTCTTCGAGCAGGGACGTGACTGTTCCTTGCTCCAATCGTACACTAGCACCAATTAAAAGAAGGCATAACTATCAATGAACAGTTTTGTTATGAATCACCCTTACAAAAAAAAAAAAAAAAAATCAGACTAATCAATATTCTATATCCTTCCAAAAAAAAAAAAAAATCAGATAATTCCTGGACACTTTTTGTATTACTAAAAGACCTTTAATCAAATCATAAAATAAAAGCACCATAAGAGTATATCTGACAAGATCTGCTGTTACAAATATGACATGCAGCATTTTGGTTATATTTCACAATCACTTCTTTCTTATGTCCAATGCAGCACTAAATCAAGCCATCCAATTGTGCGTGTATCATTTTTCAAATATAAATTATCTGAGAAGCATTTAAATCATTTTGAACTACTCAAACTTTAGGGGGTGTGTGTCATTGTTCAAAATGAAAAATGCAATAACTAAACATAAGTAGCGTGATGAACAAAACAATTGATAAACATCTAAAATTTTGGAGATTATATATACTTTGGAAGGGAAGCAGCTTTCTCCCGCAGCCTCTGTATGAAACGTCCATTGTGAAATCCTCTACCTGCAACATCTGAGTGAAACTTTTCCAAGGGATAAGAGATTTGGGTACTATTTCCATCCTTAAAAAGGGCATAACCAAAAACCCGCTGAGCATCAATTTGCTCCACACAATCTGCAGTTACAAAAATTAAAAAAAAAAAAAATTAATTGTTAAGCAAAATGCTGAAAGATGTAAATTTTTTAATGCCGATAAGTATCATCAAATACAAATAGTAAGATTAATGACTTTTCTATATAATTAAAGTTTAAATTTCACCCACCTTCAAGTCCTAACTCAATTAATTTGAGGTAGCCCCCCGGTTGCAGCAATTCACCAACAATTCGGTCAGGCTCCGACAAATCCCTTTCAATCACATGCACTCGACGACCATCCTGCACTTGAAGTTGCATAATCAATTATCTACGAAATTAACACGCACTTAAAAATATTCTACGTAGATGAAGTAACTAAACTGGACACTACGCTAATTGCTGCAAAATACAGTGGACACTCATTTTAGAAAAGTTAAAGATATGAGCATAAAGTTGAATAAAGATATAGTAGAAAAAAAAATTCCCATAAATATTCAATGTCCATGGATGCTAAATTGAAAAATATTAAATGTTAGTATCCATCAAAAATCATAAAGTCAAGTTCAATCCCTAATTAAATGGGTATTAGATGTCCAATATAAAAGTTTGCATCATAGAAGAAGTCACTAGAGAAAATAACCAGATGTTAATTTCATTACAACCCAACATAACAGTGGTGAGTAAATGTCTGGTGGTTAAAACAAAATTTCATCCACAAGCAGACAATAAAAAATCCAAAAAACCTTGTCTCAGCTAAGCATTATTCTTTGCTCCTAGAAATTAACACTAATAGAAAAGGACCACAGTAAGATAATAGCTTCATTTGCAACTAGAAATCAAAACAGTTCATTTCCACTAAATTTTATCCATAAAGAATATATGTGCGGTTGGTTATTAGCAATATAGCAAACAGATTCTTTTAGGTAAGTGATAAGGACACATTTTCCCAATCAAGCAAACGTCACAATCTCGAGTCCTTTGTAAGATCTTTATAAATTTATTAAACGGGATACTAATCAAAAAGTAGAATTACCATAGGCTATTAGGCTTACATCCATTCAAGTTCAACCCACACAATTTTGGTCAACTACATGGGAACAGGACTAGAGTTCAAATGTGACAACCCAGTCACACATGCAAAAGCAAAAGGATAACAAAAAACGAACAAACAAACGTACTGTGAGAAAAATTGTACCAAGTTACTGAAATATCACATCAAAATGAAATTCGTGGATAGATCCGTATTAAATAAATGATCATAGGGCCTATCTATTTAGGATATTCCCCAACAATTATACTTTGATCGTCATTAAGCTTCAAAAATTGAAACCAGAATTTAGAAATTAGCTTAATCACGCCGAAGCCAAAAAAAAAAATAATAATAATAATAATAAAATAAAATAAAATTTGAAGACGAGGAAGAGCGTGCGAGGTACAATATTTTCCAGCCCAAAGACCAAGAACCTCAAAGGCAAACTTTTGACAAAAAAAAAAAAAACGTATAAATAAATAAAAATGTGAGTGTGTTGACATCCAAGTTGACCGTTTTTCATTGTCCTGTTGGATTCAAAATTTCTAATAAATTAATCGAAAAACAAAAATACTCGTTTAGTTCCCGACAATAAGATTCGGTTTAAACCTCAAAATTTGAAAAAGAAATAAAAAGAAAAAAAAAAGAAAAGTGACCTTGGCAAGAGTGTAAGCGAGAGCGGCGCCAGCGACGCCGGCACCGACGACGATGACGTCAGCACCGAAGGGGCATTCGCCATTTACAGCAGGAGTGGGGTTCTTGCGTAAGGAATCTGCACCGTTGTCCTCGTTCTTGCTCTTCATAACAAAGTTATACAAAGCGAGAAGGCCCAGGTTATACACGGCCACAAGCCCCAACACAGCGCCCAAGATCAATCCCCACGTGTACTGATCCGCCATTTCTCTTCTTTTCCACCGCTCCGTGGCAGAAACCAAAAACAGACGACGTCGTTCCTCTCGTCTCTCTCTTTCTCTTTTGTTTAAATGTTTTCGTCTTTTTATGTTTCCGTTGCCTCGCTGGCTAAGCTATGATTACTGATTATGCACGACACGAGAAGTATGGAGTTAGGCAAAAGCGTATTTAACCTTTATAGACGTTTGGCGGGTCCGCAAAATGCAAATTACAAGTCACCGTCGCGCAGTACACACCACCGCTACCGTTAGTTTTAATTTTGAATGCTAACTTATACCTGGTAAATATATAAATTTTTATTCGCCTCAGGCCACGCCTCCTTGGACCCTCTCTGTTTTTATTATTCTACTTTGGCAAACGCCATATCTTAAGAATCTAAATTTTATTTTATTTATGTCGTTATTTTGAAGTATCATCATATTTATAAAATTAAAATATAAATCCTAGTGCAACATACATATACGTCTTTTCACATCTTTTTAACGTCATTTTGCTTTATATTTTACAAAATTCATTGATTATTTTTTCTTTAGAAGAATTTTTAAAATTTTTTTTAAAAAATATAGATACACATTTCATTTCACCATAGATTTAATAAAGTGACCATACAATCATCGTCAAGATTGTTATGCATTTGATATATTACAATTCAATAATAAGTAATGACAATCTTATTGACAACAAAAGAGAACGTTTACATAGAAAAATATTTTTATATAATGTATGATTCTTCTTTCAAGTTAGAGTTGTTCTTCTTTTAACTTAATAGCCATCGCCAAATATAATAGCCTCCACCAACTGATGCCACGACGGTTCTTCTGCACAGACCAATTTATAACAAATGATTCTACATTTTTGTTTACTCTCCAGTCTCTTAACATATCACAATGAGGTTCCATTCCCTACCAAGGCCCAAAACTACATTCGTAATTAGTTAATTACGAAACTTAGGAATAAGTGACGATGGTAGAGCGACTTGTAAATGTGTTATATACAAGCATTAAACGGATGACGAAGATAAAAATGTCATACCTTTGGTCAGTCAGCATGCACTTTACTTTTTTAGTCAAGCATGTACTACATTATGATTATTATTATTATTTTAAATAGCATTGTCCGTTATATAATAAAAAGCATTTATCAATGACATTATGTTTAAAATACGAGAAAGGAAAAACAAAAAATGAAAAAGAAAGAAAGGAGGGTTCCACGTCTCCATGAAATTAGAATGGCCGAGGGGAAGTGGCAATCTACCAACCTTCACCTTCACGTGTCGGCGTGCTGCACATTTTCTTCACGCAGAGTCCACGAGTATCGATTCAAGCGAATAATGAATAACAGTCCACAATATTAATTTTTGGGTTTACTTTGATCGATGCCTACAGCAATATATTGTGAATGCTTATAGAATTAGATTATCAGTGGTTCGAGCATATGGATTATGCATGTGATAATAAAAAAAAAAAAAAAAATAAAAGAAAAAGGAAACATTTATCATCAACACATGTACACCTGCAACCTTTTAACACTGCAAGATGGCTGAGACTTCAAAAAGATAATTGATCATAAGTGGGATGAGATGTTTGCGCTGATACCGAATCACAAATCACAATATCATGCGAAAATAATAAAGAGCTCAAAACAACGTCGTTTTGCATTGGTTTTATATTTACACCCTGTCATTATGTCCATTCTCAGTTGGTGACGGAATTTTGAGGAGCTTTGGCCCGTCGGCACCTTTAGGCTTAATCTGAAATTTAAACGATTTTCATTATTGCATGAAGATTTTAATGTATTCGTTGCCTGGTTATATATTTATGTTCAAAGTTTGTATTTCTTATATTATGATATGTCCTACCTCTAACCAAAATCTTATTCCGCCACGTAGAGCACGATTTAATCTGCATTTTCATATATAATGTTTTTTTTCTAAATATTATATTATCAAGTAGTATTAATTTTTTTTATCATCTTAAATAAAACGACATTCATCAATTAAATGATTGAATGATATGATTGAGTCACTACTAATTTTATAATTCATAAAATTAATCATTCAAAGAATCAGTGACACCTCAGCACTTGAGGTAAAAATATTTAAAATGCTATTTATGTCTTATTATTATTATTAATTTTCAATGGTCGCCACTCTTCTATGGTAGCAATCGAGGGTTAATTATCTGTAAGAACCAAAAGGGCCATGAAGAGTCCAGCCCAAGCTCGAAGGGAACGGCCCAACGGTCCATATAACAGCAGGAAGAAGCCGAAGATTCAGGTGAGAGGGAAACGGCGACGATGGAGTTGGAGTTCGAGTGTTCAAACGTGAACAAGTGGAAAGAGGCGCTCTCGTCTTACGAAGCTTGTATCGAATCACTCAACAAACCGAATCTTATTTCACTTGACGATTATTACCGTAAAGAACTTCCCTCTCTAATTCACCAACGTAACCCTAACCCTCACATCAACACCACAGAGCTCTCTAAGCTAGTGCGGTGGAAACTCACTCGTGGCAAATGGAGGCCGCGTTTGTTGGACTTCGTTTCGTCGTTGGATGATTCTTCGGTGAAATCGGCTTCCGAAAAGGCTTTTAAGTCGCTTCCTGATTTAACCAAAGCCGTATCCGAGCTCACCGTTTTGAAAGGCGTGGGTCCAGCCACCGCGTCTGCCGTTTTGGCTGCTTATGCCCCTGATGTGGCGCCGTTCATGTCTGATGAAGTATGTTTGTGTTGTTACATTTACTCTGTTATATAGTTTATTTATTTTTATTTAACCTTTATTAATGGAATGGAAGGCTATGGGGGCAGCACTTGGCCACTCTAAAGACTATTCATTGAAGCAGTACTTGTTGTTTGCTGATAAGCTACAGGCCAAAGCTAAGGTCAGTGACTTTTTTTTTTTTTAATATTTGTGTACAATTCAGTTCATAGTTGTCTTAATTGTATTGCATCACTTGCTTTTGCAACTTGATTTGGATATCAAGTGACTTTGTTTCTGTATAAATTTTCGCTGATTGTGTTATGTGTCTTATTCTAAGTGAAACTATTACATTGTGGCTATCAAGGTTGTATGAAACTATTACATTGTGGCTATCAAGGTTGTACTATGCGTTCGTCATTCCTGAAGGAACATTTCTTCTACTTGATGGAATAGTTTGGGTAAAATTGCTAGGAATTATTGAGTTCTGTCTTCACTTCAAGTGCTGGACATTGACATGAGCTCTTTTATTATTTCTGTCACTGCTGCTGTAATGTTTAAAATAATGCTGTCCGTGATTGATGTGAAATATACAATACTTAAGGCCACTGATTGTAGAATGGGAACCTATTCAGATGGTCCATAGGAAATGCTGTTTTCATACCTGTCCGACTACCATGCTGTCAGTCACTAGTGGAGGAACAAATTCCGGGGACCATTTTTATTTTAAGTTGATGGCACATCTGAGTGATTTCAATACTATTTCCAGAATGCTGAAAGCGATTTTCCTGAACATCTTCTCAAAGAGTATTTTGTGTTTTAAATATTTAAACTTTTATTTTTTTTGTCGAATGCTTAAATGCTGTTGGTAGGAGACATCCTTTCTTTGCCGTTTGTGTCACTTTACACCGTTTTTCTTGCAATTTTTTTTTTCTCTTTTTGAAGTCTATGGGAGTGCACGTACTCATCAATTTGAGAAGAGTGCCAATTCTATGCTGCAATTGTTATTTCACGCTGACTATCCAGCAAGCATCTTTGCCTTATCATATGCCAACTTCTTGACTTTTTATCGACTTGTCTTTTCTGAATCATAATGGATGCTGGACAGTCTCTTCTTTATTAGTAAAGGGTTGCTTGGGATTAATTAGTATATCAAAGCCTCTGATGCCATCGCGCTATGTTATGCGTTGTTATTGTCTAGTGTCTTGAGTAATTTATAAGCGTACTTCATAAATTGTCAAGAGTTTTTTGTTGAATAGAAGATGATAAGTATGAGATGACATATTTCGGTCAATTTCTTAACCATGAAAAAAAATATAGAGGCTGTACAACAGTGGAAATTCATTCAGTTTCAAGTTTCTGTCGGATAATAGCAGAGAATATAGTCTAATGTATCTGGTCATCATATTCTGAATTTTTTTTTTCTTCGCATATTTCTCTTTAAAGGCCAAGGATGAATTTTCTAGCCCCTACCTTCACCTAAATTCAAACTTGGATGAGCATCCAAAGAAAGCATCTTGAAAACGAGCCCCCGGGGGCATATTCTGACCAGTTGATAATGCTACAATTCAATTATTCAATTACATAATTTTCTCTCAATTATCTTTATCTTAAGACAGAGCATAGTACTCGTAGTTTATTTTATTTTCATTATACGGGTATTCAGTAAATACATAATGAAAAAAAAAAAATCTGCTCAGAGAAATGATAATAAATTATTGGATGACGTTGGATATACATGGAATGTCCTACGTTGGAGTACAGAATTAGAAAACCTTTTTTCCCCCCTTCCATTATCAAGAAATAGAGTAAAAGTATACTTTCCAGACAGTATCCTTCTGTTTCCATTCCAAGAAGTGATGTAGCATTCATCCATTAGATGGGCAATTTGGTACCTCGCAAAGTTCCTTAATCGCTCCATTTCAACATCCATTTGATGAATGTTGCCTCAATTGGGATAAAAAATAGTTGGGGTACTACTTGGGAAGTGTAGTATTATTCTAACAAATACAAGTGTTAAATATGATGGTAAGTTTGCTCTGCTGATACTTTGATTCTAATTCAGTTCACCAGTGGTGGATTATTGTTAATCTCCTTATCAACCCAATCTCTGGCTGCCAAGTCTTCCAGTTGAGTCTCCCTATTGTATATGTGGCTATGCCTGATGTTAACAAGTCATTTTGGAGAGATGCTGTGGAATATTATTAAAATGCCCAACTTGGGGGTTTACTATAGGGCCTTGGAGATTATGGTTCTATAATTCCAGACTAGTGTATTTCAATGTTTAAAGGAGGTTCAGCAGTCAGAGCATATCATGAATGGAAGGCCAAGGTAACTTAATGACAGGAAATATTTAACAACAACGCACAAGCGAGAAATCTTGTATCACTTAAACATCAATCAATGCTGCTTTCGCTTAGAATCCAGCAAGTCTGCATTACGAGTGTGTTTATGGTTAAATGTCTGTGATCAAATACTTGCACTTATTGCTGGAATGGGTGCCAGCAAAGTACTAGTCCAAATTTTAAGTTTTATCCATGAACTACATTCCTTTTCATCTGGTCATCTGCTGCAGGAACTAGTTTCTGAAGAAAATTCCTTCACACCATCCGATGTGGAAAGGGCACTTTGGAGTTCTGTTATAGGGGTAAAGTTGGAAGCTTCAAAATCAAATCAAGACCCTGAGATTAAGACAACAAAAAACTCGAAAAGAAAGCGAAAGCATTGATTTGATAATGAGCAATTGGCAGCAATGTTTCTGAGTGGTAACTTTGTTCATATGTCATCTATTGTTGTATCTTCATTCTACTAACGGGAAAACTCCATCAAATGTAGTTGCTATTCTTGGGAACAATGCCTTGTGATGCAGTAGTTTTTGAACATCCGCTGACTAATCCAAACACATGTCGTGCTAGCCACAACATATGAATTTTGCTTCCTGGTAACTTGAAAATCCTTGCACTCAAAGGGTTTCATGTATACTCTCTTCTTGGGAAAGTTTCTGGGAAAAGTGTTGATTGGTACGTGTGAATTCATGTAAGGAGCTTTAGTTTTAGTTGGGGAACTTGCTTTGGAGCCAAGCCATGTTTATTACCATGTGTAGCTGTAAAATTAAATAATTATAAGATAGCAGGAGCTCGAATGCTTCTCCAATTATTCTAACGGGAATTATTTCGTACCGTTCCTGAGGTGAGTAATTATTGCTTGGCATGTTGTATTTAATTCCCAATTGTCAATCAAATGTTTTAAGCCTTTGACGGGTTAATATGAAAGATACTCGTTTAGGGTATGTTTGGTGCATTGCATTATGTGGCATTAAAATATTGTTCACATTAAATTAATATTAGTGCTATGTAACATGAGAATGGGTTAAGGGGGCTGTGCTAATGCGTCAGTGGCCGCATTAGCTTCCTCTTTTTCATTTTTCATTTTTCTTTTTTTTTGGCTTTTGCTTTATAATAATAATAAATAAATATAACTTTTAATTTAATATAATATTTTTATTTTTTATTTATAAATTATAATTATTAATATAAATTAATAAATATATAATTTAATATTCAATAATATTATATTATATTTTTTATTTGTACATTATAATTTATTAATAAATATATAATTTAATATAACTAATAATAAATATTTAAATATGAATAAATATGAATAATATTAATTTAAAATTAATAATAATATAAAATATTAATACAATTTAAATATATTACTATAATATATAATTTAAATTAATCACAAAAAATTAATACAATACAATGTATTACTAAATATTATACAATATTTTTATAATATAGTGTTAATGTAATATAGTATAATAAAATACAACATCATTAAAAGAATGCAATAAAGCATAATATAATACAATGTGTCAAACGCACCCTTAAGGTCATGTCTGGTGTTGAGATTGTACAACTACAGGTGCTGAGATTGTACAACTACAGTTTTTAAGTTGCATCATTAAAATATTTCACAAACATTTGTTATTGTGATTTGAAAATTAAATTAATTTAATTTTATACTTGTATGATAAAAAATTTATAAAATATTTTTAAAATTATTATTTAAAAGTCATATTTATTATAGAGATATTAGTTTTTATTTTATAGATATATTTTTCTACAATAATTATAATTTAAAAACTAACAATATTTGGCATTTTCAAACATTCAATTAGGACTTAGTAAATATCCAGAAAAAGATTGTGGAAATCAGCAAATTCCAGACATGCGTCTATGTAGTAAAAGAGCTCCATTTCAAAGCTTCGTGAAGCCCGGCGTTGGAGAAACCTGGTTTGTTGTGCACTGTGCTACGATTACTTACAAAAAGCAACTGTAACAGCTGATGGCCGTTGCAACTCAGGAGGCAACCTAGCAGAGGCCCACCTAATGATGGCACTTTAAAAAACAACCAACCAGCACGTTCCACCTGTAAGTTGCCAGTTGGTACTTTGTAGGCGTCCGTTTTGGCATATTATCTTGTACTTTCCGTAACGGTGCGGTCCCTGGAAGATAAAATTTTCCCATTTTACCCCTTTTCCAACGGACGAAATCTTCGAATGTTAGAGAGACCAAACCAAAAACACATTAACACAACGACCTTCAAAGAGAGACAGGTCTCCAACTAAACCTTCTCTATTAGAAACTCAGACGTGGCAAAAAATTATTGGTGTTCAACAGTTGAAGTGTTGGTTGTCCACGTTGTTTCCCGCGTCAAGACTTACTTGATACATATAAAACCCTTGTCCGCTCCGCTTTTTCAAGGCGAGGGTGATTTTAGAAGAAGGCTTCGTTTCAACTTTCAACTTCAAAGGTCGGTCAAACTCTCGAAAATGACAATTCAGTCCTCAGTGGAGCGGAAGTATCGAAAGAGTCCTAGAGCCCCTCTCCTCCCGCAAATACAAGCACAAAAGCACGATTATTTGGAGGTTCACGAGGCTGGCATTGATGGCGCGTCGTTTTCAGGCGCCGTCTTTAATTTATCAACTACAATTGTTGGAGCTGGAATCATGGCATTACCGGCGACGGTGAAGGAATTGGGACTGATTCCTGGCCTAATTATGATCGTATTGGTTGGTTGGCTGACGGAATCTTCGCTAGACATGATAATGAGATTCAGTCGAGCTTCCAAGTCGGCCACTTACTCCGGTGTCGTCTCCGACGCTTTTGGTGGAGCCGGTAGGACCTTATTACAGGTCTGCATTGTCGTCAACAACTTGGGCATGCTCGTCGTTTACATGATTATCATCGGTAATATTTTATCTTGTTTTTTTATACTTAGCGAAGCCGTATAATGGTGGCCATTTTGATTACGAATTGAATTCACAGCTTAATTTGTGATTTTGTGGACTTCGGTGGCAGGTGACGTGTTATCGGGGGCGTGGTTGAACGGGGTCCACCATTCGGGTGTGACCGAAGAATGGTTTGGTCAACATTGGTGGACAACGCGCTTTACATTGCTTCTGCTCACCACGCTCCTCGTCTTCCTTCCGCTCATTTCATTCAAGCGCGTTGGTAAACTCTACTGTTGGTCATCCTAATTTTTCCCGAATAATTTAAATTTTGAAAAAGACCCTCCCTTTTTAAAGCGGACATCCAATCTGAATGTTTATTTCTAGAACAGTGAAGATCTAGTGGTCAATTGTGGAAGACCATTGCCGCAAACTTTGGAGGTCTTCAGTGTCATCTTCCCATTGAATAACTAGAGTACGCGATAGAATTGTGTTCCACATTTGGCTATTAAAAAAGAGTCACTTGGGGTTTATAGATAAGATATGTCCCTTCATTCAATAGTTAGTCTTTTGGAGTAAATACCCAAATCATTATCAATGAAAAATATAACTCTATATGCTTAATTTATTGACTTACCTCTACTATACTTTTTGCTTCTTGATTGATTGTAAAGCCATCCTTTTACTGATTTTAGTTTCTACATGAAGGTGTATGGTAATGTTGAGCAGCAGTGATTGATGTCTGTACTTTTGTTGTGTTAGATTCATTGAGGTACACGTCGGCATTGTCAGTCGGTTTGGCCATTGTATTCGTGGTGATAACAGCGGGAGTTGCCATTGTGAAAACGATTGATGGAAGCATTTCCATGCCTCGTCTGTTGCCTGAAATTTCCAACCAGGCATCATTTTGGAAGCTTTTCACCACTTTTCCAGTTCTAGTCACTGCTTATATCTGCCACCACAACAGTATGTTCCTTTCAAATCAATATTCTGGCTCATTTACTTCATCACAGCACATGAATGAATTAGTTGGTGGCTATGTTCAGCCTAATGTACTGAGGGGCCGTTTGGGGCAGCTGCGCTGCTACAATGCAGCTGTTCTACCCCTTTTTATTTTATGGGAATCCTCCTAAAATGAAGGGGGTCGAGCACAGTGCAGCTGCCCCAAGCGGATCCTAAGTGCTTTAATTGTCTTCAAGTAGCTTAGGTTTTGCTAAACTTCATTTTCACTGTATTCGACTTCACTGTCACAGTTTGAATACCATATTTTATGTGAATAGAGAAATACATGACTGAATTAGAACAGTATTTTTTGTGAATTAGTGGTTTTCCATGTTTCTTAAATTTAACAAGTGTTCCAGTTCTTAGTCAGTCAAAATGGAAATTTCTCTTGATGGAAGTTCAGAATGCCCTATTACCTTCAATGTGCTGTTGGACATGTTCTTCGATGTTGCTATTGTGAAATGTGTTTTATTAACAATATATAAAATGTAGTTGTATTTTTTATTCTTTTAGATGATTGGTTTAAACCAACTTTATTCTTGGAGTATTCAGTTATTCCTATTTGATTGCAAGAAGAAAGTAAGAACTATGAATCGACACATCAAATTACATCCCTAGCTTAATTACACCTTAACAGTGCTAAATGTTTATTGCGGTACAATTTTGGAAGCATTTAAAGATTTCTCTTATTCGTAACAAATGTGATGTGTACCATCATAGATATGGATGTTTTTCTAATATTTACTTAAATTACTTTTAATTGGTTTCTTCAGCCTGTAACTATTTTTCTGTTTACTTGTACACAATATTGCAGTTCACCCTATAGAGAATGAACTGAAAGACCCGACCCAGATTAAGTCAATTGTTCGGGCATCGCTCATATTGTGTTCAACTGTCTATGTTGCTACCAGCTTCTTTGGACTCTTACTCTTTGGGGATCACACTTTGGATGATGTACTTGCCAATTTTGATGGTGACCTTGGAATTCCATATAGCTCATTGCTTGATGATGTGGTTAGAGTTAGCTATGGAATCCACTTGATGCTTGTTTTCCCAATTGTGTTTTTCTCCCTTCGGCTCAACCTAGATGGTCTTCTCTTTCCCTATGCCATTCCCATTGCATTTGACAACCGGAGATTTTTTGCAGTGACTGCAGCTCTGATGGGATTTGTCTTTGTCGGAGCCAATTTTGTGCCAAGTATCTGGGATGCCTTCCAGTTCACTGGTGCAACAGCTGCTGTCTCTGTTGGGTTTATCTTTCCAGCAGCAATCGCCCTTAGGTAAGTAATGGTGATGTGAAGTAGAATTATTTGTGACTTTTAAACCCAGCGGTGGTGGTCTAAGAACCATCAAAATGCTCAGTTGCCTATCAGATCGCATACTTTCACTATTGCATTATCAAGTCGATCGTGGTGAAGGATGAGAAAACACTCAGCCTTTTGAACCTACAAACATTTCATTCTAAATTTTTGGCAGTTTTTTAATCACAAAGTGGGTGAAATTAATATCAAGTGTCAAGACAAGCTTTTTAGAGCGTGTTTAACTTCCATTGGTTTATATATTGCTTGACATGAAGAAAGCTATCCTTTATCCGCTAAAATGGTAAGTGTTTACTGTATGTCTGTGTGGTCAGGGATACCCATGGAATTGCAACAAAGAACGACAGACGAGCATCATGGTTGATGATATTTTTGGCTGTCTCATCGAGCACAGTGGCAGTCTCTAGTGACATTTACAGCATTTTCGATGGAGTTGGAGGCTGACCTTAAAAGTGCAAGTGCAACCCTCTGGTTGCTCTTTTAATCCAATTGCCGGTCATCCAGAGATGATGCACTCGGGGCCTACTGGGATTATGCACTTGGGGCTGAAGGAAAGGTCTAAGCTCCGGTTCAGCATACGATTTTGGTACAGTAATTTAGACAGTTCATGTTGCATATATTTTTAAAGTAAATTATGGCACATTGATTATTTGCTTATTTAGGGCTATCTACAAATCGGTTGGCGATTCGATTAGTTTGTCATTGTGAAAGAGTTGGTCATCACTGCTAACAGATGGATTTTAGATAGTTTGTTGTGATTGATATTTTTTGTATATATGGATTGAAAGCTTACTGACGGGACGGACTCATTATTTTTGACAATATTAACAATTTGGAGAGCCTAATGATAACATAAAGACACAGACAGGATCTGATTTTGACAATCTGCCTACCAGTACCACGATTTATATTTGGTTGTGTTCACCATGAGGGTAACATCTTTTTATCTGACGGCCAATGCAAGGCATTTATCCCGTTGCTTTCTAAGGCTAGAATATATGTTCTTTAGTCAGAGCCACTAGATTTCCCCAAGTGTTCCAAGAATCTCTCCAGTGGCTGAGCCTGAGCCTGAGGCATCATCAATCTTTTTACTGTATCCTAATGTTAGAATAATTATCAAGTATCCACCAGATTTGATGTTGACCGGTTTGATCTATACGAAAATAAACTTGCATTAAATGCTCACTTCAGTAACATTAATACAATCACTTACAGTTCAAGCCAAAAAGTGGGAAAAAAAAATGCAATCATTTGAAAAGAGAAAATGAGATTTTTATCCCTCTTATAAATTATTTTGACCACCTAAGTCTTTTGTATATTTTTAATATCTCATTTTACTCTTGTGTGTAATAAATGATAATCATATATTAGAGTTGCAAACCACTTGTACCAATTATGTTGTAAAAATTGATGTGGGTTACTGGCGTTAATCAAAATAAAAATATAAAATAATAAAAAAAATTATGAAGTTATCTGAATTTTTCATTCAAGCAAATATTAAAAAAGTCATATTAATTTTTACGAGAAGTTTATTGCTCTATCATTGTAATTAAACAAATAATAAAAAGAGCAAATCATTGAAGGTAATTGTGACCTTTTAACCAAAAAAAAAAATTTTAATGTTTTAACTTTTAGAAGAGTGCAGCGATTTAAACCTACAAAAGTACGCTCCACTCCCGATTTCTCAATACACCCATCATTACATTTTAAAAATCACATTTTTATTTTTAACCCATTAAATCTTAAATGTAATTCCAATTTACTTATTTATTCATATTTCTTCTTTCTTCTCAAACCCATGCATGAAGATTTTTTTTTACTTACCGTTAAAACAAATTGTTGTTGATGGAAAATTAGAAATAAAAATGACCAAACAAACTATTTTATATCATCTGAAAATTTAATAAAATCAGGGGCGCCTTTAAGTATAAGTGAACTAGACAATCATCTAAGACCCCATTATGGTCGAAAGGCCCCATTGTGGTTACTTAGGCCTCATATATTATAAAGATCTATTTTGTTTTTCTTGGTATGCTCAAATTAACCGATTTTTTAAAGTTACTTATAGTGGGAAAGCTAATGTTTTAGCCCTCTTTTTAATTAATAATTATCTTACAATTAAGAAATTTATACAAATTCTATATTTGATAAACTTAATATTTAAGAGTATAACTAATATTATTGTGTAACTGTTAATTCATTATTAGTTTTTAAAAAAATTAAATTCTTTATTTAATTTTGTCAAGCATTAAAAGTGAAAATCTCAAGACATTTTAGATGTTATACACTCAATCTCAACCCAATATATATATATATATATATATATATATATACTTCTTCAAAGGCTGCAAGACAATGGTTGAGAAAATTTTATTAAGATTTAGTTTTATTTTGTGAAAAGAATGAGATGGACATGCCATAAATGAGAACTCACCATATGAGAGTATTTTCTGCCATAAAACTAATTAAGAAAACACATCAAAACAAGATGGAGAATGAGTTTCTTTCAGATTATATGATTGTTTACATTGAAAGAGAAATTGTGAAAAATATCATACTCAAATGTAATAATAGATGAGTTTACTTTTTTAAAGAATCGCATGATATAATTTTATTGATAGTATTTTTCTTATTTACATTGTACTTTTATTATGAGTTCTTTGTTTATGTAGTGTATTTTAATAATATCGTTTGTATGTAACAAAATTTTTTGAGAAATAAATTTAATTTGAAAGAAATGCAGGCCACCCCAAGAAATGGTGCTAGCTTCGCCACTAAACATGGGTGTCGAGAGTGCTATTGTAAGTTTAAATAGTCTTACTTTTTTAAAAAATCTACTGTCATTCATTTATAGATGGAAGTCATGTTTAGCCTTTAATTTTTCTACTATTATTTTAATACAAAGGATAAACTGAAATGTTAAAGCATTTTCAAGGCCTCGAGTTGTAAAAATAAATTCTAGAAGGTGTACGAAAGTGTTATTCTCCCTTTAAATAGTGAAGGCCCTTTGAAAACAGCAAAAGAGAGTAGAGGAAAAGAAAATACTAGTCCTACTGCCCCTAACTAGTTGCTGGAAGCAAAATGCATGAATATGAAACTTCCTTGAGAAAATGATGGTACTTTTAATTGCGTAATTATAGCTTAATTGTATACAGTTAATTCGCAGCTGTAAATGGCTAATGAAGCATTAAGTGCACGCAATACCAATCAAGTTGTAAGCATCAAACAAATATCAATCAAGCAGCTAGCCTTGAGACTTGACCTTCCCCGTCCACACACTCGCTGTATTGCTAATTACGCGGAAACTTGTCATATTAGCCGCGTATTCAATCCTATTCTAGACAACAACATTTCAGTCATAATGCGAACGATATGCATAGATTCCCATCAAAATCATAACGAATAAGTTTTTGCATCATGTAATATTAGAAATAGAACTGTCTGATTATCTGAGCTCTTTCAAATTTTTAAAAATCATATATCATATAATTTTTTAATAATAGTATATAGACGTAATTTAATTTATTTATTAATTACAAATCACTTGTTTATATTTTTGTTCAAAGGGAGTTCAGAACATGAAAGGCTAAGATTGAATCATTAAGATAAGTTATAATGTAAATTAAATAAAAAAGAAAAATATTCATTATTTAATAACTTGACATATTTAGGCTTTCCGAATTTAAAAATGATATTCTCCGTCCTTATTAAACCAACCTTATTAAACCAACCCCCGTCTTCAGATAATGTTATTGCAATAATGTTCGAAGCGATTTGGTGTTGTCCTAAATGGAATAGTTTTTGTTGGACTGAACCGGCCACAATAAGAAAAGAAAATATAGTAATATGTTTTTTTTAAAAAAATAACAAAGAGATTCGTTCCAATTAGTTAATATTAAAAACAAAAATCCAAATAAACAAAAAAATCTTTTCAATATTTATAGTTTTATGTGTTTGTATAATAATAATAATGAGGAAACAGTAATAATAATAATTAACAAATAAATAAATAAATAGAAGGAAGGAGGTAGCAAACATGGAAACCATATTATTGGTAAAGAGCTGCACGTTTTGCATGTATTATTAGGTCGTGATTCGGGACACAAAACCATGTAACATACATACTCTACAAAACAACGAATTATTGAAAGGTTTTGGACTGCAAAATTGACTGCGTTTATTTATAATATACCATACGAGTTGAGCCAACACAAAATCCAAATTCAAATTATACATAAACCGATGGGTCCACAACTCATGTTAGTGGCGTCAAAGTTCCAAAAGTGTGGTGTCGGTAGCGTCACCGGTCTTCCCCATATGGGACCTGAATCGCATTTGTTTTATGTCACCCATCGTTGTCCAGTTAATTAATCACCCTAATTTAATTCTACAAAATTCAATCAGCCGTCCACTTGCGCAACGAATACGAATGTACAAAACGGTAGAGGCTTAATGTCGTTTTTATGCAAACCTAACCCTTTTTGATTAATTAAACAATTAATTCGTAAGAAAGCATCGACCCCACGTGTCTTGGAACTTTTTGTTGCTCTTTTTCGATTAAGTTATTACTCAGGAAACTTCTGTAATTCTCTCGAGGGGGAAATTTTTTTCAAAAGCAATCATATGCAGTAGAGCTGTCATGCATGAATTATCCGAATGAAATATGATGTGATCATTTTTAAATGTCATACGAGAGAATGTGTATTGTACAAGGTTGAAAAGAGGTTGTCGTTAATTTTTTTTTAATAAAATATTTTGGGGGGGTAAAATTGTAAAAAAACAAAGGAGAGAGAGATGGGTGGCTGAGCAGCGGAGATTGCGCACAAATACCTGGAGGCACGACGTGCACCGCCGGCCCCACTCGACCGGGGGGACCACCGCTCGTGACATGTGTCACCCTCTGCGCTCTTGCTATCTAACTCATTTTCACGATCGTCACGTGCGGTCTTTGATCAGTGATCCCCTCCGATTATTACACGTTTCATAAATCGACGGCCCATCCGACACCTCGAACGAACCCCCTCGCGAAAACCCAAGTTTACCCCCCATCCGACGGGCAAATTGTTTCTTAATAAATTAAATTAAAATGTCCACAAGTACAGACACAGTAGAGTGGCCACTTAATTTTCATCACACTGTACTTCGAAATTTTGAAACTTTCCATCTCCCCCTCGTCTCGTTTCATCCTGATTCACGTGACGACAACTAAAAGTTAACAATAAAACAGAATTTTGTTAACATACAGCGCAACCACGGCGCCTTCAGTGCTCCCTACGCATTAGTTGGTGGACAAGTCATTATCACGAAAGTTAATGACACCAAGTACCCACCGTAGCACCGCGGTACGCATCATTAGTGTTGCTTCAGCCCCACCAGCATGTCAACTCGATTTCCGACTTTACCCCTGCACGACATTCACACTTTCTGACTGAAACTGTCGGTGGATATTCCAAGTACCAAGGCCATTTAAGACCATTCATGTCCTCGCCAAAATCTAAAGGAGCTTCTAAGTTCTAACAGCGCGACCGCATTTTAGGCGCGTGTCCGCACTTTTAAGTGAAAATGGATCTAAGAAAAACTGAATATTTAAATAGTAATTTCATTGGAGGAAGGAAGTTTTAATTAATGAAATTCTTATTATAGATAAGTATATTTAAACTACATACACGCGTTAAAAAGTCAAATGTTTATTATCAATTCTAAATAGGAAAATCGTAAAAAAGAAAAAGAAAGTACGAAAATAGAATTACCAATACAAGTGATCAAAGAAAATATAGGAGTCATTCAATATTCTTGTCCTTAAACAATATACCAAAATAGTTAAAACTATTGATTTTATTATACCATATATAAAAATAAAAATGGCTCCAATGTAGCATCCAGTTAACTTATAGTAATGGTATAAAAAGAAGATTGAAGAAAAAAGATTGAGTAATGCATCGGATTCCATTAGAATTTCGTAGATAAACTTGCTTGGACGAGAGCAATAACCGTGTGACACCTCTCTTAGAAGGGGAAAAAAAATATGAAGACTAAGTAATTTTGTTTTAAGAAAGGAAAGCCCGGTTTGAAGGTTTGAATAAACTGGATTAGCTAGTCTGTTTTAACTCTTTACTAGGAAGGAGCCAGAATGGGGGGACTTTGTCTTCGTCTCTGCTCCTCACATCCAATTACAATGGGGGCCTAGATTTCATTTGACTTTCTTAGTCTTCTTCTTCTTTTTTTTTTTTTTTTTTTCCTTCAAATAAAGAGAGAATTTTTAAAAATTACTTTTGAAATTACTGAAAAGACCCCAACAGGGACATTAAACAGGAAAGGCCTTTTAGATTTTTTGTAAGGAAAAGCGAGGGGGTAGGCCATTAGTCCCCGCCCCCATGAGTACGCTACGCGTTGGGTTGTTGAACTCGAAATAGTTTTGTCGTTTGGTTCTTCTGTTTGAATTTTCTCGAGTTTTGTTCACGTTTCATTTAACACTGCTGCATTTACCAAACCAAACCATACGTTATCGGATCCAACCTCCCAAGCTCTTACCGTCCCGATTCACCCGCGCAAAAAGTTACCGTGGTTAAAATGAAAAAAACGGATTTTTATTACATTATATAACACAAACAGTGGATGCTGCTGGGTTTAAGGGAATCACAAATTTACAATTGCCCTTTTTTTAATTTGGTAGTTGCTAAATTAAATAAAATTTAAAACAAGTAGGTGGAGTGAGAGATTTCTCTCCCTCTCTTTTTTTTTTTGAGATCGGTGGAGTGAGAGATTGATCTAATAACATTGCATTATTATTTAACCCCGTGCTCATTCATAGTGGGGGGGTTGTTTTTTACGGTAAAAGAAGACCAATCAAAACTTCAATTCTCGGAAGCTTATTTTGTTGAGATGTTGATCTTCAACGTGCTGCGTGTGTCTACTTCGTTGGGTTGGGGATTGATTTATCAAAATTCATAAACAATATCCTTTTTTTTTTTTTAAAAAAAAAGATTTCTGTGGGGACTGGGGGGAGACCGCAGAAGGAAGGTGAAAGGAATCAAAATCAAAGACGTGTTGAGCTGTTACCATCTTTTTCATAAATCCAAAAATTTTTATTTTGTTTGCTTTTTTCACTCTCCTTTTTCGTTTCTTCTTTAATAACAATAACAATAACAATAATAATAATAATAATAATAACAACGAGAAGAGGCAGGAGGCTTGCTAGCTGTAATCGAACGAGAGAGAGGCATTTTTGTTTTGTACTAGTAGTAGAGTATTAGTAGAGCCCGCCTGCCTGCCTGCCTCTTCGAGTCCGAGTCTCAGAGTCTCCTCCTCCTACACCTTCCACGCGTCTCCTCTCTTCTCCTTCATTACAATGAGATCGGAGTTTTCTTGAACTTGTTGTTTTGTGAGAGTGCGTTCGTTAGTTAGTTTAGTTTGTTAAAAGCGAATCAGATGGCTCCTCCTCCTTCAACGGCGTCGTTTGGTTGGTGGAAGAAGAAGAGCCACGCTCACAGAGGTGGCGGCACTCCCGTCGTCATCAAAATGGAGAACCCAAACTGGTCTATGGTCGAACTCGAAGCTCCTTCCGAGGAAGATTTCTTAAGAGCCGAACACCACACCGCCGCCGCCGCTAACAAAACTCGCAACAGAAACGCTAGGCAGCTCACGTGGGTTCTTTTGTTGAAAGCCCACAAGGCCGCCGGCTGTCTCACCTCCATTGCCTCCGCATTCTTCTCCCTCGGCTCTCTCGTTCGACGCCGCCTCGCCGCCGGCCGCACCGACCAGCCACCCGCCACCACCGACACTCAAAACATCCAAAGACTTCACACCAGGTTCTTCTACTCGTGCATCAAGCTCTTCCTCTGGCTGTCGGTTGTCTTGTTCGCCTTTGAACTCTGTGCCTATTTTAAAGGCTGGCATTTTGCTACTCCCAATCTGCAACTCCAGTACATGTTTCAGAGCCCATTAGCTATCAGGGGTGCCTTTGATTTGCTTTATTCCAGCTGGGTTTTGATTCGTGTTCACTATTTGGCTCCTCCGCTCCAGTTCCTAGCCAATGCTTGTATTGTGCTCTTCCTAATTCAGAGCCTCGACAGGCTTATTCTCTGCTTGGGTTGTTTCTGGATCCGCTTCAAGAGAATTAAGCCCCTCCCCAAACACGATGACACCCCAGATCTTGAATCCGGCCAAAAAGGATTTTTCCCGATGGTGCTTGTTCAGATCCCTATGTGTAATGAGAAAGAGGTAACCTTTTTCTTTTTCTTTTGCCTTTTTTTTTTTGCCTGTTCCTATTACATTTTAGAAAGTTTGGAATCTAGTTCGGTTTGTGTTAAGTTAAAACTTTATTTGTTTGTTTTGGATTGGTTGGTGTAGGTGTATCAGCAGTCTATTGCGGCGGTGTGTAATTTGGACTGGCCTAAATCAAAGATTTTGATTCAAGTGCTTGATGATTCTGATGATCCAATGGCACAGACCTTGATTAAAGAGGAGGTGCTCAAGTGGCAGGAAGCAGGTGCCAACATTGTGTACAGGCATCGCATACTCAGAGATGGTTACAAGGCTGGCAATCTCAAGTCCGCCATGAATTGTAGCTATGTCAAAGACTATGAATTTGTGGCCATTTTCGATGCTGATTTTCAACCCAATCCTGATTTTCTCAGAAGAACTGTCCCTCATTTTAAGGTAACTAAACTAATTGACTTTTTCTCTGAATTGGCCGCATGCCATTGTTGTTCGAATCCCTGATACAGTGATTGAACAAAAAAATTTTAAAGCTTGAGATGATAATTTAATACAGGATAATGAGGAGCTGGGGTTGGTTCAGGCAAGATGGTCTTTTGTGAATAAGGATGAGAATTTGTTAACAAGGCTGCAGGACATAAACCTGTCGTTTCATTTTGAAGTAGAGCAGCAAGTAAATGGTGTATTTATAAATTTCTTTGGGTTCAACGGCACTGCTGGTGTGTGGAGAATTAAGGCTTTGGAGGATTCTGGTGGGTGGATGGAGAGGACTACCGTTGAGGACATGGACATTGCTGTTCGTGCTCATCTACGAGGCTGGAAATTCATTTTCCTCAATGATGTTGAGGTATGTCTCGGCCTCAGAATATTTTGGTAAATTATACACCTGTGCATATACTTCTTTTGAGATTAATGTTTAATGGTATGATTTGGTTGCTTCTATGTGTTCAGTGCCAGTGTGAATTGCCAGAATCTTATGAAGCTTATAGGAAACAACAGCACAGATGGCATTCTGGACCCATGCAGTTGTTTCGCTTGTGCTTGCCTGACATCATACGAGCCAAGGTATATATTTGCTCAAACACTTGTTGTTTATGAGGATTCTTTACCAAAATTTACACATCCAAGACTCTCATTACTGACTGATACTATTCTGTTATTTAATTTGGTTTTGCAGATAAGCATGGGGAAGAAATTTAATTTGATCTTTCTTTTCTTTCTTCTCAGAAAACTTATCCTACCCTTTTATTCTTTCACCCTCTTTTGCATAATTCTGCCCATGACAATGTTTATCCCAGAGGCTGAGCTCCCGGCTTGGGTTGTGTGTTACATACCGGCCACCATGTCATTTCTGAACATTCTTCCTGCTCCAAAATCCTTCCCATTTATTGTACCTTACCTTCTTTTTGAAAACACAATGTCAGTGACCAAGTTCAATGCCATGATATCTGGCCTCTTCCAGCTTGGAAGTGCGTATGAGTGGGTCGTTACTAAGAAATCCGGCCGCTCCTCTGAGGGTGATCTTGTTTCATTGGTTCAGAAAGAGTCAAAACATAATAAGGGGGCCTCTGTACCCAACCTTAGTGAAGTGAAGATGGAAACTAAACAAGAGAAAATGGTTTCCAGGAAGAAGAAGAAGCATAATAGGATATACATGAAGGAATTGACACTGGCCTTCCTTCTATTAACAGCTTCAGCTAGGAGTCTCCTGTCTGCTCAAGGGATCCATTTCTACTTCTTACTCTTTCAGGGGGTGTCATTCCTGCTCGTTGGTCTAGACTTGATTGGTGAGCAGCTTGATTGAAGGCAAACGATAGGCTTTGTAGGATAAGATATGGATAATTTCAAGTATACGTGAAAAGGGTGGACATCAGATATTTAATTAACACCAGAACAAACCATCTGTGGGGAGACTTTGGAGGGCCGTAATTGCTCTGCTTGCTTGTTCTCCGTCCACCCTCAAAATCTCGAACCCATTTCCACCCAATACTGGAAGACACCGTGTTTATATGGACAGATGAATGGCTTCTCCTTGGATTCGGAGAGAGCAGTATATGTAAGATTTCTTTTCTTTTCTTTTCTTTTTTTCTCTCTCTTCTACTTCTTCTTTTGCTTTTGATTCTTTCGTTTTTGGTTCAATTCTTTTGTAAGAAGAAATTGTTGTTGAAACATCAAACAGGAATTTTAGTTACAGTTTGAGGTAGTTAAACAATTTTCCTTTTGATGCTTTTCTTCTTTCCTAGTTCAGTTGATGTGATAATGGAAATGTTGATTTAATTAATTGTAGATAATTTCTGCTCGGGCAGAAAAAAGGAATAAGCAAAGTATCCCAGTTAATGTTTAGATCTTCGGATTCTAAATGTAGTAATAAATATTGGTCCTTAAAGTGAATAGATTTTCTTTTCTCATGGTATTATTGGTCCTTGCATTTACGGACTGCTTATTCATCGTTTTTATTCTGAATCGAGAAGTCGTTGTTACTGGTGTAAAAATCCTTTAGGAATGATTAATTAATTAATTACTTAATTATTTCAACTGCTTCCGGATAAAACCACTTTTGGCAATCTCTTGATTAGGATTATCCTCAAAGTTTAATTTTTAAACGGATGTAGGAAAGTCGAAAGGCAAAAAGTAAATTAATGGTAAGTAGCTATCAAAGCACCAGTGTCGTTAGCAGCTAACCAGCGGGGAAGCACATGGGCGTTACTATTGTCCAATTTTAGTGCCGTGGCGTGGGCCATTTTTCAAAGCTGGCTCACCAAATTTGTTGTTGTGAAGCAGCTGTATCACACGCTTTGATTACGACCCACTTTCGCAAATTGTGTTAGCATTCTCTCAAATCTCAAAACGGCTGCCAGCAGGACAAAAATATAAATACATCAGATCTTTGACAGAAAAACCGCCCATCATGTTCGCAATTACGAATGCAAACATGCAACAACAAGATCTCAGATAGAACTTGTTACTTATATGTTTTTCTATCTGAGACCTTGTTTTGTTGATATGAGAACATGGGTCTATTTTCGCAGATGCCTTTTTAACATCTGCACTTGATTCATTACAATGTTGAACTTGATGGCGCCATTATTCAGTTTATGGTCCACCAACGCACACCAGCCAAGTTATTTTCAATTGGGGATGGGATTACGGCACATCTGTAAATTGATGTGGGGCTCATTCGGCAGGTTCTGTTCTGCACTGCTGTCTCTTCTTACTTACATATGTCGCCTATTTATTTACTCATCACTTGTCTTCTTTATTTAATCCTCCTCTGCTTGAGCTTCAATAAATCCCATTTCAACAGAGTAGGTTAACCCAAAAAAAATAATAATTACTTAAAAATATGGTCAATCTTGTTTTCTCTCCGTAGTTTCGATTTGTTCAAATTTGGGCAGATGGCAGATTTCATTGGGGGCTTGAATTTGTCAACTAACCACCAGTCAATGAATCATTTGCGAAATTTTTCATTCTTCTTTCTTCTTGTCAAATCTTCCAAACAAAAAAAGACTGCTGAAATGGTCAAATCTGTAGACTTACACACTTAATAATCATTTTGTCAGTCGTCTGATCCCAAGCGCTATTTTCACAAATACAAAAACAAACATCCACTTGGATTGCAATTGGCGCGATTAACAAAACAAAAAAGAATGATGCTTGGTGATCAAAGAATCAACGCAAGGTTAACGTTGGGCGTCTTAATATGAATGGATATCAATTTGGGTAAATAACAAATGGAAACATAAAAAGATTGGCCACAGCCAAGCCTTTCAAGGCTAACGAAAAGAAGGAAACCAAAACATGCGCTCCCTACCCGGCGGAAAATCATAATAGCATGTTAGTCCAGAACAAACTTCGAATATGCGATGAGATAATTGAAGAAATCACCAAAATAACCTATTGCTTATTCTACACAAGTCAAAATTTTCACTAAATTACATTTTTGCAACAGCTATGCATGCATGATAACATGCTCTATGGTACATGATCTGCTTTTGTACACGTATACTGAAATAAATCACTACTCATTCTTCATATCCGCCTCAACATGGTAGTACAACATCAATATTTCACAAACTCGGATATTTCCACAAGAAATCCTGCCGAGGGCTCGAGTTCTGCAAACAATTAATTACTGCAGGAAAAAGGTGACTTGATAATATTCAACATGTAGGAGACTTGCTACTTATTCTCTATAACCTCTGTGGCAGTGTTGGCAACTTCATGACTTCACATCCTTTCTTTCTTGCTTTATAGCTTCATACGACACCATTACTTCTTTGAATTTTGCCTCGGCGGCCTCTGCAACAGACATGGGCAATCTTCACTTATCCAATCCATGTATCACTTCAAATTACAAGATTTTAGTTAATGATAACCGCTCGTATCTCACCTTTATTATCCTGGTTCTGATCTGGGTGGAACTCTTTTGCCTTGGCCCTGAATGCTGTCTGCAAGGATTATAAGAAATTTTCATACTATATCAGGTACGAATAGAAAATAAAGAAAACAAAGTCAAAACAGAACAATCTCGGTTCCTCTATGAAGCTCTTTTACTAATACATCAATATTTAGAAAAGGACTCCAATGGAAAAATCCAATATCAACATAAACTAACAATCAAATCGCCACAGATATCATTCAAAGATCATTGAGTACTGCAATTCTTGATTACTGCCAAGGTCAGAATGGACGGAAATGATAGGCTTACATTGCAATGAAATCACACGTCAAAAACACACTGTTTTGTACATGCTTTCGTCAATCACAAAATCACGATAGACATCAAAACTCTATGTTCAGCAAGCACTCTTAAACACCAACATTCTTCAAGTCATGATCTGAGACTTCAATGTCGAGCAAAAACTTCTAAACTAACAAAACTAAGAGGGCGCATACAAACAAGTTGCAATTTGCCTCAGGAAGAAGCAGCAAATTGCCGGAATAAACAAGCAAGGGTTTAAAGCATTTGCAATACCAGAAACAAATTTTAGAAACAGCAGTCCTCTATAAATAACAAGAAAATGCCATGATATTTTGTAGCCTTATCATAATTATAACTACCAAACCTAGGCATTTGATCAGTTAGCATTCCCTTTGACAAATGGAAAACTGAAGCATAATCAAAGCTCCAATTATGACGTAAAAGCAATACTAAAATGAGGGGGTGTACCTTAATCTCAGCTTCTGTGTAAGGAGTTTTTCTGAACCTGTGCAATGAAAAACATGTGAGATGAATATAATGGTCAAGAGCCATCATCAATGCAACATTATTAAAGATAACTTTGTACGCCATCAAAGGTTTGTGTACCATTCAGCAAGCTATAGAGCAAAAATGGTAATAAAAAAAAATTGGAAGTACATTTACAGGCCAAATCTTAAGGTGTCATTTTCACAAAAGCTTTGTTGTTTCACATGATTTAGATGTTAAACAAAAACAGTCAATGTTTTCAGAACTCAGTTTTAACTCCCAATGATAAACTGCTCGTCAATTAAATCTAGAATAGATGTGACGAAAATGAGGAATAATTTCAATCCTGTGATCAATTTTGACTCACGATTTACAAATTTATGAAATCAAATCAGAATATGCTTTTTTCAGATTAGACATGTGGAACAGGTCATGCCTAGCTGGATAACAATAACATTACCTGTCAAGACCCAAAACTGAGTAGTGATGTGATAATGAATAGCTTCCAGACTCTCTTGGAGGTTGTCTGAAATTTGTCCTCTGTTGTCTGTAGGATGTATCTGCTTTCCAATACCAATCATCCCGCTGGAAATGATGATGATAAGTGCCATTATCATAATCATTTTGCCTCCAGCTCTCATAGCTTCTTTTATATTTATTCCGCTCTCTGTTGAACACACTTTGCATGCGCCTTATCCGCTCCTGCAAAGCGCCAAAGAACCAAAATGTAAATACAATGATGATCAGTACAAAGACAAGTCTCCAACCAAAAGCAAAACTGAAGCTTGGACCAGCAAATTGAAATTCAAATTAAATGTTTGAGGTCGGAAAAAACTTTGGTATTACTATGTTGCCTTCGGGAGAAATGGAGAATATCTAACAACTCCATAATCAGAACTGTGGTTTGGAGAAAGAGGTTAGTCACTGCAGAAGTGATACGAGAACCAGATTTTAATTGCATCAGAGTAGATACCATTACAATTTCCAAAATACCAAAATTTCAGATAACATCTTAAAAGAAAAAAAAAATCTTATGGCTTAAACATATAAACCATATGAGCTGAGCAGAGAAATGACCATTCATCAAGACACAATTCAGAATTTGACCAGAAAAAATCCATCTGAACCAAGAACAAGTTGACAAGACCAAATTGCCACCCCACCATCAGATCTTGATCAGCCATACACAATGCCTTTTTATTTTTCTTTGATAAGAAATCATAATTAAGCTAAACTAACCTGATCCAACATAAGAAGAAAAAGGACACATTTTACACAAGGTAAAAATAAGTAAATAAATAAATAAGAAAATACAATAAGCAGCCAACTGGAGGAAGCAACTTCAAGAACTCCACAGTACTTTAGTAACCAAACCCATAAAGAACATAAGTAACAAGTACTAATCAAACATTGCAGTTTCTGATAAGAAGAGCCATAAAAGTTTATAGCATATAAGAATGATACCCAAGACTAGTCATATTCTCTCCCCAATTAGAGTCTAAAATTAGCAATGCTGAAGAGAATCCTAGTCCGGATGAAACTCCACTATGAATGTTCACAAAAAGGCATGGCAGGGAGTGAGATTTACAGTGCATGGCTAAATTTTTTGCGCGTTACTACTATTTTAATCAGCCCTAATTATTCAAGCCTATCCTTTTCCACTATCATGCATAGCTTCTGCCTGCATCACACAACTTTAGAAAAAGCATTCTAAAGTTCCTGGAAAAAAAGGTAAAAGGCTCACAACAAGAAACAACATAAATATAGAGAGGGATAATACAAAGCAAAAACAATATAGAGCGTAAAACTCACCACTCTCTCCATTTCTTCTTCATATTCCTCTCGCATTCGACGATTATACCTTTTCCAAGCTTCCTCCTGAAAAGATGACCGAAAAGAACCTCCACTTGCTCCTTTCCACGATGACTGTGACCTGCTTAACTTTATGGTGCATTTACAACATAATCAGCTCCAGCAGCCAATGATATTTTTTAAAAAATGATATTTTCTGGATCATAAACCAAACAATAATAAATAAATCATATTCATCAACTTACTGTGCTAGAGACACAAAATACTCAATCCATCCATTACTATAAGAGTCAAATGCAAACATAGGATAGAGGCTATTACAGTTAATGAAAAGAGATCTCAGTCTTAAAATTTCAAAAGCTTAGGACCCAAATTTTATTGTTAGAAATCAATCTTGATTAAGAATTGAAACTCGCTAGTATGCATGTGGATGTTCATGCAAATTCCAAATAACCAGAATACAAATTAAAACTTCAAATGCAGCAGAAAAAATGAAGAACCTTGAACATCTGTTTGAAAGGATTTCCACCGAACACTAACAAACAATTAGCAACATCCAAGTAATAGGGTAGTAAAACAGGCTTCCCAGTTTAAGGTTGATGGAAACATATTATTCTACCTGAGAATAGACCCAATCAACAGTCCTCCGGAGCTGCCCAACCTGCCAAATTTGCTATAGGAATCAAATTGACTGAGTAGCACAACAACTTTCCACCAATGACAACATTTGATTGCAAAATGGGCTCCGGATTTCACACATATAACCAGAAGATCACGTTTCAAAATATAAGAGATGAATATTCTATTCAGTATCAATTGGACGAATATGTGAACTCATAAAACGACTTTTAACTTATACAAGCAATTCAACCAAGCACTGTATCAATTTGGACTGAGATTCTCAGAAAAACAAGAGGCATCACTTATCAATTACTAAAAATTGCGAAGGTACAAAACCCTAATACTGGCATTACATTTTCCCTAGCAACGAAAAAAGAACAAATAAATTAACTTACGGCGAAAGTGGTGACGGTGGCGCCAATTAGACCGAAGAGAAAAACCCCCCAAAGTTTGACGTCATCTTTCTCTTGTTGGGGTCTGTTTGGCGACGGCCATGGGTTATTCTTATTCCGGTCTCCATCTTTCCCTCCCATTGCCTGGTATTTATATTGCCTCCGATCCAACGATTTCTTCTATGAGATAGTATTAAATTTCGATAAGCTAAACCCAAAGGCTAATAGCATTTTGGGGTTTTACCTTTTTTCTCCCCCACAAAATCTGGCTTCAATTTGTTTTCTTTTTCTTTTTCACCGACTCTCAATACGTATTATGTCTATGACGCCCTTTCTCTGTGACAGGAGAATTGTAAACGATCGAACTTGAGAGAGAGAGAGAGAGAGAGAGAGAGAGCTTAGCGTGGGGTGCCAATTGGGGGCAATCAAGAGTTTCTACCGTCAAAATTGCATACATGGCGTTCATTTAGTGGTCGTAATAAACTCATCTTTACATTATAAATATTGCTACTTTTTTTCATATTTTACGGTTTATTTTCAATAACAATCAACGATACTTATAAATAAATTAAAAAATATATAGAGAAGAGCGGAATGGACATAAACTTGGTTGATCCAGTCGAAATTGAATCAAAGTCAGTCCAAACTTTAGAAATGGCCCATTGACATTAATAGAGAGGCCGACCCGAACCGTGATTGCAAATCAAAATTCTGTTGGTCGTTAACAGACGGTACACGAAGAAGAAAAGGAAAAACCCCCCAGTCTCAGCTTGAGACACTCGATTAATTGTGCTCGGAAGATGAAGGGAAACATGTTCCTGTTGGTTAAGAAGCCTTTACAATTGGTGATTGGTGGTAGATACAATTACTAGAGCAAAACGATCCTGACTCTGGATATGATCAAGTTAGAATTGCTGAATATGAAAGCTGGTTCTGGCTATGGAAGGGAGCATCCAGTGAATTGGAGCTTTTTATAAACATACATCGGAACAGGTAAATTTCTGCTTAAGGGCGCCATGATTTTCATCGCCTGCGTGTCCAAGCGGGTGGCATTTGCTCATGGAAATTTTTTGGACTTAGCGCCATGGATTGGCTTTTAAACTACACAAATAGATAACATCCATTTCTGTTCTCATTTTACGTTGGTGTTGTTGTCGTCTGCTTATATCCATTTGTAATTTTTTTTTCTCAAGTTATCATTGATGATTGTACTTTCTTTCTATTAGTAATATATAATATTATTTTTTTCGTTTATAAATTAAAAAAAGAAGAAGAAGAAGAAGAAGAAGAAGAAGAAGAAGAAGAAGAAGAAGAAGGAGACAGTACATCAACACTGTTGGTGACATGAATTAAGATGATGTAAAAAATTATTAAAAAAAAAATCATCCACAAAATTAATAAATTATTAATGTCAAGGAGGGCAGTGAATCCAGGTGGGCTATATGGAGACACTGGAGGAGGCATTTTTGGGTTTGGCTCTTCCAAATCATCACCTTCTCCGTATTTACCAACCACTCTGTCACCCTGGTAACATTTTTCATTCCAATTAACTATTTTTTCATCATTTATATTTAACATTTGTGTGTTTTTTTTCTTTTCCCTCTCTCTCTCTCTGTGGATTTCTCAGGGACGCTGCTGCTTATGGCGTATTTGTATTGTACAACTCAGATTTATTATATTCCAGCTGCTAATATTTTAATTTTAGTTCATTCTTTTTAAATCTCTGTTCTATTACTTTCTTTTCTTTTCTTTTTTTAATTACTATTCATACGGTGATAATGAACTATCTGCATTATAACATCGATATTATTAAGAACAGATCTACATCAAAAATGGGATCTTGCCCGCTTGTGAACTGCTTTTGTTTTCTGAGCTTCGTTTTTGTTGCTTATGCAAGTACTATTTTATTTATTTATAGAAGGACAGGAAAGTTAACCCCTTTGAGTTGTGAATTTATAGAGATTGGTGTAAATTCTGACTTGTTGATTTTTGGTATTTGCGTGACACAGAACTGGAAAATGATAAAATGACAAGCGCAATTATATGGTGCAATCATTTTAGTTTTCTTCTAATCAAGAAAAGAGGTTTTAGGTTTTAAGAACTTGGTAGACAGATATGGATATATATGTATTGATGTATAACTCCATCGACTGAATTCTAATATCTTTTGTGACAGGTGAATTTGGCAACTTTCGTAATGGGGTGCCAATAGCAGAAAGCAATAAAAAACAAGGCAGATTTACAATGGATAAAATGAACAGGCAAATATGGAAGGGATACCCATACCGGAACAATAGGGGACTCCTCCGAACAGCGGAAATCAGTGCTCCACTTAAAGATGCGCATGCCTCGACCATTAACATACCAAGTCTGGCGCACCCAAACACGCGAATAATCTTCTTCCAAAGAGAGTTTGATCAACACATGCCGGTTGTCAAGCAAGGAGACTTGACAACTTCCTTTCAAACCCAGGGTAACAAAAAAGCTTCGAATAATGTCCATAGAAGGCCGGCCAAAGGAGAACTTACCGACGAGAGCTAGTGTAAATGGCTTAGCCATGGCTTGTATTTCCGCTGCTGTAAAATGTGGTCGCCACGATATAGGGAAATCGGCTTAACCGGTACTGTGGGTTCTGTAGAACCCGTAACTGCATCAAGGAATGACTTATGAGGCCTAGGGGGGGCTGTTGGGTTAAGGATGGATACTGGGTTCAAAACGGAGGCAAATGATGGCTTAGAAGGGGGAGGTTGGTTACGGGTTGCATGGGCACTAGCCGTAACAACCTGAGGAGTAGGTAATGTAGGGCATTGTGGGTCATGAGATGAGTTCGGAGGAGGCTGGTTGGAGGGAGTCACCCCAAGCTTAGCATGGGGCTGTGACGTGGGGAGTTGAGAGGGATTATTGGGCTCAAGGCTCGGCCTAGGAAGGTCAAGCTGTGTGGGCGGGTTTGTGGGCTTAGTTTGGTGTGTGGTGGCATTTTGTGAGCTGTGAGGGGAAGATGGACCTTGTGGCTCATCTGAGGCTGCATGGACCTGTGGTATGGGAGCCAATGTTAGCTTGGAGACGCCTGCAACGTGGCTGGACTGGTTAGAATCAGTGGGTTGCATGATACCACACGCGGCGGCCAATAACGCGTGAGTTGGATGCATGAGGCGGCTAGGGTTTTCTGGAGCTGATATTGTTTGGCTAGACACGGGCTGCTGGGGTGGCCGGGACGGTAGGTCTGCGGCAGGGGAGGGCACGGGTGGCTGGGGGTGTCACCTGCAGCCGGTTGGGTGGCCATAGTTGCCGCGGCAGTGCTTGTGTCCCGAGAGAAAACATGTGCAATGGTGGGCAGCGGAGGTTGTGGCTGCTGACGGGAGGCCGGATCTGCGTCAGGCAGGGTCGCGGGGACCTGAGGGGGTCGGTGGGGATTGTCACAACCCGCCGTGCAGGCGGCGGCAGTGGACGGGGAACCCGTGGTTCGCGTGGCTGTTTCAAAAGAACGGGTTTCGTGCGTTGCGGGCTTCGTGAGGTGGGGAGCCACGAGCGAGTTGCCGATGGGAACGGCGTCAAGGTGGGGCATGCCGCTGCTGGCCGCGACAGCGGTTAGAGGCGCCGGAGACCCGATTCGTTTGGAGGGAACCCGTGTACGCGAGGATCGTCGTGGTGCACGGGGGGGCTGGTGGAGGGATTGCTCAGGCTGGGGGAGGTGGCCGGCAGTGGGGGGGTGCGCCGGTGGTGGCTGGGGACCACCACCCGCGGCCGGCGAAGCCATTCCGGCGGCAATAGTGAGGGCAAAGTTTTAGGGTTTTTAGTTGTTTTCCAGTTTCCAGTTTCTTCGTGTTTTCTGTACGTGCATGCTCAATTTTTTTTTTTTTTTAAATATGTATGAAATGACCTTGCATGTGCTTAAATCATATGCAACCTATTTACCATCTCTCTTTCCTAATTATAGGCTCTTTGAGCGGGTCCCAGCTTATTGTTCATCGTGCAGGCATCTTGGTCACTCTGCGGATTCCTGCTACGTTGCTAATCCCGGGCTTCGTAAGCCCACGCAGCCTGTTGGTGAGGCCCAGATCCATGATCAGGGCCCATTAGGAGTTGTAGCACCTGCTCCTGATCACCAGCCTCCTGTGACTGAGGGTCAGCTTTCGGCCTCTATGGCTCCCGTTGCGACTGTTGATCCAGGGATGGGTGTATCTGTGGGTGAACCGATCCGACCTTCTTCGGAAGGTCCGCCTACCGCCGCTATTCGCTCCCCGGCTATGGGTATTCACTCTCCTCCTCCAAACCTCCCATCTCAATCAGACGAGGAGTTTAGCTCCGCGGACAATTCTATAGCTGATGAGTACTTTGCTTCTGAGCCTGAGGGTATCGAGGGGCATCATCGTGACTTCAGTATTGCTGGCCCGCACTCCTCCCGTTCTAGGAAAGGTCGTAAGCACCGCAAGCGACGTTCTGGGCGTTCGCATTGATGATTTCGCATTTATATTTTTTGTTCTTTGTTCTTTTTCTTCTACTTGGAGGTTTTGGTTTAGGTCCCCCTCCATATGTTTTTTTCATTTTATTTTAATAATCTACAGGTAAGGGGGTCCCGCCTAACCCCCCACCATTGGGTGGTTTTTAAATTAAAAAAAAAGAGCCTATAATTAGGGTTGAAGTTAGTTTGGCTGCTTTTTGGTTCCTCGAACTTCTGATTTTGGTTTTATTTAATAATTATTTGTTTTTAGTTGGTTTAATCAAATTGCTGAGAGTAGAGGTTGTCATATGATCGTCAGCATTAATCCCATTCGCCCGCAGTATTTCCAAGCATATGACGTTATATCATGTGCAGGTGATTTCTCCTACACACTAGGGGTTCGGTGAGCAATTCCAGTTTTGAAGAAAGCATATGGTGACGACATGCACAAAGTTTGATGTCAGTCCTGATACTTATTCAGCGGTTTCTAGATTGCTGAATGAAGAGGAAACTGAAGCCTGGGGTGTGGAACCATATGATATAGAGAATGCTGATAACTAGTGCGTAAAGGCATTGTACGCGTGGCTAATATCAAATTTTCTCTTCCTAATAGGCCAAAACTTTTTCTGTTGTAAGTGTCTCTGATGCATTGGATTACCTGTCTCCAAGATACCTTAACAAGACGCTTCAGATTTGGTGAGGGTCATCATCTGATGGTCTTGTCGTCTTGACAGGTAAGAAGAATTGAAAGTATCTTCTGAACTTGATATTTAGTTGTGCACTTATGTTTATTATATGCAGAAATAGCGAGACACTTTCTAATTTATATTCTCAGCATTTTTTCTGTACGTCAGTCTCTTGGTTTATCTCTACTTTGCAATGATCACTAGCAACCTTGTGAACTTCTGTCGAATCAGTGGACTTTAATTAACCGATCAACCTTTGTAATTTTGTAACATAAGCAAATGAATTTGGATTTGCATATTTGCGGTGCCTCCAAATGTGTAGCTCAGCTATTTAGTTTGGATCTTGAACCTTTTTCCCCCGCTGTATTTGCCATCACAATCCTTAACCATGCTCATCCTCGGCTACTTCGTGTTTGAGAATGGATGTGGGCATTCTTTATCGGTATTTGTGGTGGAATATGGTGTTGTCAAAGTAAAGAGAACTTAAGAAAGATACACAAACATCTTATGAGATAGTGTGTGCATATAGTAGAGATGAAAATAATTTCGGCATAGCCAATGTGTGTAATTATTAACTGTCGTTCCTACTCTAGTGGTAGAACTACTTTTTGTCCAAACTCTGCATTTTTGCCGCTTCCCATTTTTGTTTGTTTTAATTATTTTTCATTGGAGTTTCCATTTGATTATCTGGTGTTCACCTGTGTATCTGAAATATGTGCATACCAAATTACTATATCTCGTATGGATGTCATCTTTTGGTCATTCTTTCCAAACTGAAAGTTATATATTATTATATAAACACATGCGTTCTCCTTTTTGGTCATTCAAGGGCCTTTTTGATTGTCTACTTGTAGGTTCTCCCGGTCAGCACAGAGCAAAGATGGTAGAAGTTTCCAGATTTGGGAGGGTGGTAAGTGGCTGTTACTTGCAGGATTAGAGAATTATTTTCCCAATAATTTCTTGGTTTTTCAAGTTACTAAATTGACGTCGGTTCTTAAAATGACTGAAGCTGGTTTTGATTAAGATGCATGAATCTATGGACAATTTGTCTAACTTGGGTCTGGTTCATGGATTAATAGACACAAAAATCATTTTAGTTCAAATGGCGTGCATTTTATAGGCCTTTAAAAGTGACTCAAGTATTAACTTGCTCGGTTGCTTCAGAGTCTTTCTGTGAACACAAGAAGCGGCTCCTTGTATTATTAGAAGGGTTTGCACGCATGCAACCTGAACAAAGGAATATCGATTTCTGCATGATGTAGCAATTGTTTGCGAAAATTATCAACTAGAAGAATTACTTTCCGTTGCATAGGTTATAGGTTGCTTACACATGCAATTTTAGGTCATCAAGTATGGGAAATTTCTTTGTTCCTCCTCTGATTTTACATCTTCAATTTGTTTAAGTTAGCTGTATGATCGCTTGTTTGTTGAATTAGCTTTTATCACATATTACGTCACCTGCTGTTGATGCCTAACCACTTGTCGGGAAAGTTCGTATTAAATAACTCATTTGCTCTAAACGTGACATGCTAAATAATATTTATTGAAAGAAGAGGAAAAAAAAATTCTTCCGTGGCTTTGATTGGTTTCCTTATGAAGGCTAACTTGAGGAGCCTTTCTTTCTTGGTGGATACGTTACTTTGTCCAGACAAGCTTAGAAGAAAATGAAGTTGCTATCAAGGAGTTTGAGCAGGCTGCTAGGAATAATTCATATAATCCAAATTGCCAAAATTTCCATCTCAAGTCGGAGGTTCTCAAGATTGGACTATGTTACAAATTCTGTAACTAACAGCTAGTGATTTGATATGATCATTATTCAAATGTTGACACGTAATTAGTTACTATGGAACATGATGATCGGCACAAAAGAGATAAATTATACTTTACAATATAGTGATAATTGCTTGGTTATAGGAGACGAAAATTGGTTCGCAATAAAATGAGAGTAACAAAAGTTTGGTTTGAATAAAACGAAAAATGGTGCAAAAGTATGGTTTATTAGCACTGCTACAATTATTGTCATATTATTATCTTTAGTTTAATTTTAACATTTTTATTTTTGAATTGCGGGTGAAATATGTATTTGAGGATCAAGGGCGGAGCCAAAATTGGAAGTCTAGGGGGCCAAACCGTCAAAGAAGTGATGCTTAAGTGCCAAATTCTGAGAAATACTTCACAAACCTAGGGGGTCAATGTAAAACATTTAACTTTAATGGGGCCAAAATACAACATTCTCAATATCTTGGGCTCAAAATATAAATATTGCTTATATAAATTTATCTTTATTTTGGGGCGTGCAGGGAATTTCAACATATCAGCCGATTACCAGTTTATACATACTATCCCAACCATTAGATTTATGTCTAATCCAACGAGCTGGAGCAGCTTTGCTGTTTGTTAAAAATATGTAACGTAATCGGAGCTCTCAAGTCATTCTTTTATAGAATTTCTTTAGCAGAGAATGGAGCTTCATAAATCAGCGCTGTAAGGTAATTTCTCTGGCAAAGCAATTAATATTTTACAAGAACTACAACTATACAACCACTAAAATTTAATTCACCAAAATTACACAACTTAGTTAAATGCGTGGTTGGTAGACATGCACATCCAACTTCAAGATCAACAAGTGAAGCTCGTCAAATGTTTCACGTTGCTCTATTATGAAGTCTGTATTTGGATTGAGCACGAGGCGTTTGAAAGTGAAACTTGTTCAATATTTTGAATTCTATGATGGCGGAGGAAACATTAAAGGCAAAGAAGAATCAAGTCATTAAACCCTGCAGAGAAAATTAGTGGCACCATTTTCAAACGCTGAGAAGTTTGAACAGAGCAAAATTTTTTCTACATGGAAAGTTAATAAATAACAGTACACTCATCTGCTGTTCTTTGTTCAGCAATTTCCCATTTTGACAATGAAAATCTTCAAAAGGTTAACCGCAATAGCAGGGCAGGATTCAAAGGTCAAGAGCAAATTAATGTGCAATGCTGCAAAATTAAATCATCTCACCAGTCAAAAAGTTAGAAGATGAATTTTATCTCTAAAAACTCCTTTTGACTTTCTTGTTGGGCAAGTTTGTGAGACGCGTTGCACTCTGTTTATTGACTTAGATAGCATAGATGCTTATATTGCAATGAAAGCCGAACCAATAATTGATCGTGCTTTTACCACCTTTGACATTTTTTCCAACCTTATCATCAACTTTTACGGATTCTAAGCAGTTCTTAGACTCCAAGTTAAAAAACTCTACACGCAAGTATGGGGAAAGCTACCTTACAACACACACACACACACTTGATGGTACAATAATCACAGTTCTTCGTTATTAGTCATAATTTATATATATATAGATATATATATAAATTATCTCTGCGTAGATTTGAAACTCATGCCCTCGTCATCATTAGGGTAAGAGCTCACTGACATCTCTCGACTGGCATTTATATTCCATTAATTATCATTTTTGTTATTAACTTTGAAGTTAAGTCTGTTCATTTCCAACCGTTCGATTTTGTTCAAATACCTAAAAGAAATGGTTATGAAAAAATGGTGGGATTTTCCTCGTTACTCGAAATTATATATATTTACCAGCAGAAAAAGAAAAAGGAAAAAAGGAAAAAGAGAGAGAGATTATGGGGGTAGGGGTCAACATGGCTGAGTTAAGGAAGCAGATAGTCTAACTGTCTAATGAATAATTTCTTCGACTTCTTTGGGGGGTAGTGCTTGTTGAGCCAGGATGCACGACGTGACCTGGGTATCATCATGTCATATTGGCTGTCACATTTGGTACATTACTAATGTCTCTTGTTTTGGGTTTCAAAATTCTTTTGGCAAATGAAGATTTTTCACATGACCTAATTATTAACCTTGTTCCACTACAAACCCACGTGCCCCGCCTCCTCACAGTTCACCCCTTGTTACAACATAGAGACACTTGAAAATCATCATGTCCGTGCACCTGTTTTCAAAGTTCAAAATTAGAGTAGCTATTATTATTGATTCGTACATTTGTTGAACTTTGAATCGATAATCTAAACTTTACGAAGGCCGCTTCGTATTGTTGGAGCTAGACTTTGGCTTCAGAAACAACGAAAGAAAAAAGAATTAAATTAGTTGTTGACGGAATAACATGCACTTCAATTATTTTTTGTATCACCGTGACATATTAGACTCCTTTTTTTGTTTTTTTGATTATTAGTTTATGTTTAGCAGCTAACCTCTATTCAAAATATCTGAAAAATATATACAGAAGCACGTGATTATGAACGGCAGCTAATTTCAGGCATGAATATATAATTATTATACTGTAAAAGTCTCATTTTTATTTAAAAAAAAATACTTTTAAGGTAAAAGATTAACAAATATAGAGACAATCATGAATGGAAGTAATAGTAGGGAGATGTCCAAAAATTAGATTTTCTTACCGTATATACTTAACTTAGGAAAATTTGTCCTATTACATTTATGTTGCAATTAAACAGCATCGTATGAGAATAGCCAAGACTCTCGGTTTTTGTATTTACCCTGGCAAGGCAAAAGAAAGAAATTAAGATTAGAACTAGATGGAGAAAATTCTACAGTCGAATTGTCATAACTTTCAGGCCAAGTTGGTACGTAGTTGTTGATCCTTATCTATTTCTGCTATATATCCCGATACCAGCAAAACTAGTTAATATATGGTACTTTATTGGAAGGGATCGTGGCACATGTTCACAGACTTGAAATTCCAGCGGACGGGGCCATGCCATGCATCCAATTGTAGTGAATGGAAAAGAGCGACAGTGATATAATGAAAATTGTGTCTTTATTAGTGTCTATGTTGGTTCCAGTAAGAGTTGCAGGAATGCATATGGGCACCTTATCCTGCTTCTGCTCCACTTATTGGCATGACCAGTGACAACATCTTTTTTTTTTTTCCAAATAATTAAATACGCGAAAGCAACCTTCAACTTCTGTCTTCTGCTCCACTTTGATCATCCCCCTGCGTTGTGGGGAAATATTTCATCACCACCATTCATACTAACCAGTACGGACTTTATTTAATTATCTATGTATGTTACGTCGTGGCTTGGGGTTCCGAACGCCGGTCGAAAAATTTTATTTAAAAAAAAAAAAAAAAAACTTTAGAGAAGATAAGATTTCTAATTGAAATTTAACTTTTTTTTAAATGTATGTTTTGGCCTCTTAGGTTTACGGAATTTGGATTTTAACCTTTCAAGTTTATATATTATTCATTTTGCACCTACTGAATCAAAATTCAATGCTTCTAACTAATTACGCCATTGTCTTTGAAATTTACTATTAAGATTTTACTATCTTGCATCTGTTGTAAGGTACAGCATATGGATACTATTCATGCTATTTTTGTTACAGCAGCTGCAAGATAAGAGTTCCCTTACTGTTAATAGCGCAGAGCTAATAAGATTTTGGTTCGACAAATATAAAATCTCTATTACGACCCTTGTCTTTTAACCTTTTTCGTTCTTCTAAGGGGTCATTCTTCAACGTAACTCCACCCCCCCCTAAACTAAAACATGCCTTGGTAAAAACCAAACGATGAAAACTTTTTTCTTTTCTTTTTTTTTTTTTTTTTTGAGAAGGAGATGAAAACAAATTAATTACAGACATGCCGCCCATTTTTCATTGCAAAGTTATGAAATCCCCACTAATATTCTCCGATCGTATCAAATCAATTTAATTTTCCCCGAAATTAAAAAAAAAAAAAAAGAAGATGAAAAGAAGTCAGAGCAAATCTCTTAAATCTTAATACACCCACGTGGCAAAATTATCCGCAAAACCGCGTTCTCTGATAGTTACCGTCTGACAGTTCATTGTGATAATATATATCATTAGAATATTTAATTAAACTGTTATATTATAACAAAAATTCAAGGTCAACCGACGCAGTCAACGATCTATGAGACTAAATATGATTCTCTAATAGTAATATGAAATAATGGGACCAGTAATTATTTTATGTGCATCTCTCTCTAATATGATGCAAATTTAATAGGAAAAAAAATGGTTTAAACTGAGCTGAGCTGAGCTGTTCCTCACCCTAAAACGCGGAAGACGGAGAGACAAGTCAAGTCATAAGTGGAGGAGGGACTACAATTGATGAATTGATTTGAAATTGTGACTCGTAAATACGCCACTCACACACCAACTACAATTTTATTATTATTATTTTTTCGGGTGGGACTTAATTAGATTAATTATTTATGTATATTTTGTATGGGAGACATCACGAAAAAATTTAGAACCCGGCGGGTTGGTTGTTAGGACTTGAACACTGTCTACACATGCTTTAAAATATGTGTAATGGTGAGTGATGTTGATTGAAAGATTAAATATGCGTGCTTTTGCATGCTTCATAGAAGCTTAGAAGTGATAGAAACCTATGCTATGATGCGTATCTAGAATGTATTCATTTATTAAGTAAATTTAGCTGTAACGCTTTAAGCCATGTGTGAATAAACAATGCATAGTTTTCTAATAAAAGATGAATAAAAACATTATAAGAAATAACAAAAAATAGAAACGGCATTCATTAAGATTTGGATATTAGAAAATAGATTGACATTCATTAAGATTTGGGTATTTCATAGTATAATTCAAGTGGGTGATTGATGGTCACATCTAACAATTTATGAGAGATCAAATTACGAGAGTGTTATAATTATTCTTAAAAATAATAAAGCATATTCGAGTGGTACATTTTAAGCGTAAATATGCCAACAAGATACTTTAGATATTAGCCCCAGTAAATATATACTTAAATGTTGGTATTTCAAATTATATTTCAAGAGACTCTTAATTTGAAATGATGTATAGGCAACTTCAACTTAGCACATCATTTGTAAAGTAATATTAGAGTGATAAGTTATTTTATATAACAAAGTAATATTGGTTAAATGAGAGTACTAGATAGTATGTGTAATTTATACTTCGCTGAACTCTCAAAATGGAATAGAAAGATATAGTAACTAGTAAGTTTACATTCAAGTAATACTAAATTTTTTTGTAAAAAAAATACATGTTGAATTTTCTTTATTTCATATTTATGTCAAAGTAATACTATTATATCAAATCTCTTTTATGCATATAAAAATTTGTGATTCTTTAATTACTCAACTCTTATTTGAAATTGAGGTTGAATACTTGTAACTTAAAAGTTACAGTACTAAAATATTTAATAAACACTAATTATTGTATCTTAAAAACTAAGTTGATTTAGTTTTACGGTATCCGAATAACAAAGAAGAACTCAATCTATTACAGTATAGTTCGAAGAAAAAATGGGGAATCATTCCACACTAGTAAGTAACCGCAAAGACTGCTGGATACTAAATGAAAAAACAGAGTGTGTGGGAATTAGGGATGGCAAATTGTACCCGCAAACTCGTAAATCCGCTCAAACCAGTCCGCTGCGGATAATTTTGCAGGTTGCAGGCGGGTTTGGTACTACAAATTGAAACTCGCACTTGGATACGGGTGAGTTTGGTATTAGCCCAATATCTGACGGATACCCGCATGGATATCCGGCAGACCTACAATATTTTTTTAAATATTTTTAATTTAATTTTAAATAAAAAATATTTAAATCTAAAAATATATAAAGAAAATAATGCAATTATGCAAAGTGCCAAATATACCAAAGTGTAAACATGTGTACTGTGTATAACAATACAAGTAGTATATGTAGCCCTAATAGTCATAAATTTAATTATTACACGTGTACTGTATATTTTATACTTAAATTTGAGAATTTGTATTGGATTGATATTGAAATTTTAATTTTTCATGTACATTGATTAAATTTAAAATTGAGTATGTTATGTGGAATTTGAAATTATTATTGTAAATGTATATAGTGAACATTTGTGAGTTTAAATATATAAACCTATAAAAAAATCCGCCGGATATTATTGCGGGTTTAGTAATTATCAAAATTCGCTGCAGGTAGAATTTTAAAAAAATTAAAACCCACTGTAAAATTATGGGTGAGTTTAATAATTTAAATTTTATATATATTTAAATTTAATAATAACAAACTTACTACAAATGGTGTCCATTACCATCCCTAATGGGAACGGGGAACAAAGCCACGGGATGTAAGAGAGAAAAACAATAATAAGTTGAGGATTGGCAAGTGGACCACTTCAGTCTTACGTTAAATCGTCGACACGCAGCGCAACACATCCAAATGATCCCCTTTTTGTTTTTCTATCATGATAAAAATGGACCAACAACTCCCGGAATACGCAAACTCACGCACTCATTGGACTGTCCATCAACATCACCTCAATTATGGCACCCCCGGTTCCAAATATTATTATCCACCAACGCACACGTTGGTAATACAGCATTTTATTCTTAAGTACTGATTTTTACCACCTAAATATGTATTGAATCGTTGGTATTAATTATGCCCATTTGACGTAAAGTTGTTATCACCAACGGCGGTGAGTACTTTCACTCGGAACCTCCGAAATAGCTTGTGCTCTCCATTAGTTTATGCATTCCACTTCCACAGAGACAACGACACTCACCTCCACTTCCGCGAAGATAACGACATTCCCCTCAAGTCCTTCGTTGTATCTTTCGTGTACATACTGATAATATTGTTTAGACAAATTATTAATGAAGAGCGCGTGCGTTTCCATTAGTTGGGAACTGGCTTTCTTAGAACTTTATCTATATAAGTCAATGGCTCATTGATTAAATTGTCATGCTTTCATGCTCTCCGTCTACAAAAGCCTGTGATGTTAGCCTGTCGGTGTGCTCCCTTCATATTCCACAGTTCATATATATATGTATAATATTACATCACTCATACAACAATCTAATAAATTATATGACGTACATGTTTAGGTTGAAAAATCTAAATCTAATGTAGATATTCTCTGTTTAAAAGTGCAAGTGTTAAAACATTAAGGGAACAGTTACTTTTATCTGACAATTAAATTATTACCAATTAATCATACATTGAGTACCTAAATTCAAAAAAGTAAATAAGATAAAATTTATTGTCGCTTGATTATATCCGAGTAATCCTCGTTTCACATATACTATTTGACATATGTTGTTGCTATTATATTTTGTAAGAATCCGTCCAATTCATAAAGTAGGGTTTTATTGCGCACAGATTACTGATTATGGGCGCTGTAACATCCACCTAGCTAACCTGTTAAAGCAAAGGAAACAATAATCATGCAACTAATCTAATGATCTAAATAACAGTTTGACAAATGAGTCTTTATTCACAAATTAAAATAAGCAAAAATAAGTGGAGTCAACTAATTTAATTGGTAAAATCTCTTCAGTTAGAACAAAAAATACGAGATTCAAATTCTGTTCATGGCTGAGCTGGCTAGAGATTTACTTTAATCACCAATGCTTACATGAAAAAAAAAAAAACTAAAAAAAAGAGGCTAAGTGTATAATAGCATATTGATTGCTTGCTTTAATTTAATCTAACTAAAACCCATTTTAGGAATGCAGTAGCTGATGAAATAAGATGTTTATACTATGTGGATGAAAAAATTAAGCTGCTATTTAGAAAAGTAATTTGTTGTTTTGTAAACTATAATTGTGGTTGCTGTGACTTTGAAAGTAAAGTATATGTGTTTGGTAAAGTATATGTGTTTGGTAAAAGAGTATATGTGCTTGGTAAATTTTATTATAAAAGTATTGTTTTATTATATTATTGACAAAAATAAACACAATTTTAAATTACTTTTTATTTATATGTTAGAATTTATGAAAAAAAATGATATAATTGTTTTTTTATTAAAATATTAAGATTATAATAAGAACTTTAAAAATACGTGGTGCATATTAATAAGCTGTTTATGAAAAACACAACTATCTACATGCTTTTAGAAGCTATTATCAAAATCAGCTTATAGCATTTCAATCTTAATACTACGGAAGTAAAAAATACTCATCCAAGCCAAGGACGAGGTTGGGTCGGACCCAGGCTTCACTTATTCAGTCCATGGTCCGACCGGAAACCCGAATTTTATGAAAAATATTACAAAATATATAGTATTTTAAATAATTATATTTATTTGACCACCCTCCTATTACATATGTTTAAAATTTTAAAGTTCATATCTTCAAGCCCAATTTTATTAAAATAAAATTTGATAATCATAAAATTATAAGATAAATTTTAAAAATATACATATATAACATTATAAAATTTGAAATTTGAATTTTTTAAACCCGAATAAAAAAAATCCGGCTCAATGTCGAGCTTTTTAAACCTATTCTGAGTGTTCATAAAATTTATCCAGACCAAATTCGGGCATTATTATATTTAAGCTTGACCCAATTTTTTACCATCTCTACTTAATCCCAAATGAGACCAATGAGAAAAAGAAATAATTAATTAAGAAAATTGAAAATGGAGTCACTTTACGGTCAAAAGAATCATCACCGTCAAATTCACTTATTTCACCATGTCGGGTTGGTGTCTGCTCAATCAAAAAAAAAATTTCTATATAAATGGGCATGCTATAGCCTTCACACATCTCTCCCTCTAAAGCAAACTAAACCTTCCCATCTCTCTTTCGATTTTCAATCACTCTCAACGCTGATCGGTTCTTTCAATCAACATGCTGTCCAGGAAAGCTAGCTGCGATTCTCATGGGCAAAATTCTTCCTACTTTCTAGGTTGGGAAGCTTACGAAAATAATTCTTATGATCAACTTCATAATCCCTCCGGAATCATTCAAATGGGACTCGCTGAGAATCAGGTCCGTAACTTTATTTACTTATTTACATCACAAATATAACATATTCAAAAAATAATCATAATAATAAAAAATAGATGTATATATTTTTGTCACATGTGATAGCAATAGCATCAACATGTACGTGGCCAGAATAAATTTATCTTGGAATATAATTGGTCTTCCTTTCTAACGCTGTGATATTTCTAGCAGCTTTCGTTTGACCTCTTTGAGTCGTGGCTTGCAAGCAACCAAGAGGCACTGGAGCTGAAGAGAAATGGAGAATCTCTATTCAAAGAGCTGGCCCTTTTTCAGGACTATCGCGGCTTCCCAGACACTAAGAATGTAAATTTCTAGCTTAGCCACTGATTATTAATTAATCTTAATTTTACTAGCAACGCCAGTATCGCTATAGCCTGTGTTAATAATAATAATCGAATTTTAACATGACTTGTGTACAGGAATTCGTAAAGTTAATGGCGACAATAAGGGGCAACAAGGTCAAATTTGATCCGAACAAGCTTGTGCTCACAGCTGGTTCAACTGCAGCCAACGAGACTCTAATGTTTTGCCTCGCAGACCCCGGCGATGCTTTCCTTCTTCCCACACCCTACTACCCTGGGTATGTATATAGTAATATTTAACACTTTAATTATCAAGTGCACATTACTTTTATTTCACATAATTTTGTTTCTATGCCAGATTTGATAGAGATCTTAAATGGCGTCCTGGGATTGAAATTGTTCCGGTTCATTGCTCAAGTTCAAATGGTTTCAGAATAACCATTTCTGCCCTGGAAAATGCCTATCAACAAGCCCAAACACTTAATCTAAAAGTTAAAGGGGTTTTGGTAACTAATCCTTCAAACCCCTTAGGCACAGCCATGACTCGCCAAGAACTAAACCACCTCATCACTTTCTCCAAGGCCAAAAGAATTCACATAGTGAGTGATGAAATTTACTCAGGCACTGTCTTTGACTCACCGGGCAGCAGCTTTATAAGCATCATGGAGGCTGCAGTGGAAAGAAACATTGACGAGTCCGATGATCTGTGGAGTCGCATTCACATTGTTTACAGTCTCTCAAAGGATTTCAGCATGCCAGGATTCCGTGTTGGCATGATCTATTCCAACAATGAAACAGTTGTTTCGGTGGCGACTAAAATGTCAAGCTTCGGCCTTGTTTCTTCTCAAACACAGTATCTACTCTCACGCATGCTCTCGGACAAGAAATTCACATGCAATTACATGAAGGAAAATCGGAGGAGGCTTAGAAAAAGAAAGGAAATGCTTGTTTCAGGACTCAAAGTTGCTGGAATCAGATGCTTAAAGAGTAACGCAGGATTGTTTTGCTGGGTAGACATGAGGCACCTTTTGGTATCCAACACATTTGAAGCTGAGAAGGAGCTGTGGAAAAAGATAATTTTTGAAGTAGGGTTGAATATCTCTCCAGGCTCTTCTTGCCATTGCAGTGAACCAGGGTGGTTCAGGATTTGCTTTGCCAACATCACTGAAGAAACACTACAGGTTGCATTGCAGCGCATCAAGGCATTTGCACAATCCCGCAGCTCCCAGATGCTGCAGCTGCAAAGGAGATCAATTATTGGCAAATGGGTCTCCAAATTATCTTCATCATCATCGTATGATCAGGAACCGGACCGTTAATTAATTAACTAGATAATAAATTAATTATTATTTAATTAGTCTTCCCGTCTAAATATTTCGTGCCACGATATATATCTTAATTCCATGCAAAAATTTCCTATCCTAGCGTACGAAACGCCACTTTTGGATCATCTGAGTTCTCTAAGCTCTGGCATCTGATCAACCAGACAGCAACGACACTTTAAAGTTGTTCCACAAATAAGGCGAGGGACTACTGGTCGGTAACAATCTATGCGATCATGGACCCACGTATGTTTTATCGGTTCAAGTTGAAAACAACTATGTATGTGTTGTGTCGGGAAGTAACGCGGACACTAGTGTTTACGTAAATGTAGTAAATTATTCGCATTTTTTTTCAGTTTAGTAAAATAAAGTAGTATTATTTACTGTTATATTACTTTCTATATAAAAAGTTGAGATAGGTTCCACTCAGGGATCCTGCATTTTAATTAAAGTGCAGATCTTCGAGTCATTTGATTCAAATTCAATGATTCTTAAAATTTACATATAGTGAGCCCTACTATGTGTAGATTTAAAATTAAAATAAATAAATAAATAAATCATTGAATCTAATGCCCAAATTAGAATCCCGCATTTTAATCAAAGTATGGAACCTCTTAATGTAGCATAACTTTATAAATTTTTTTTATAAGCAATTAAGCAAATAAGTATATTTCCTTGTGATTAGAGTTTCAATTTTAGTAAAATTGAGATTGGTGATTGGTGATTGATAAATAAATTTATAAGATACATTATCACCGAAAATCATATGACATAAGATATCTGAAAATTTATGAAAATTTGATCTAGTAAGGATCTTAATTCATTTTTTTTTTCAATGTGCTATATTTGATTGATGTTTTTAAGCCTCATTTAGTATTTAGGTGCTGTAACTTTTAAGTTATATGCCCTGCTGTTGGAAAAAGGCTTTAATTATGAAATAAAAGTTGATAGTATATAGTAAATATAATTTTTAAATAATATTTTTAAAAAATTTAATAAAAATATAATAGATTTTTTATCACACAAGTATAAAATCAAATCAACTTAACTTCTACGCTATAACAACTTGTATTTATCAAATGCTTTAACACTGTAACTTTTAAGTTACAGTTACTCAACCTCGAACCCAATTAGAACCTTAATTTTTTATATATTGATATCCAATAATTACAAATTACGGTCTTGTATTTTACTCGGTCGAAGATCAAATCTGTAGTAGATATTTTATAGGGTTGAAGATCAAATCAGTAGTGGAACCTGAGCGCGGGCTGCTTGCCCTACACTCCAGAGTTTCTTGTCCGCTAAGATCAAAATGAATAACTGACACTCCCCACTCCGCAGGAGGACGGGATCGATAGAGACAACTCTTCTCTTCCCTAAATCTAGTGGGCTTTCCCACACAAAGTAATGTTCTTGTCCACTGATCAGGTTTATTTGTCCATATCCAACTGAGGTGACCAAGGGAGGTCAGGCTAGGCCCACTTGCATTTATTGGATCGTATAGTACAGTAGGCCCAATACAGGATACGTGTCGCCACCCTCTTTGTTCGATGCTCGCACAAAGTCGATCAAAGATCGTGATCATCAGTCACCACCGACTCATGGTTAATTTCTTACGCTGGATCGCGAAACACTTATGACAAAATGCAAGTGTGTGGTATTTTATTTTACATAGATCTTCTTATTATTTTTCAAAAGAGTGACAAAAACCAGAAGTTTTACGAAAGCATTACTTTGGTCAATTTTATTAGATTCTGTCATCCAAAAATATGATTGGTTGATATATTTTCGTTCTTAATTTGTTTGTGGGAATATCATTATGATGGATTATGGACATATAGGTTGGATCTAATGCTGCCAAGCCTTCAGCATTTTTCAAATTTGAGTGCAATATTATCTTATCACAAGTAAATTAAATAAAATGATTCATGAATTCTATATATAGCTAGAGGTTCAATGAAGTTTGAGAAGTGAAATTGTCATTTAAAATTTCAGTCAATTACATAAGATTGGTAAAAAAGTCAAAGCCGGCCTAACCTAGGATCAAATCGTCCTAGCTTGAATATGGGCTTAGAAAATGTAAAACTAACATAAATTGGGCTTAAATAAGGGCATAGCAAAAAATTTAATTTATAAACAAAAATAAATTAAATTTAAATAAAAAACTTAAAATATTAAATAAATATTTTTTTATATTAGTATTTGTAATTTATTATGTTATGTTACTAATATTTTATGTATTGAACATTATTTTATTATGTATTGAATAATTATCTTTAATTTAAATTTTTTCTACTTAATTAAAAATTTATTTTATAATTAATAAAAAATTCCAAACCCAGTCCAAGTCCGACCTATTCAAATTTAGAAGGACTTTTGAAGTGCATGGGCTTCATTTCGACAATGTGGGCTTGGAGCGGACTTTTATAAAGTTAATCCCAAGCCCACAAATTACACAAATTACCAACCCTACCATTACAGAAGTAAATATCTTTAATAATTAACAGTCTAAAAGGGTAGTTGGGTGATAGGAATCTAAAATTATAAAGGACTAAAGTGGTATGTCTTCGAACTTCTGGTTTTTGATACATTTTGAATAAACAAGAAGGACTTACATCAAAAAACCCAAACAAAACAAAGGTATTAGAGAAGGATATAAATCATATAACTGTAATCGAGTGACGCGAGTCAGTTAATTAGTAAGAGACAGGTCGGCGGTTCCTAATTATTGAATCTCACATTACTGGACTCTTCTGTCCTTGTCTTCCACGTGGCGGTCCCCTACCTTTGACAGAATTGGTAATTTGAACCAGATTGATTATTGAACGTGTTAAGGTGACACCGTGGCATTCTCTAGATTCTCCGTGTCTCAACAAATTACGTGTTCGATGTAATGACGAACATAAACCTTTCTTTCAAGTAAATCCCAACTTCCTGTAAATTTTAAACGGAAAGAAAAAAGTATACTTGCAATTTCTAGGGCTGTAATTTTTAGTTTCTCTGACTTCAAATTTATGCAAATTGCTTTATGTGAAGTGGACGGAAAGCGTGGCAATGGAGTTGAAGTTTTGGCGGAAAATTCACTATTCAATTTCAGGGCTTTAAAGTCTCCTTACGTTCGTGGTCCCATAACTGCATAGGTACTCCTTTTTGACATTCTTCTGCAGAAATTGAATTTGATGTTGTTTAATGGGAATTAGCTTCTTGCGTGTTGAATGTAAACTCAGGAATTTTGCAGAAAGATTTGCTATTGACATAGTCATAGATTTTGTTGTAAATTCTGATGCTTGATTAGTTTGATTTGATAAATTGGAAGGGGATGGAGCTTTCTGCTTTCTTAACTTCTGTTGGAATCAATTCAGCAATAGCCATTTTGCTGTTTTTGCTGTATTCGATATTGAGAAAACAACCGGGCAATTTAAATGTGTATTTTGGACGGAGGCTTGCATTGGCCAGTGAAAGACAAAATTATCCTCTTAGCTTGCAGCGGTATTTACCCTCCCCAAGTTGGGTGGTCAAGGCTTGGGAAACAACTGAAGATGACGTATTGGCTCTTGGTGGCATGGATGCTTTGGTTTTCATCAGGATTGTTGTTTTCAGGTGATTTAAACATTGCCAATACTTACAGATGCCAAAAGCTTTTCCTGTTGTTGTAGTTTTACTGATCCTCAGAGGTATTTTTTTTCCACAGTATTCGAATCTTCTGCATCGCTGCTGTCATTTGCATGCTTCTAGTGCTTCCGGTGAATTATTATGGGAAAGAAATGATCCATCGTGATATTTCTTCAGAAACACTGGAAATATTCACGATTGCAAACGTCAAAGAAAGTTCAGAATGGTAGGAGCTGTAGATATATAATTTTTTTGGTGAAGCCACAAGCATGTGGACTTTTTTTTAAAAAAAAAATTCCTACAGAAACTTTATATATGCTTGCCTATTGATTATGGAATTTCTTGGGAGTTTGTTTCTTGCGATATTTAAGTTTTGCTGTGAAAAGGTTCAGAGAAAATTGACAAGATCAATTTCAGGAAATCAAATTTAACAACCTCACTACATTCTTTTTTTTTTCTTTTTTTGGGGGTTTCATTCTTAACTGTGATGTCAGTGCAATGTTTTGAACCTGCGGTAAAATGCATCATAAAAGAGAAGTGGTTACTTATTGTTTGTTTTTCTTTTTGTCTCAGGCTTTGGACTCATTGTTTTGCTTTATACGTCATAACCTGCTCGGCTTGTGGTCTCCTTTACTTTGTAAGGATTCAAAACCTGTATATCTCATCTTCCTCTCTGTTGTTACATTATATTATAGTAATTTTTTTAACAATTCTACTATTTTAAATATTTCCTCAATCAATTGATTTAGGAGCATAAGAGCATCAGTAGAACAAGATTGGCATATATTACCGGATCTCCTCCAAATCCAAGTCACTTTACAGTTCTTGTCCGTGCTGTTCCTTGGTCTTCTGAACAATCATACAGTGAGTCTGTGGAAGAATTCTCCATGAAATATTATGCATCAAGCTACTTATCACACCAAATGGTTCATCAATCTAGCAGAGTTCAGAAACTGATGGTGCGCACCTGCTTTGAGTGGTTTCTGATGGTGAAGCATGCATCAGAAATGTATTGTTAAATAGCTTTTTTAGATCATAATTTTCTTTAGCTGTTTTGTTGTGTCTCAAAATCAGTTTTAAACTAAAGAAATTTCTTGCACTTTTATTCTCTTGATTAAATGTTACAGTTTAATTTTGTAAATAATTTAGACTGAATAGATGATGTTGGAAGCATTGGATCTCAATATGCTGACTTTGACTTCCGCAAATCACTGCATGATCAAATTGACAGCCATAGAGTTCAGGATTGATCTATTATAATGATATGTAATGCAGGTTAATGAAAACATTGGAATTAGTTTAAGAGTCAAATAACATTATTTCTGTTTAATACGCCAACAAATGTGATCTTAGACCATACATTTTTTAATGGTAGCGGAATAGCTTGGAGAAAGAGTAACTCAAATAGTTGTTGGGTCCCAGAATTTAGAAAAGTGAATTAATCTAGGAAATATCTGACATTTTCAATTTGGATATCTGACCATGCTTTTTTCTTTTGGTAGAATGATGCGGAGAAGATCTGCCAGGTATTCAAGAGTGTTTCTGCTGAGCAAAAGTCTAAACCATGTTTACTGCCATGTTTTTGTGGAGCTCCAAGTTCTTTTGAAATCCTTTCTAACGAACCAGATAATGTCAGGAGGAACATTGGATTAGGTGTTTTGAATTTAGCAACTGAGAAGGTAAAAACTCTTGGCACAAGTTCAGCTAAAATTTGTGTTGTGCCGTCATCATTGTGGTTTCTCAACCTTAATGTTTTTGCTATCAACATGTTAGGTTCTGTTGGATATTCTTATATGTTGAATAGATTTTGTCCCGACTGATTAAACGTCTAAGAAAAGGCCTGATCATGTTATTTAAGTCTAACACGCTTCCTTATCTGCATGGCCAAAATTAAACCTTTTCCCTTAGCAATTCTGAGGCCCATAACATTCTGTGTTATTATTTGTTTAATCTGAAGTTTTCAAACATTTTAACATAAAAACTTTCAGTTAAGCTTTGATACCATGTCAAACAACTATTAATTTGAAAAGCTTTGATACCAAGTCTAAACCATTTTGAGAAAGCTATTATTTTCACTTGTCACATGGGTCACAAGTTGTATGGATCTGTTATGTTGCTGGATCTTCAGTTCCTATGTTGAATGTGCCTATATTTGCTATATTCTAAATTCCAATCCCCCTTCAGATAACAACATCTTGTAACCGGCAATTATCTTGATATGGCACCATTGTAATATGGGCATTAGTTTGGTTGTATGAATGCATTATATTATTAGTAGGTTAATATTTTTGTTTATAAATTTTACGGACAGAGATTTTTGCTTTCTAGTTTTGCCTGTTTATGCTTTTAAGTATTTTATTTGTCTACAAATTATATTTGGTAATATCCTTATGATTTCACTAGCTATTTAGTTTCAGTTTTGACATAAATGTAGTACAAACCTTTACCAATGTTGTCTACGCATGTTGGAGGTTAAGAGCTACCACAGTTGATAGAGGTGTAAATATCATGTATGTGGTATGAAATACTTGATTTAATTTTGTGTGTGTTGATATTCGTGAACGTAATGAATTTTATGTCTCTCTTGTTCTCTTTTTTGTTGCTCTTTATAAGCTGTAATTATGAAATCTGGGAACAGGGCAACATTGTGTTCTAATATATATATTGGTCTTTATACAGGAGATTGCAGTTGCTTTTGTTTGTTTCAAGACTCGCTATGCTGCCATTGTTGCTGCAGAAGTTCTTCACTCGGAGAATCCCATGTTATGGGTAACAGAAATGGCTCCAGAACCAAATGATGTTCTTTGGTCAAACCTTTCTATACCATATAGACAACTGTGGATTCGCAAAATAGCTGTACTCGTGGCTTCTATTGCATTCATGTTTGTTTTTCTTATTCCCGTAACGTTTGTGCAAAGCTTGACTCAACTTGAGCAGCTGTCTCATGCTTTTCCTTTCCTAAAAGGAATGTTTAAACAGTAAGTATTATACCATAATGGTGATTGTGCAAGTATTATGTGTTTTTTATTTGTCATCTGCTACATGCATTCTGGACATGCCACACCTGTTGGTGTAGAACATGGAGAGGATGTGTCAAGCTAAACATATTGCACGTAACAAACTTGATACGAAGTTCCGTGCAAACTAACTTGATAATGAGTAATGTATGATTTTAAGGATGTTGGTGGAAAGACTAATCAGTCAAAAATTTACATTTATATGGTATCTACTTCCTGTCCGGCACATCATTCAATTTTAGAGAAAATCCGGATGAGGAAAAAGCATTGTTGTTTATTTGACAGTCTCTGAACTATAGATGAATTTGTTTTTAACTTTTCTTGTGCTTATTATATGCAGAAAATTCATCAGCCATGTGGTAACAGGTTACCTACCAAGTGTCATTTTGATTTTATTTCTGTATACCGTTCCACCAACAATGATGCTGTTTTCAACAATTGAGGGATCTGTCTCACATAGTGGGAGGAAAAGGAGTGCATGCATCAAAGTCTTATACTTCACAATTTGGAATGTTTTCTTTGTTAATGTTTTCTCGGGTTCCGTTATTGGGCAGTTGACCAAGTTGTCAAGTGTCAAAGACTTACCCAAACATCTTGCTGAAGCGATACCAATCCAGGTGATCTCTCCATGGTTCTTGAAATGAATCAATTCTTTTCATATTAACCGCATTCTATTAATGTTATTCTGCTGCAAACTTTTATGTGGGCTCACTATTTGTTTCTATTTTGTCTGATTAAAGACTTTTTGTCTGATTAAAGACCGCCAAAATGATGACTGATGCATTTATTACATGGATTGTAATTTGAATCTATAGAAGTGTTGTGATTAAACCATTTTAATCTGGAAGATATCTAATATATGATTACAACAAGGTTTCCTGATATCATCAAGGGTGTATTCTCTAGCCCTCTGTAATTTGACTGATCATAATGAAAAAGAATTTTGTAGTTCCTGTATTTCCTTCACGGTATCTCAAAAACATAAAATATAATTCTAATTAAAACTTTCACGTCTGAATTGCTGCAGGTTGGCTTCTTCATGACTTATGTTTTAACATCAGGTTGGGCAAGTTTGTCTGTTGAAATCATGCAACCTTTATCTCTACTCCGGAACATTCTGAAAAAGTTTATATGCGGAATAAAAAATGATACACTGAATGGCACTCTATCTTTCCCATATCATACAGAAGTTCCAAGACTCCTCCTGTTTGGATTTCTTGGCTTCATCTGTTCAGTTATGGCACCCTTGATATTGCCTTTCTTGCTGATATACTTTGTACTTGCTTACCTTGTGTACAAAAACCAGGTTTGTATTTCCAATCTTACAATTTAAGTCTATACATTCTTCACTCTTCAATTCTTATATGCTTTTCTTCGGATTGCGTGCAAGGAGAGTGCTAATGGTCTCTGATAAAGATATAATCATTTTTTTCTCTGTCATCTGGAGTTTTTATACATTAACCATTGAGCTTAGTGAAATTTTTTAATTGAACCTCTTTTTTTTTGGGTTAAATAAATTCCATGGAGTGGGGCTGGATTTTTGTTCTAGGTTCAGTGGACACCCCGAAATTTGTTTCATAGTGTCATGTTTGAAACTCAATTATGTTGTGTTCAACAATCATTTTCTCAGCTTTCTTGTTTATAGACCATAGAGAAGAACTATTAGTAGCTTTGGTTCTTTTTACTTCATCATGTTGACATGTTTTTAGTTGCTACCATCAGGGAGCTATAGATTATCTTCATCTGTCTACTTTCAAGTTTGCAGAATACAGACAACAGTGAAATTAACTTGTTGCAGGTTTATTTTTCAGGACTATACTTGGTGGCTAATGTGATCATGTCATATATGTATTTATTTTTTATCAGTATTTTTCATCCTATGTTAGAAGTTAACCTAGTGACATGTAGACAGATAACCAAATCATTGAGTTCGTGTCACATGAAACCATTGAAAAGGTTTAACAAAAGAGTTCCTCCCTGTTCATTAATCATCACATGAAAGTTTCTTGTTGGAAACTTATCTCCATTCTAGTGCTGCATTTACTTTGTGTTTCTGTAAAAAAGGAATGGAAAACATTTGCTCAGAACCATTGATGGGTACCTATTTGTTATTGCTTTCTCTCTCTGCGTGTGTATTTTTTGCTAGTGTTGATTTTGCAATTACTTTTTCCAGATTATAAACGTGTATAAAAAAAGTTATGAAAGTGGGGGCCAATACTGGCCAATTGCTCACAAGACAATAATTGCTTCATTGGTATTGACACAAATTATAGCTCTTGGAATCTTTGGGATTAAACGGTCACCAGTTGCATCTGGTTTCACTATTCCACTTATTGTCGGCACTCTTTTATTCAATGAGTTCTGTAGACAACGATTTTTTCCTTCGTTTCAGAAGATTTCTGCACAGGTACCATGGAAATTTCTTCCTTTTTATTTTTGTGCATTCGTGTGTGTTCGTGTTCCAAGTTTGATGAGTTGTTTTTTCACCAGGTTCTTATGCAAATGGATCAACAGGATGAGCGGGGTGGGAGGATGGAAGAGATTTATCAACAGCTGAAGTCTGCTTATTGCCAGTTCAGGTTAATTTCTTTGGATTTGTGTAACACTGGACAAGCAGACCAGCAAGGGGACGGGGATGGCATCCAAGATCCAGCGGCAGTGATGGCAGGTTTGACTGAAACAAGTGTTGGGACACTCCCTCCGTCTGAAATCAAAAAATAATTACAGTTGTCTTTTACTTTTCCAGAGATTGAAACAGCAAGTAGATGATACTTGGACTGCTGATTGCTATATGGATAGTCGAGGACCTAGTTCAAAGTGAATCCTGTCTACCCATCATGAAACATTTAAATTCTGATTGTCCTTGCTGGTGAAAGGTGCATCAAAGCATTATTTGGAATATATTTGTACAGAAACAAGCAATGTACAGAAGGTAGAACCAGGATGCAAAATTCAGTTATTTGCATGCAGATCAGCCTTTAGCTCTCTCTGTTGTTTGTAAATTTTACACCCAGATTTTTTTGGTATGCATGGGTGCGGAAAGCTGTCTGGTCTGACAGTTGTGTGATTCATTGAAGAGGGTAAAGAACAAGAGGCAAGTGCCTTCTTGAACTCTCGAGAATTGAAAGAAGTGAAAAGAAAAACAGACGCCTTGTTGTGAACAAGCTTCAGAATTTTGATTAGAAACTTTTTGGTACATCCAATATACAGATGAATTTGAACCATTTTTATTTTTTTTTCATTTTTTTCCCAACATGATTTGGGAGAAATTAACCTCCTCAAGCGAATGTTGCTGTACATAGAAAATTAAAACACTAATTACAAGAATTATGGCACAAAAATGTAAAGCATTGTCAAGCAACAGAAGTGAGCGTTCAATGGTTCAATGATTGAGAGACATGAAGCATACATTTTCATGTACAGAAGCAACAAAATTGTACTGAATTCAACCTTCGGCATCCTACGGGCTAAGTGGCATTTTGATTTGATGTAGAATTAGAATTCTCTTCACTGGATTGATCTTTTTCAATTACTTGCATAACTGCCGCAACGCTTGCAACAATCCCCCATTTCCAACGTGCACGAGGAATACTCGTTGTGTTACCGCAAAAGAGGCAGAGACTAACTTGACAAAAACAAAGAAGCAACTGATGCTTAAAAGTTGACGCTCCTGATCCTGTCCCTGTCGTTGAACAACAACAAAACGAAATCAGAAAAAGATCAAGCATACACACGGCGACAGGATGAATAAGAAGCTAATTTTAATTATACCTCAGTTCCAGGAAAAAGTTGGTTTAATGTCTCTGTGAAAAAGTCAGTCAACAAGCAGCCAACAAGGAGACCGAATGGAATCATCAGTTCTTGATTTGTAGAGATGGAAAATAAAACATCCGACAAGGAGCTGAAGATGAAGAATGTAACAAGAGACCACTTGAGCGCTTTCTTTCCAAGTAAAAGCAACCTCTCAAACAGTATATTCTCAGCTTTCTGCCATTGAAATTGCTTCACGGGTTCGGGCACAGCTTCCCACAACCTCTTTTTAACGGTTCCCAATTCCAATTTGGCCTTGTTTGGTTCGTCAATCTGCGCCGTTATTGAACATTTGGGAAGGATTTGGTGGCGGAAATGGACTGACAGTTTCTTAATCTGTACGTATAAAATGAACCAACAAATGCTACCCACTTAGACATTAAAGGAAAAAAAAAATGGATCCACGATCAATAATCTGCCAAAAATATAAATATATATTAAAATAGAAGGAGAAGGGTACCTGAAATTTGGGACTGGGAGTGAAAGACACTGCTACTGGCACGGGTGCAGAACTTGAAGACGCCAGAACCGCCATCACTGTTAGCGGCATCACCTCACCTGAGCTTTCTTCTTTCTTCTTTCTTCTTTCTTCTTTAGGGTTTATCAGGTTTGTTATGGGTACGTAAAATGGTTCTCGGCCCATTATTAAATTTAGATTAAAAATTTACTCACTATAAGGCCCGTTGAATCTTGTTATATTATTATATTTTTTTTTAAGACAGTAGTTACAATCGAGTTGTTCTACCATAAAATATTAATGATGGCTGTCAAATTATAACGGTAAATATGAATTTAATATTTATATGGATAATCAGACGGTAATCATCAGTGTTATATTATAGAGCAGTTTCAACATAATCGGGTCGTATTTTTTAAAATTGATTTTGGTTGTTATTAATCATCGGGGCCATCATCATCATCATCATCAATACCATTGGGGGAGAAATGAGGTGTATATTTGGATTTGAATCTGATTTCAGACTCGGATACGGATCAATCTACATTAATTGACTGCCTCCGTTCTATTGTTGCTAGTAAATAATATTACTTTTGTTTTAGATCTTACAAATGATTCATAGGAGATCTGCGCTCTTTTTCCTTTGATATATACATTTTGCCTTAGGAAAAAATCTACCTCCATTCAACTGTACAATTAGGGGAGGATTGGGTCCCATATATGAGGACTCTATTCGCTAGCTTCACTGATGTGAAGACAATGGCTCATCACTTGGTCAAAGGGAACCATTATTAATTGAATCATAAAAAATCAAAAAAAGGAACAAGAGATTTTGAGTTAAGAGTTACATTTATTTCATTTGATTTGTATTGTATACTGTACAACTAACATGTCAAATGAAACAACCAATCGGCTAAATTGATGATTACGGTGACTGTTAATTCCCTAAGTTATTTTAAAAGTTGTTTGGAAATCAGCTCATTTTCTTAGAGATTCGTATAATTGTATAGAAAAAGACGGTTTTATTTTTTATCCGAAAATTTAATCATCGTTTTTAGGTAAATAACAAAGAACATAGAATAATGGAACGTTGCATATGCATTGTAAGTTTCAAATATTTTGCCTAATAAAAAAAATTTCAAATATTTTGATGATATCATTTATGACCCCAACACAAAATGAGTAACAGGGCTTGTGCTTGCTGGCTTGTGGTACTGACAGTGAGTATTGTTTTATAAAAATAATTATATTTTAATTCACTGATTAATAGAAACAATTATATTCAGATAAATGGATATAAAAATATTATGATAAAATAAACCCCGATTGATACCAATAATTATATATAGGTCATGGCTATCTTAATAGATCCTGTAATAATGAAGATATGCTCAACCTTAGAACGATTTTAATATAACCGGACCGTTACATATATATACTTTTTGTCTCTGCCGCATTCTTTCAAATATTTTTGGGATTTTTTTTTTTTAAATCGCTGAACTTTATTAAAAGAGAAACAAAATTACAAAATAAAAAGCAGCTAAACAGATACAGATAAAGTCAGTACCAACCAATGAATCAGCAATAGAATTTCCTTCTCGTCGTTCGCGATAAACATGCTTGACCAATTTAATTTAGTTGGTTACAAGTTAGTTGACCAAATTGCATTGAAGGGGATTCGGATCCGGAATGAATATTGGAGCATGTTAGGGTGTGAACAAACACATGGTTCGCTATTTTTTTCATTTTATTTTTTCAAAACTTCCATGTTCTATTTACTAATACAACCAATATATGAACTTTATCATAAATATGTATGCGTGTGTATATATATATATATAATCCAAAAGAGCGATCAAATAATGTAATATATTTTTAAGTTGTAACCATTCCAAAAATTTGTTAAAATATTGCATCATGTCAAATCACTCGAGGTGATGTTCGTATTTCTTTCATTTATTAAGACCTGCTTTGATAGGATCTAAAAATACATGGGAACTTTTTTTTGCATAACATGAGACCGACAGCATTTTTTAATGACATTTTCTAAGTAGGCATAGCATCATTGGCGTTTAAATTCGATTTTTAAACCTCTACAGTCCATCCTTTCTTATCCTCAATGGCACCCGTTTGAATTCCTACGAGAGTCGAGTACAATTCCTGGTACACCGTGCGTGGCCCCGTTTTAAATTCAACCCTGCGTAGGCTTAAAATCCCATGAGAAAAAAACCAGCTAGAAAATGGCAAAATCATATAAATTAACTCGCAACACATTGTCCCATTTAACGTTATGTACCTTTTATTTTGATATGTGATACTGCCCACTGGAGCAACGACTACAGCGGTTCCAGTGCAAAATACTTGGTCAGCGCTGATCAATTCGTCCACAGGAATAACACGTTCCTTAACCTGTCACAAGAGCAAAATGTTACCGATTCAGAATTTGAAGGAGTTAATGTGTTCGTTTTTAGAGATTTATAGGCTGAAAAATGAAGATATACGGTCACCTGATAACCACGATCCCTGGCAATTTCAATTACACTTCTTCTGGTGATGCCTTCAAGAATAGTTCCATTTGCAGCAGGAGTTGAAATTACATTGCCCTGGAATGATTTTGATAAATGCACACCATTCGATCGAGGAAGCAAAGGGACTGCATGTGATATCATACATATATGGGTATGTTTCAATTAACAGGACGGTACCTTTACAACAAAAATGTTGCAAGAAGAGACTTCCTCCACATTTTTCCTGTTGACCGAGTCAAGGTACAAGACATCCGAAAATCCTCTGCTCTTGGCTCTGATTAATGCTTTCAAAACCTGCAGGCAAAGATAACGCGTGACAACATACAGGATACGCGAAAAAAAAAAAAAACTTAATCCCTGATTGAGCTTTAGATTTTCCTGATTCCTGGTGAAATTAAGGTGTTGCTGAAATGACAATGACTACAAGCTTCTCTACGAGTGTTGGAGAGAATTCGCTTACAGGAGCATAATTGCTGATTGCTTTTACCCCTCCAGCGCCACCAGGGGCAGCGCGGACAAATTCCTCTTCAATGTACAAATTCAATGGCGCCGAACCTTCCTGTATTAAAATATTTAAATAATTAAATAAGCCCTCCAATTAATCTGAAATGCGTTGTATTTAAAATGGTGCACAAAATTCACCTTGAAATAGTTTCCGACGGGCGAAGCATAAATGAGGAAAGTGTATTCAGGTGCTGGAGCCAAACCCAACACAGGACCACTTCCTATGAGCAAGGGCCTAACGTACAGCGTGCCTTTGCCTGGAGGAGGAACCTGTGGCAAGCAGTTGTGTTTTAAATTAAGATAAAGTTATTGCGGTAACAACTAACAAATATGTTTTCGACAAACATAATCTTAAAAAGAGAAGAATCATTGGTCATTACCCAACGCTTGTTAGCAAGAGCTATTTGTTTCACGGCGTTGACGAACTGTTCAACGGAGGGTGACGGCATACACATCCTCTCAGAACCCATCTTCATACGCATAGCATTTAGATCTGGCCGGAAGAGAAGAATACGCCCATCTTCCGTCCTGTATGCTTTTGTTCCTTCATACACTCCCTGGAATTTTTTTTTTTTTTTTCCAAACACCACTGGATTGGTCAACAGATTGACTCAAGAAAAGGTAACAATAGACAATAGTCAATAGCTAGCTAGTCTTTACTGCAATTAATACAAAATTGTTTGTTCTGCTTTACTTAATCAGGATCCACAGTACATGTAATCGTCTGATCTAAATGTATCTGGAAAACTGAGTTGGCGCTTGCCTGTCCGTAATTTAAGACCGCTGCTGAAGGGCTTAGCTCAATGTTTCCGTACCGACTAAGCTGTCCTTGTTTGAAATTTTGGTGATGAGAACATTTCATGATGTACATATAGTCAGCTGGGATGATACGAAATCCAAGATTATCCCAGTCCAAATCAGCATAATCATCATCACTGCTGGCATCCTCATCCAATGACATAAGGCCAAATTTAAAAGCATTAAAAAGCAAAGACTAAAGGAGAAAGAACATTTCACAAGGTTGATATTACTAATTATGTTAGCAAAATTATGAAGAACATTTCACAAGGTTGATATTGCTAATTATGTTAGCAAAATTATCAAGCTGCATTGTCAATAGTCATATGGGTTACCTCCAAACAGAGGGTTTGCCCAGTTGTTGCAGAGAGGCAACATGAGATGTATAGCAATAGTAAGCTCCAAGCTGCCCAACACACCCAAAAAAAAAAAAAAAGTTATTTCCTTGAACTTGGAAGGTACATCACCTAACTGACAGCTGTATCCCTGAACCTTATCTCTCAAAGCAGGACACGAAAAAATAGAAGAACCTACGACTAAACCTCAGAGGCAACTCGACAATGACTTGTGGTACTGAAACTACCATTCTGATTTCTGAACCTTTTACCAAAATCTCTGCCCTACGATGATTTATCAGGCAATATATTATGAGCATACATGAAATTAATAAAAGAAAGAGAAACAAAAAAAGAGAAGAAAAAGACCTTGGACATCAAAGAAGAAGAAGCAGGTCGAAATGAGTGAATCAAATTGCGCAGGCATGCAGCACGACCCTTTAGAATCATGATTCTCGTGTTGCAATTTGCGAAAATGTTCACGCCGTTTGTTAGAGTTGATAAACGAGAAGAGAGAAGGATGCAGAATTTGCAAATGCAGAAGCAAAGCGGCAAATATATATACCCATAAGGCAGAACAATTCTACACGCATTAAAAAGGGACCAAGTTAAGGTTTACCTGAAATATGGTTTTTGTAGAGAATTTACTTTTTGTCTTGTTCGTTATTAGTTTATTACTAAATACGAGGGATAAGCGGGACTTGGCGAAACATATACATAAACATATCCACCATTGACAATGTTTCATTTTCTGCTCATAATTCCACATCAGATATGTCGTTGATACGCATTTATCCTTTTGTAGAAAATCTTTGGCACATATGGTCGAGGGATTTAAAACTTTCCAATAGGATCAAGACACATTTATAGCAAAATAAAATTAAAAAATTGCACGCCACATTATTATTCTATTGATTAGTTATATCTTAATCTCATGCGTTACATCGGAAGTACGAAAGTATTTTCCGTTATTTCGGTAAATTGAATTCTGAGGGTCACATATGATAATGGGACGATCCATTAAATTAAAAAAAAAAAAATTGCAAGTCGCATCCAATTATTTATTAAGAGTCGAAGAAGCATTAATGGGGTCCAATACTATTAATGGCCCGCGGAAGTCTCTCTCTGACTCGACGACTCGAGACATCGATCATTTAAAAAACAAAGGAGGCGTCGCCGTTGGTAGATGGAATGCGTATAAAGAGTGCAATTGATATGAAAAGAGGGTTAATAATTTATTTGGACTGCTAGCAATCTTTCATTGACTTGATTTCCCTTGATTTGTTGCTTGATCTGAGGAATTAGAATCTGCTCTCACACAATGTATGTCTCATTGGTTATTTCTTGCCTTTATATATATATATATATATATATATATATATATATATATATATATAAGTGATTTTTCAATTAAAAATTCCTGACTATATTAGAGTTTATATTTTTTTTATCTTTTAATTGATCTTTGACTTTAATAAAATTAAGGATCTCTTTGACTTTAATAAAGTCAAAGATCCATGATTAAAAAACTACTAATATATATATATATATATATAATTTCTAATTATATTAAAATTAAAAATAAATTAAAAGATAAAAAAAAAAAACATAAAGGATCGTACAATGCAGAACTAAATATATTATATTAAAATATATTTTTTTGTCGCTTACTTTGTCCTGAACTTTAATATAGTTAAGATATATTAGTACAGATTCTAAAATATATACATTTGGGATTGCATTAAATTCTCAAATAATCAACTATAGTACAGATTCTCAGATATCATTAGCTTTCAAGATAACAGATCGGATATTTTCAGACCAAGATATATACTTGGCTACTCGCATGCTGATGCTTCATGCTGAAGCCAGGTGCATGCTTCTGTTCTGTTCACTGCATATCCGATGAATGTGTGGAGCTTAATCAATCTCAACTGTCCAGCCCTTGTTGTCTTTAATGAGACCTGTTTGAATTCCGACGAGGGTCGAGTATAGTTCCCGACACACGGATTGAGCTCCCGTTTTGAATTCAGTTCTGCAAAAGCGCAAGCAGTGTGTGATCACACAAGTTAAAAGAACAGATGATTGCGAGCTATTATCCACGCCTTTGCTCGGTGTTTGTTATCTAAATGTCATTAGTTGGTTCTTGTAGTGGCAAGACAAATTGCAGCCACTATATGTAATGTAATTGGTAATTACCTTTTCCCCCGATATGTTATGCTGCCTACTGGAGCAACAACTACCGCAGTTCCTGTGCAAAATACTTCATCAGCCTCCAGCAATTCATCGACTGGAATTGCACGTTCCTCGACCTGACCCAATTTGAATGTTTTTAGAAGGTATGCACCAAGGACAAGATACAAGCTGAATCGATAAAATATGATTCTTGATGAGTAAAAGAAAAGAGATTACTAGATCCTGTTATCAAAACTAGAAACCACCAATTGTGAAAAATTTTAGAGGAGAAAGATGTACAACATGTCATTTAACGTATGGTTCAAAATAATAAAGGAAACTAGGCTAATTTAGAGATTGGAATAGTACCTGGAAACCATAATCAGAGGCAATTTCAATTATGCTTTTCCGAGTAATCCCCGCAAGAATAGTTCCACTTGTAGCAGGAGTGGAAATAATATTGCCCTGAAAAGATTTTAAGATAAACAGTGGGAAAAGATAAAGCAAAGATATAAGAAATAAAGTCCAGAATTTCGAATCTGACAGTACCTTTAAAATGAAAATGTTACACGAAGATACTTCCTCCAGATTTTTCTTATTCACTGAGTCAAGGTACAAGACATCAGAAAATCCTCTGCTTTTGGCTCTGCTTATTGCTTTCAGAACCTACATATATAAAACGTCAGTTAAGGTACAACGTAATAAAAAAAAGGTTCACAATTGGCGGCAAAAAAGACATCACACTTTATAAAAAGAAAACTAGTTCCTCAGAGGTTGAATTAAATTAATGCTAAAAGATCCTTATATAAAAAAATAATGGCTGGCAAGGTGGTGTTGGGGTGGTGTTGTGATCATTCAGCTTATTTACTAAGAACATGAAAGAGAAGTATTCGCTTACCGGGGCATAGTTAGATATGGCTTTAACGCCTCCAGCTCCACCAGGAGTTGCACGGTGAAATTCATTCTCTACATACAAGTTCAAGGGAGCCAAACCCTCCTAAATCACACAAACAGATTAATATTAGCTCTCCTGTCGAAAATTCAAAGCCGGAGTAAGTTTCACGAGAAGAAGCAGCCACCTTGAAATAGTTGCCAACAGGAGAAGCAAATACAAGGAATGTGTATTCGGGTGCCGGAGCCAAACCTAATATAGGACCACTTCCCACAAGTAGAGGCCTTATGTACAAAGACCCTTTCCCAGGAGGAGGAACCTGTTATTTTCAATTTTTTAACTAACCATAAGAAGAAGCGAAACGAGAACCGAAAATTCTTGCAAAGAAAATGTTTATAAGTTAAATTACCCAACGCTTATTGGCAAGAGCAGTTTGTTTCACGGCATCAATGAATTGATCAGTTGAGGGAGAAGGCATGCACATTCTTTCGGCACCAATTTGCAAGCGGATGGCATTTTGATCTGGACGGAAGAGAGTGAGTCGCCCATCTTCCTTTCTGTATGCTTTCATACCTTCAAAGAGTCCCTGTGCAGATATTGTATGGTTAGCTATGTTTTTCTTTTTAAAGAAAACTTCTAGTTCTAGCTATAAACTTGGCTGAAGTTGTGAATCTACTTTGCCAGAAACCAATTTGTGAAAACGAATCATGTAAAATTTCCAATCTGAAAACGGCTGCAAACTAATCAACTGAATCATTAAAGTAGGAAATAATGGATCAAGAAAGATATGGAGCTCGCCTGCCCATAATTTAAGACTCCTGAAGAAGGGCTCAACTCAATCTTTCCATAGCGACTTAGCCGTCCTTTCTCAAAATGGTCACTAGAACATTTCATGGTGTACATGTGGTCAGCTGGTACAAGACCAAAGCCAAGATTATCCCAGTCCATATGATCAGCACTCTTATCGTCACTAAACAACAAAAGCAAAAATCGTTAGGACAATACAGTGGAGTCAAAGACAACAGATAAGTTCACAATTTTCAAATAATTCCCTCGCTCCTTGTTATCGCACCATTCTTACAAACAGTTCAAGCTACAGAAGTTGTTCAAACCAAGGCACAGAATTCATAAATGGAGAGCATTACAGATTGAACTCATTCATTTGCATGGTTAGGACATCGACTGTACAGAATTGCCGTTATTTTATAACCAAAGCATTAAAATAATGCTGTAGAGATGGTTTGCATTTATTTGTACTTTTTGTAACGCACAGTTACCTGTAAGCAGATGGTTCACAAACTTGCTGCAGAGAAGCAGCAGCCTGGGACGTGTAGCTACAGAAATCTCCGGACTACAAAAGTTCATGAAGATAAATGGGTTAAGTGACTTCAACTTTGAAAGTACTAAAACGTTGATTGATTAAATGATTCAAACTTGGCGCAATTTTGAATTATTGACTCCAAAGAAGAAACTCCAAGTCCAAGTCCAAGTCCAAGTCGAGGATATCTTGACTAAAGTGAAAAGCCTAACAACGAACCTTGAGAAAAGCAGAACCAACTCGCAAACACTGACTAAAATTTCGTAAGCACGCGCTTCGAATCATTGTTGCTCTCATCATTCTTCTGCGAAAAGGTATAGCTAGATAATTGAGTACTATGAAGCACGAACGGAACAGATTCCAATTCCAGAAGAGCTGTTAGCTTACGTATATGGAAAGTGCACGAAATGAAACTAATTTATAGTGGGCTACAGAGGAAAATGAATCGCCAAATGTCCAATAATACATACAGAGAATGACACGGAACCACCCAGGAGCCAGGGTTGACTTAACCAATTAAATGACAGATGTGCTATACTTATCTTTATGAGGGGATTAAGTGAATGAAAAAGTTGGAGATGCTGATGCACGTCAAAACCCAAGGCAATGAATGTACTTGGGCTTGGTCTTGGCTGAAGATTCCACGTCAGAAATAATTCAAGAAAAATGCTGTCAAAATGTGACATGTTTCAAAGAAAAGTGAAGTCCACACGCAGCTGTCCCCTCGAGCTTATTTTGATTTCCCGCCAACCTGATCTTGATAGTGAATTATCAAGTGGCACGCAGTTACGGGCGGACTCAGTAAAGGTACATGAGGAATTTTAATTTATTTTAAATTATTTTTTTAAAAAAATATATTTAAATTTTTTTAATGAGTTAAATAATAAAAATTTGAATATATTTTTTTATATTATAAAAAATTTGTAGTTTAGTGATAAAAATATTATTTGATAGTTTTAGAATTTTAGTTTAAATTTCTATAACTATATTATTTTAATTTTTTAAATATTTTATGAAAATTATTTAGAAAAATAAATATTTTCACGCATGTAAAATAAATAATTTATTACAATTATTATTTAAAATTTAAAAGAAAATAATGAAACTTGAGTTTATAAAACTTAAAATGTATTTGAGTGAATATTTAAAAAATCTAAATTAAATAAATTTTTTTAAATCAAGTCCCATCCAATTTAGTTATTTGAGTCCGCCACTGCACGCAGCCAACTACTTTTAGTCAGCATCGACCACAAGTCCAGGGAAAGAAAAAGAAAATACAAAATGAATTTTATGGCTGATCAGAAGATTTTTTTAAAGAAATTTACCGAGATTCCTTGCTAAAAGTTTAAGGAGGAAAAAATTATAGAGAAAGGCTACCCGTCCCACAATTTTGTTAGCCATAAGCTGATTATAAATTACCAATAAAGCAAGAGTAATCCAAAGAAGCCTCAATAAGTATTAAATTGTACCATGATATTGATCATGATATGATAACAAGTCGAGAGAGCACCTCAGGATACCATCTACACCAATAATTCGTCTTCATGTGCACTGTTGGATCAGTACAAAAAATGATGTGATAATTCTACAGTGATGGTCACCGGCTTTCAATTTTGAGTTTTTTTTTTTTAAATTATGAACTGTTGTTAATTTTCTAATATAGATCTTATGCAATCATACCTGTTTGTCGACGTTGGTCTGATCTCTGAAGGCCTAAAGCACAAATTGGGCCTACATGAAGGCCCAATGAGAACAATGGTTGCTTTCGTTGGGTCTTCAAGATATTTACAAGTAGTCTAAATGACAATTAATTTGTTCCAAGCAAGCATTTAATTTAATAGGAGAGGGAGGCTCAATTACAATCTTTTCTCTCTCTTTCTTTTTTCTTTTGGTTTATATGACTACTAATTTAATAGGTAGGATGTCAATTAGTTTGTTCTTGGTGCAAAAGTGCATTGGTCGTCGGTTATTAAATGTCCTGTTCAATAATTAAACTTTACGAAGTATGTGTTAATTGATTTAATTGGTTAAATTTTGATTTTGTTAAATTATTTATCATTTAAGAGTACAGATTATAGCAAGAGCAAGGAAGAAAATAAATAAGAGATATAATGTTGAAGCACGATTTTATTTAATCTGAAGTATTTACAAATAAAGAGATAAGTCCTCCTCTTATAGTGGCATAATCATATAAATTAACCAAATAATTAGTAGTAAATGGATACATCATTAGTCATAAGTTCTTATGAGATAGTAGAAGAAGAGACGAAGAATTATTTGATAGAGAGACAAAAGATTGTTTTGATGAACATTCACGTAATTATAATTATTTCATAACAGATTTGAATTTCCTCATTCAAATAGTATAATTTTCAGTTATGCTACTTAAAAAACACCCAAGGTCATTAATTAAGAAAATTGTTCTAATTTCTTAATTGCAAACGCGCAATGAAATGGTAATAAAACTTATCCGAATGAAGATCCGGACATTAATAGCTAGGGACATTGGGTGTTTGCTAATCCTCCTATAATAAATGACTTCTTCATCAATAGGATTGGATTCTATTTGGATTTAATTTTGAATTCACAAATTTGTAAGTATATAATTAGGACTTAAATTCATAACTGAGCTAGTTTATTAAAAAGAAATTATATATTATTATACATACATGTCTGGTAGAATATTGGAAGAGTTAGCTAAGAATATAGATGAACTCAACACTAGATCCAAATTCAATATAATTAAAGATTCATGCATTGCTCTTTATTCATTCATCGTTAGACATGACAGTATAACTATTACTAGACATATGTGTATGACTATTATCTTGATTGAAATATATGTGTGACAAGAAAATCATGTAAACACGAGATTGCTAGATTCTGCGAAATCCAATGGTCTTTTATTCATAAAATTATAGGTTCTTCAATTAGTACAGAAAATAATAACACAATATAAAGCGTAGCTGCTGCCCAGAAACAACAACAACAACATTAAGGGAATCAAAATCGGTAACCTATGTATTCCTTAAAGAAAAAGGAACAAATAGTCCATTCACAAACATCTTTTTAAGATTTAGAGGATTAAATTTGTACATGAGATAGAGAGTCTGTGTGCTAATTAACTAAACTGATTCAAAACAAATATACGTACATACAAGAGAGAAGCCACGAACAAAAATAACAGTGTTTTGGCCCGTGAATGTATAAAGCTAGCAAAATGCAGATGGGTGGGTAAAAGAATTGTAAAGATGCTTTGATCCAAAAGTGAAAGAACTTCTACTAGTACTGGAGCCATCACCATCACCATCGCCATCTAGATCACGGCCATCGCCACCATCAAGCTGCTCATCACAAGATGGGCATACGGTGAGAGTGGGAGCAGGAAGCTTCATATAAAGAGGTGCCCCTGATAATTTCATTGATTTAAGCTCTTGCATCTCCTTCTGTAACCTCTTATTTTCTTCCTTAAGTTTCTCACAACATCTCTTCAGTAACTCACATTCTACTTCTGTCTGCTTCAACTTACTCCTACATAATAAGGAGAACACATTAAAGAACACATTAAAGAACAAATTAAGGATATGAGAATATATATATATACACCAACCACTTCAAAAGAGCAGGCATATATAATATGATTTGTAAACCAATTTAAGGAACCTGGCTCTTCTGTTCTGGAACCAAACTTCTACTTGCCGCGGCCTTAGATTTAACTTTTCTGCTAAATTTTGCTTTTGCTTCTAAAATATACATAATAAGAAAAAATCAGTATATATAAATATAAAATTAGTAAAACCTTTTATGTAATATTAATTAATTAATTAATTAATTAATTAAGAGAAGAGGAAAGACGGTACACGTACGGGGTTGAGAGTGTTGTGCTCTTTGAAGGTATCTTCTAAAGTAGCGAACTGTTGTTTGGTAAGTCTGAGTTTCTTCCTCGGACGGCCACCTTCGTCTTCATGATCATCACTAATTCCCTTTGAATTAGAAATTGATGATAATGCACTCATACTCATACTCACACAAGAAGCCTGTTGGTTGACATCGGTGGATTCATTCTCTTTCGTAGCTGATTTCAACGTATTTTCTGATCGGCGCCCTAACGTAAGAGATGGTAACAATTGATCGTCTTTCAAGATTAGTTTCTTACCATTCTTTTTTTGATGATCATGATCATCAGATTGTGGCAGTGCCCCTTGGATGCCGAGAACAAGACATGTACCATCATCGAACTCCATTAATTGTGCCCACGAATTAATATTATTGATGACTTGCGATCGATGGTACTGTTGATATGGGGCGAAGAAGAGTGTAAAGAGGTCTTCTTGGGGAAGATAATATGATTAATCAAAGGAATTAATAATGATGAGTAGCGTTGGGAAAATTCCCACTTATTTCCCCCTCATAGGTTGACTATTTGACACAGTATATAAATCTCTGTCTTTCTTTTTAAGCGTACAAAATGCAACGTATAGAAATAGAAATGGTGGCATACGTGGAATTAAGTGGAAAGTGGATGTCTAGGGCAAAATATACAGGAAGAATAATTCGTCCATTTTTACCTTCATGCTACAAGCGCTATTTTTTTTTTTTCTTTGAAGTTTGAATGGAGATGAAAGGCTTCACCCATCAAACACCAACTCTCCTTCCATATTATCACTTCAACTTGTACGAAACACATTTACATTCAAGTCGAGCTACCAGCTACGCACAGGCGGAATTATACATTCATTGTTCCTTCAACAAATGTTGTATTCATTTATCTGTGTGTGTTTGTGTTGGTAATAGCAGCATACCGACGACATACACAAACGTACATATTCGAGTTTGTGGGTTCGCTGACCAAATGAGATACTTATAGAAGTGATAAGGACGGTGCTGATTAATGATGAATTTAGTCATTTAGAGGGAGGAGACAACATTTCATAAGTGTCAATGTACTCATCTACTAGATGCTTGTACTTGTACGTTAGTGTAAGGCCAAGTCAGAAACCACCCAAATGTCCCCCACTACTAGTTAAATGCACATGTTGCTTTCAATTAATTCCGAAATATGGGCTCTTAGTTATATGTTATATATGGTTACACTCACACACTCACACACAAAATTGAATTCAACATTGTGTCCTTTAAAAAAAAATAATTAGAGAATATTTATATTGTAACTTACGATAATAAGTGTTTATAAATATACTAAAATTATAACTCAACTCTTAAATTACGTGCACAGAACCTCAAGGATCCACATGATTGCATGCATCATGCCATATATATATATTAATCAGAGAATACTTATCTTCTAACTTACAATAATAAGTGTTTATAAATATGTTAAAATTATAGCTCAACTCTTAAATTACGTGCACAACTTTAAGGATCCACGTGATTGTATTCATCATGCCCTCTACACACACATATATATTCGCAATTAGATTAATGACAAATTTTTAACTATAATAATATTAAGAATCTAAACTTCTATCTAAGTATTTGAATCTCAACCGTTGTGATGATCACTTACATGTAACTGCTATATCTTCTTATTCATTAATATTTATTAATTTTTCATAAATTATAACTCCTTGTATACTAATCATATTTAATAATTTCCCTTAAGTTGCTCGCGTATGCTACTGAACACATATTTTACCTACTATAACTATTTAATTGCATCAACTATCTATCTTGGAAGTTTCATTTTTGGATTTTCTTGTGAAAAATATTAGTGATGGGATATGAAAACCAATGTGGTACCATCAATCCACCGACGAATCTGTAAATTCATCAAAGCATACCTTATGTGGGTCATGGGCGAGAATTTTATGGGGATAAGACATCTAACCGTAATACAAAAAGTTCTTATAAATCTTTAATTTCGTTGATTTTTCATTAACAAACGCATAGAATTCATTTTAGAGGAAAAAAAAAAAAAGAAAAGAAAAGCACATATAGATTTAATATATGAAAATTAATTATCAGATGATTAGGTCATGAAATCTCCAGCATTAAGATAGCATTATCCGAGCCTTCATCGTCAAAGTGGAGAGTACATATTATATAATAATAATACTACATGATACACTTGATCCAAGGGATAATAAGGAATAATTATGCACGGCAATTCAAAATAATAAAATAAATTTCCTTGACCTAATTAATTAATATTAACTAATACGACAAAGCAAAGATTTTTTTTTTTTTGAAAGAGCTTATAAGAAAAGATTCCTAATATCTCACATTCGTTTATATATAGGAAAAAAAATGGCATACATGAAGCGTGATTCCATAAATTAATTGATCTTTCGTTTAGAACTCTCGTGAAAGAAAGATGACACAAGAGTGACATATGTATAGATGGTGTAAAGTCTCTATTAATTAATAGTTGGTAAATTACTATCCTCCATTATATAATAATTTTTTAGGGTCACGAGTTGGATAAATAGGGATTAAATTAATAATTTTGATAAATTAATAAGATAATACTATTTTTTGAAACCTCTAGACAATTCTATGGTCTCATTCATATTATAAATTAATAATTTATTAAAATTACTAATATTATTGCTATAATATTTTATTAAATAAAATATAACTCTATTATTACTTTTTTTTCTTAAAATTTAAATATAATTAGATCGCAGTTCTAATTTTTCTTATTGAATCTAAAAGTTAGGATCGAATTCTGAAATTACAATAATTTTCAATTTATTTTTGGGTTAATTTGATGTATATTTAGTGGATTAACTCATATTTAATTGATTAGATTGGTAAAGTATAATAAATGATTAGTTGATTAAATGTATATTTATTGAATGATATATATACTCTATAAATTAATGAATTATCAATTTATCAATTAATTCATATCTTTTTAATTTAATAGATTTTATATGGTCTCTACACTATTAATTTATAGAAAATCAAAAGCATTTAATTCCTTTAACACTTCCATCACGTGTTTTTTGGTTTAAGATTTTTTTTCCGCACAATAAGAAGATATTGTGAACTCACTTGTGAGTTATTCGTTTAGCCCTGGTATCATGTAAAAACTTATGTACTTTTTTCATACAAAAAATTTAACTCAAAAATTAAGAGTTATCTCATGTTTAAGAGAAAGTGTAGTACCAGATTAATTCCCTTAGCAGATGTATATATTATCGAAGATTAATTCTCAATTCTCAGTCAGGTGGGATAATTGATAATTCTCTTGCCAACATGGAACCCACAAATGATTTGACATGATGGAGAATTCGATTCTGAAGGGATTATGATTTGGATCAAAGAATTGTAGCAACAAAACACTGGTAATTATGCTGGGGATAAGGTTTCAGCTGTGTCTTGCGGCCTTTTTAGGGTTTAGGCGACCAGTGAGAATGTAGGAAGGTGCCTTTTTGTTTGTCTTTTCTTCACATATATACCAACCGCCCATATCTACGAAGCCCCCACTTTTGTCTGCAGCATCATCATTAATCAAAATCTATATCTTCCGCCAATCGAGAGAGAGAGAGAGAGAGAGCAAGATTTGTCCATGACGTATATGCGATTTTTTATTCTAATGATCCTCATAATTAAACCTCTGTTAGCTAGAATAATGTTTTTGTAATTTATCACAGAGAAAGGAAGGTAGAATAAATTTACGTGTAGCTACAAAATGTCAAACCATGAATATTGAAAAGGGTTTTTCTCTACTTTCCTCAAGTATTGAGTACGCTCGGACGGACAAGTGAAGGTAGAAAAGCTCAATCATTGACCCGCTTAGGCTTGTCTGGCTGTCCCGCTTCGAGTAAATATTTAATAAATATATCATATCCGTAGGTTCGAATATTGAGATTAATGAAGCATAATGCTTAATAGATCTTATAATGGATGTGGATTGAAAGCTGATCAATAGTAGTTAATTAAGAGAAGCTTAAGCATGCCAGCCCCCACCTGACCAATCTACATCAACATTACAGCGGGTTCCTTGTAGATATATGTTACACTGAATCCTCAAATCGATCAAGACTGTAGGATGGAATAGAAAATGTTACCAAGTGGATTCGTCCCACATTCCAGTGAGTGGGCTTGCCACAAACCCAAACATTGAACATGGAGAGTTTCTCTAACATACGGTAACCAATACAATGTATTGAATTACTATTGATATATTGTCCACCACTAAAATCATCCATAGTGTTGGAATTGTCTTCTTTCTGCTTGACAATTGACTAACAATGTTACACGTAGTATTAAGTATATATAATCATTTTTTAATTAGTACATCCTCATCTTAATAAAATAAGGATATCAGTAAAAAAATAAAAGAAAAACTCAAATTTCAATATATTAGTAGACAAAAAAAGTATAATTTTTTATGTATTGATTTTTTTTTTTGGTATTTTAGTGGCGTCCTTATTTTAACAAAGTGAGAATGTTCTCACAAAAAAAAACTCTATATGTATATATGGGATGGGGTATTTAGAATCTGATATGCACAATCCATAAAATTTTGATTTAACTTTATTCAAACTAGTGGATTGGTCGATAGGATGAGATTGAAGAAACTTTGAAATCTGTAGGATAATGTGAATCATCCAATCTCATCCGATCTACTCCTAGTACTCTATGTGAATCAATACCCTTCTAAATCTTAATATTAAGTTGTTGGGTGATAGGTCTGTACCTCTCTCGACCTGAAAAACAAGCTTACGAGATGAGAATTTTCCTCATAATTGTAAATCAACCACTCTTTCTCACCGAAATATGAGATAAATGCGACAATCTTTTTCTCACATATCATATCTTGGGTCCAAGAGCAAACGTGTTTTATTTTATTGTGTTTACTTATTGGAGTAGAAGTGCAGAGTGTGGATTCCTCTCACTCTAGTATTTACTTACTTATTGAAGGAGGTGGGAGTCTCACTCCATAGGTTTTATTCATTTTTAGAGTGTGGAGTGAAATTTCCACAATAATTCTCATGACTCTAGTGTTTACTTACTTATTGAATGAGGTGAGAGGATCACGCCATAGGTCCAATTCATTTTTAGAGTGTAGAGTGGAACTCCCACTCACACCTCTTCTTTTTTTACCCTTTCTTTATTAAATATAATATAAGTATATTTATTAAAATGAAATAATGTTACAATTATTTAAAAATAATAATACTATATTTATTTAAATATTATTATTATTATTATATTATATTTATTAAAAATAATAATATTAAACTTATTTTAAAATATTATTATATTCATGGAGAATTAATAATATTACTATATATTTATTTAGTTTTGATAGTATTATATTTATTTAATGTTAATAATTAATTTTGTACCATATTATTAATAATAACGTTTCATGTGTTGCTCTTATCAATAATTTTTAATTTACATAATTAAAATTAATAATAAAATAAATATTTTGTTTTATAAATATATTTTTTATTCACTTTGTAATTAAAAATTAAAATTCTTTAAATACGAGTAAAAGTGTAATTTAAAATAATTCACTACCAATCAAAAACAAAGTAAACACATAAATAGAATTATAATTCCTATTTCACACTCTCATTTCAGTGTAAGTAAACAACTTACTTCCACTCTTACAACTCAGGATTCTCACTCTTCAAAATTCTCAATCTAATCCTAAAAGTAAACGTTACTTTAAACTATTAGGCTTACAAAAAAAAAAAAAATGTACATGTGACACTGTATAAAATTCTATAATCAGTAAAATTGTGTTTTTTTCTTCTCGAAAGGTGGGAAAATAGTGGATTGGTTATTTCAATCTTGTAAGATAATAATATTCACGGTCAATATTTTTTTTTTCCTAAGAAACCATAAAAAATCAAAAGAAAGAAGTACTACGTAAATAATTAAGGCCTTGATCTCATAAACTAATTGCTCAAAGTAGTATGTGCGCCAAATCACAGAAATCAGATAGAAATTAATCCTTTGCGGAAAAAATTAACTAAAACATTTTACTCCACTCAAAGAAACTCGCAAACTCGAACGAGATGGCACTGTACTTGGCTCTTCCGGTCTTCTCTATCTTTTACAAAAGAGAAAAAAAAATAAAAATGAATAATTTAAAACAAAAATTAAAATATGCAAGCTGTTTCTGTTTGGCAAATCGAGTTTAGGGCTTCATCAACTGAAGGCCCGAGACCGGGTTCATGTGGCTTGGTCTGAGTTAGTCTTATTTGAGTTGCGGGTCCTAATAGCAGCCCAATTCCATAACGTTTATATGCGTGGATGTGTGTAAGAGAAAGACGAGTCCCAATTTGAGTTTCAACTGGTGTATCATTTATTTATTAAATGGTGTTTAAATAATTTTATAAAATTTATCTTTTAATAAATAATAACATATAATATTAGAACCAAAATTGAGAGTCAAATATTATAATTCTTAACATTATTAAATAAATACGCCATAATACTACCCAACCAAAGGCCTAAATGGCACGTGGACAAGGACAAGGCTACGAAGTTGTCTCAGCTCAAATTCAAAACCTTTAATAGAAAATATCAAAAAGCTAACGATTTTCTTGTGTTATTACAAAATGATACTTAAAAGTAAATGATTCTACACCAGAATTTTTCAAGTTCATTCTCACACAGAACTTCCGACCAGTCTTACAGGGCTAGGGACGACAATTCATGTAAAAATCATTTTATTTTAGATTATGCATCTTGTATTCATGGCCCAAACCCACAAAAGCTGCTGCTTTCATTAACAGAAGCCGGGCGGTCAATATTTGGTTTGTGCCAAATCTACAAAATGAAAATTTAAGGAGTTAAGCTTCCGGCACCCCTCAAATTTCCTTTTAAAACCCCATTCCCAAGGATGCACCCATAAAAAAATTTAAGAAGAAATCTAATTCACACCCTTATAATTCCAAAACTGCCCTCCACATATATTACTTTAGTTTTTTTTTTTTTTTTTTAAATAAACCTTATAACCTGACCTTTCTCTTTCCCTCAAAGTCTCAAACCACATTCTACAGTCTTCCCCAAATCTCTTTGTTTTCTTCGCCGATTTGGCGGTCTTTCTCTTCTATTACAAATTTAGAAATTTCTAAGCACGTAGAAAATTAATTAATACATCCAAAAAGATATGTGGTGTTAAAAGTTCTTAATAGTATAATTTTCTCTAAAGTTAAAATCGTGAACTTCATAAAGAATGTCAGAGCTTTTGAGAGATGTGAGAAACTTCATTCAATTTAAAAATTAATGATTAATTACTATAAAGATTGAATTTCATAAAGAATGTCAGAGCTTTTAAGGGATGTGAAAAGTTTCACTTCAATTTTAAGATCAATGATTAATTACCACAAAGATTGATAGTTGTAGTCCAGTAGAAATGTTATTGGGCTTAAATAAGTTATTGATTCGGTTATTTGGACTTTATTTGAGTGAGCACAATTATAAATAACGAGTAAAGAGTAGTGATTTTAACCCTCACAAGGTACACATTTTTTTTTCAACTTGAAATGTCTAAAATGCCCATCAAAATAACATAAATTTTCAACTTCATCATTTCCTTTATCTCCCCTCTCTCATTTTCCCTCATTTTTTTCCCCTTGCCACACACTCACAAGTTCACAACAATAGGTATTTTAGATTGATTGGTGCACTTTATTTTATCCCTTCCCAGCAAGAACACCGACACCGACACTAACAATCGACGACTCGACAATCCTCCTCCAAGGTTTTTAACATTTTATTTAAACATTTTTTTGCAGTTTGTATTGATCTCATTTATTTATTTTACTGAGTTAATACTTTTAAATTAATATTGTGCGGACATGAATAAGTCCAACCAAAGAAAACGGTTTTAGCATCCATGTGATTTATAGTTACAAATTTTTAAGGATACAAAGATATTTAGAAGAATTAATGAGCATAATCGCATAAGAAGATGAGATATGACATGAATGATTGAATTTAAAAAGGAAAAAAATAAGTATATTTATGAAAATAAACAAAGATACTTAAGAATAGGACAATTAAGATAAATTTAAGAGTTCAAATATCATTATTGACGGGGTTACTTCAATTTCAACCCCTCTAATTATCTTAGAAGGCTTCCATTGTGTGTTTTATAATTATAAGTTCATCCTTTAGTCTATCAAAACTACAAAAAAGGACAAATTAGAAGTCATCCTGTAATTTATCCATAATGCCGAATTGATGAATCACACAACACATGAACACAGTACTTCCGTTATGGCGGGAGAGAGAGTGAGAGGGGCGTAAAAATCGAAAAAAAGGGCAAAAACTACATACCAGGCACATCCACTTGGTACAACTAATCCGATTATGTACACTTGACAGCAAGTTGCAGCAGTAGAACTTATAGACAAGTTGTACAAGCTTATATGATTACCTCCTTTAATCACAAACTAAAACTTCAGTTTGCTGTAACACAAGACATAAATGAGAAACATCCCCAAGCCTTAGTAATAAATATGCTACGAGAACACCTGCTGGTGAGCACCATAGCAGACAAGCTACACAACCATAATGGAAAGGCATTGATTTCTGAATAATAAGGTCAGTAGTGGGATAATACCGAACTCTCACAGCACTTAAATAGAGTACGTACGTAGCTTTAAGACTTAACACTTTGATACTTAACCACCAGCAAACAGCAGCACTATATCATCCTAGCTATTTATCTCACATAAAATTTGTATGTGAGTTGACCGTGTTCATGGTCCCAAACGGTATGGACCATCAGCCATGTAGTGTCCATCCATATAAAGAGAAGCAGCATTCTGAGGATGAAGGCCATCCATCACCATGAATTGCATATCTTCAGAAGGTTTCCAATGCCGCTTCCTTTGGTTGATAAACCAGTTATTTATCTGCTTCTGATCCAAGCCAGTTGATTCAGCCAATGCCACCTTCTCTGTCTCCTGTTAATTATTAATTACCACAACAAACCTGAGTTACAATGCCAAGCTAAAAGCTACATGTTTAGTTAATTTCAGGAAGATAGATATACATACCGAGGGATAAGGCCATTTATAGTGTAATTCCCACCAGTTAAGTAGCTTTTGCCTGGCTTCTTTGGGTAGTTTCCCTTTCTTCTTTTTCTTGGACAGTTCCTGTTTGAGGCTACTTAGGTAGCCACTGTATTTCCTCAATAGGTGGTTCTTCAGTTCTCGATCTTCAGCCCGGGGATCAATTTCAGGTATCTCTGTTTCTCCACCACTATTTTCTTGATCTTCTTCAGAGGAGCCAATGCCTTCACACTTCTGATCATCTGTCCATGTCAAAATTAAACAATATATATGTCCTTGACAGGTGACAAAATTAAAATGCATCAAACAGCATATTATTGCAAGAAGCGTTGAGTTCCTATGCATACGTTAACAAGATGAGCTATAAGAAAAAACCAAAATGTCAAAAGAAGGAACGATATTGCAAACTCTTTTGCTGAATTTGTCACACAGGAAGAAAACATAACCATCAATTATAGGATTAGCATTTAGGAACTCCCTTGACTAACCTTGACTCGAAATGGTCTTATCCAGGTAACGAAACTTTATTATTAAGTGCTTGATCAATTCAAGCAACCTTTATTTTTTTTTTTTTACGGTCAGTGCTCAGCGGAATTTAATTTTTCTCTACTGGACCTCAAAACACTTGTTTCAATCACATTTATTTTTAGAACGTGTCTCATCTGAAACTATTTTTAGAGGCATCTCCTAAATCTTACATCATAGATCTAATCAAAACCATACAAGAAAGCAACATTTAAAAGCTATATCGCAGATTTTATGAAACCCTTCAAGACAAGACATTTTTCACTAGGGAACAGGCTCCACTATTACATGCTCAATATGAGAATATAAACATATTAATATTCAAAAAGTCGCTAATTGTTTTAAACCAAAAATAAAAAATAAAAAATGATCCATTACAGTCAATTCAAACCTAGTGGTGGATTGGCATTCTCAGTGAAAAGGAGAATTTGTGTTCCCTCGTGCAAACTTTGTATAAGATCCCCTCACAAAAGTGGATGAAGAAGATATATTTCTATAGATTTTCAAACTATCCTTAATAACTATAAGCATATAAATTCAGACATCTGGTAGACTTTATAATATAATGTCACAGCAGTACATATAAAAGTTGTAAACAAAGAACTTAAAAGCACAACACATATTCAAAAAATAAAAAAAATAAAAAAGGCAGAATCAAATATAAAATTATGAAGCCTTAAACAAGAATTAGCCCTTGGCATTCAATTCTCTTTTTCAAAGATGGTGCTCACTTCAAACAGAAGACATCACGAAGAAACTAAAGTGGAAACACATGCATCAACAGTTACTCAACTCATCCTTGATCAAGGTCACCAAAATAGCAGTTGACACCCATGAGAATAAAGTAAACCAGCAGTGCACCACTGATAAACTCAATGTTTCTTTCTTTAGTAGTCTAAGAATAGCAAGCTTTCATGTGAAGCTGAACTAATCAATCTGCTAACTAATCAAACAACATCATTACACTCTTCTCGAATTTCTTATGACAATAAAAGCCCCTATCCTAAAATTTGCTCTAATTGGCATTATTTATTCAGTATGACTTTTACACTTTACCAGTTGGGAAAAATATGGGAGTTCATTCGAGCAAAATACCATCCTATGCTTAGATGCTACATTACTGCAAATCTACAATCATATTATATCTCCGTGTTTCAAGCAGCCAGGAGGAAAAATTCTTCATTCAATTAAGTTGGCTACTCATTTTGAAATTAATCTCAAAATTTCAATCACAGATGAGGAGTTATGCGATGTGATATTTTTTTAATTTTCACAATTTTTAAGGTAATTAGTTAAACATTGCGATGTGATTATATGCATAAGCATCTAGACACTTGATCTTAAAAGTAATAAGTCATAAGAAAGAGTGATGGACACTAGTTGTAAGTGGAGCATCAATCAGATTCAGACCATTCAGCACAATACCCATCAATCTAAATTAAAATAAAATGCATGATACATATTATGTTGGATTGAGTTTCCAGAAAGCAAAGATAATCCTGCCCAATTAAATCAATTCACAAGTAAATCAATCAGAACTATCTCTCACGGCCACCAGATAGTGAGGCGTATACGTATATGGTGAACAATATATACATGGTTAATTAACAATTAATTTACTATCGACTGACTTGACTGAAGCCTGAACATATCAATCTAAGCCCACGACTCCAATAGAGCCAATTTCTTAACTACTTTCAAGCATGCTTGATCACAGCAAACAAACTGCTTGATCACAGCAAACAAACTCCTTTACTCTTATTATATGGTTAATCTAATCACTAAACTGAACCATTTATTAACATATGTATACTACCAAGCCCCAATCAACAAGCAGTGCATAGATTAGAGTACATACATTAGTTAAACCTTCAATTTTTTGGAACCATAACATGTACATTTCCTTGGCAAATTGCCAAATTCCGTGAAGTACATCAAAAAAATAGAAGAAACTAATTAAACATTTAAGAGGTAGAGAGTAGAGTTAACATCATTAGCAGAGCCACTTTCAAGTCTTCTCTAGCATGGATCAAGATTCAGAAACCAGGATTCCATAAACAAGTTTTTGCTGCTAAAGGAGCGCTCTCTCTACTAGTGCATGAATTACTTTTAGTCATTTCTGAGTCATCTGGCTAATTGAACAAAATATACTATTCCCACTCCAAGGCAAAGAAAGGAAGTTTACAGGAACAATTTTTAGAATAAGCATGATTTGTTGATTAATGTTGCAACCAAATTGAGAAATAAAATAGAAGCACCCCATCAGTGAACGGACAATAAATTGTACAAATACAAAGAATTTAGAATTTTTAATTTAAAAATATAAAAATTTCTGACAAAAGCCGTACAGGCTACATGGGGCAGCACTGATTTGAACAGCATCCTATGTTCTCAAATTTTCATTACTTTATTGAAGAAAAAACAAATGGGATATATTTTTTTGCTATTTCGAAGCAAAGAATAAACTACGGGAACGGCGACCAGATGATGCCCTACCATATCGAGGCAATTATATGTATTTTCTTATAAACCTATAGAATCAGATCTAGTAGAAGAAGAAGAAGGATGCAGCCGAGATTTTTGGAACCAGAAGCCCTAATAATTAAGAATGGCATTAATTTGTTAGCAGAATCATTTTTTTATGAAGCCACTTCCGATATAAACTACTAGGTGCGTTTTATCTATGCTCCTTTTCAAGAGGATTTGTATGATATATAAGGTAAAGGAATCTACTGTAGAATCGTGATTAGGGTTTTAATAGGCTTGGGTCTGCGGTCTTGTATATTTTTTTTTCTCCTACATTATTGGAACGTGTAATATGGGTCAAAGCTTCCTTCTCCGGGAACGGGAATTAATTCACTGCCCAATGCTTCAGTTAAGACATTTCCAATGGACTATCCATTCCAGAGACTATGACTGAGACCGAGACTATCAGTCTGTATATTATGCTATGCACAACGGCCAAAAAGAAACCCATATCTGCAGCATCATCAAAACTTGATACGCATACACGTGTGCGTACAGTACAGGAAGAAGAAATGAATTACCAGCGGGGTTGAAGATCCGAACGGGGCCATTGCTAAGCATATTAAGCTGAGTTTCGACCCGCCGGATGAAATCCATGGCTTCTTGTATTGGCCTTGTTAGCTCTTCCCGATATTTCACTAGCATGTCGTAATAAGCCTCCTGTGTGTTGTTGATCGGAATAATAATATGTGACCCTTTAATTAAGGAGACTCAGTAGTCAAAAGATTTGAAGAAAAAAAAAAAAGAATCACCATAAATTGATCGAGTTCTGGGTCTTTATTGGTAGAGTCTCTCGAAGTCACCGATGATCGCTGCCTTGACTCGAACTCCTGTCTAGCAGCTGCAAGCCGAGCCACAACTTCAGGCGGAGCTCCGACCTAAACAAAAGCAAAAGCCAAGATTGACTAAGAGAGTTAACTAATAAGCAAGCTCTTAATAAGAGTCGTGTTAGTTAATTAAGTAAGAACCTTTTGGCAATCCACGTAGGCTTCCAAAAGGCTGGAGTACTGAGGATGGGAGATGATCTTGGCTTTAATAGCTTCAGCTTCAGAGCTCTCATTTCCTTCTTGCTGTGATTGATGATGATGATGATGATGATGATGCTCTTCTCTCATCATATTAAGAGAGTAGATAAGCTGTGAAGTGCTTGCTTCAGTTTTTACAATCGTCGGATGATGTGTGTGCGCCTCAGGCGGCGGTGGCCGCTCAGATTGGAAACAAGTACTGCCTCCTGATTGTAGATGAAAACTGTTGCTGCTGTTGCTTCTTATAGGCATCTGACTATCACTTGCTCGACCATATGCTGATGATCCATCAACTTGAGAAGAAGAATACAAGAAATTTCCTCTTGGAGCGGTGTTCTCGTTTAGACTGTTGTAACCCTCCATTTATAAACAAACCCAAAAGAAACAAAGAAACAAAAGAGAAACCCTAAGGCAAGCCCAAGCAGTAGGACTTGTTAGTGGAAACAAACAGAAACCCTAGACAGTATAGACTTGTCATCTATGCCAAAGGGAAAAAAAGAGTTTTTTCATTGTCATTTCGAATCTACTGATTTGGGCAATTTTGGCAATGAAACGGCAGTCTGTCTATCAAGGAGGTCTTGAAGTGGAATTGCACCAGGACTTGTGCATGTTATAGATCAAGAAAAATATAAAGATTAAATCACTAATATAAAGGGTGAGAATTGTTCTCACATAACGGTGGGGACTGCGGAAGAAGGTGCTGCTTAGCCGGAACCGGCAACCACCGCGTATTTAGAATGGCTGACAAGACTCTCTTTTTTTTTTTTACCTTAATTAGAAAAGCGAAATATTTGAAAACTAATAAAGGCGACGAAAGAGCGTCATGACCATGAGCTATGGCAGCTAATAGATTGTAGATTTTTCTCTCTCTCTCTTTTTCATATTTTATTACACTTTCCTTCTTTCTTTCACGGACGATCCAATAATTTCACCTTATTTTAGTTTTTTTTTTCTTTTTGGATAGGAACCTTATTTTAGTTGCTCTTGAGTTTTCTCGTTTCACATTCTACTCCACCTTTGCTTTTATAGTCCCTAGCCAGCGGACAGAGGAAAGAAAGATTAGAAAGAGCCGCTACCTCATTTATTATTAGTTTATACAGGTTTAAATTATTGCACATTCGTCATTTGTCTTGGAGCCATTAGTTTATAACATCTCTCTTAACAGTATTGATCTGATTTAAAATTTTAGTCTTAATTAAAATTTAAAAGTTATCAAATCAGTATAGTTTAATGAGTATAATAGTATTATATTATTAAATTATACGATTTAATAATTTTTACGGTCATTATTATATTAAACTGTACAGTTTAATAATTTTTTAGATTTTAACAAATTTAAGATTATAGATTAGAACATTTCTCTCTCTTTTAATTATCCATATTTACATGCATGGAAAAGTATAAACATCACATGTATCATAAGATTTTAAATTTTTTTAGAATTTTTTTTTATCTAAACTATTTTCCTTTTTTTATTCGTATGAAATAACTTCACTGAATTTTTTACTAATAACTCAAAAACCCATAATCATTATGTCGAATCAACTATGTTCTTATTGATTTAATCAGCTTATAAATAATGAACAAACATATGTCATGTATACGTAAAGACATTTGTGCACATTATCACAACATTCAGTCATTCAACGATGGAACAATTATATTAAAAACAAAAAAAAAAAAGAAAGAAAGAAAAGATGGTACATTTACTACAAAAGCTATGTATATTTTGAAGCTCTCGATGATTAAATTTCTAAAGTTTTTGTAGGCATTTGCATATAACTATGAGATGCAGTGGTAGAACGTAATCTTTAGTCCAGGTGCCATTCTGTTTTAAAAGATAGCTTATAAGGGTCAACATATTAAGAAAAATAATAATGAAAAGTTAAATTTGTAAAGCGAATATGCTAAATAGGGGTCATATTGTAGTAAGATGGAACTAATAGGGGCCAAATAATAATAAGTCTAATATTTTGGTCAAATTCACAAAAAAAAATTATAACTCTTCAAATTCACAAAAAGAATTATAACTCTTAATAGTTAATACCCTAGGGGTGTGATTGGGGCCCCCGCAGCCGCATCAGCTGCATTATGGTGCGTTATAATGCAACATAATACGGTTTGCCTATTGTGGCAGTTTGCCTCATTAGCTTCTTCACCCTCGGGTTTTTTTTTTTTTAATATCGCAATAAATAAAAATACATTTGTAATTTAATATTATTTTATCAATTATATTAGCTAATATTAATTTTTCTTTTATTTTTACATTATAATAATTAAAATAAATTAATAAATTTATAATTCATATTCAATAATATTATATTATATTTTTATATTCATTATATTAAAAATATAATTATATATTACAATTTTAATAATTATTATATAATAATTGATTAAATTTAATATAAATAATAAACATATAATATGTAAAAATAAACATATAATATCATATTACATTATTTAATTAGATTACAATAATTAATATATAAAATTGATTGTTATTTAACAAAAATTTATCATAACTAATAACAACTAATTAAATAATATATAAAAATATAATAAAATATTACATTATTTGATTATGTTACAATAATTAATATAAAATTAATTATTTTAAATAATTTAATATTACTAATATAAATACTTAAATACTAATAAATCTAAGTAATACTAATTTAAAATTAATGGTAATATAAACAATGATATAAAATATTATTACGTATAATATTGTCCATGTTGCACCAGACATGATATTATATTATAACTCAATACATGTTAATGCAATATACTATACTATAATACATCTAATACAATATAATATAATATGTCAAATGCACCATAATTTCATTTTTTATGAGTTTCTGCGCACATCATCATTGACCACATGGTAAATCACTTTCCTTTCTACCTTAGCGAGCAAATTTTTTTTTTCTTTATATGTATTAATGAGAGTTATGTATTTTTTGCCTTAAATATTTATAAGTAGTTCTGATTGTGTTAAAAAATTAGGAAAAGAGAAAGGTTTCAATAAAATTCACCTTATCTCTATGTACATTTTATACTTGGTTGATTTTTTTTCCTATTGCTATGGTCTTATTAAGTTTATCATTTCCTCGTTATATCTTTCCTCATTGAACCAAACTCTTATTGCCGCCACTATATCTAAATATTCTATACCTACATATCACTTACCATCTTAAAGTTTCCAATGAAAGTAGTTTAAAAATTAGAAGGAAATAAATCTATACTGTATAGATTGTTTTCAATGAGAGTTCTCACACGTTAATAAAATACGAGATGAACTTTCACAAATTGTAAAATAATTTACAATATTATAAAAAAACGTTTCACAACAGTGTGAAAGTCTATCCCCACACTTTATTAGTGTGAGGACTCTTTCTCATCGAAAAATTTATATACATAAAATTATGCCGAGACAAGTCTAGAAAAATTGCTCTTTCACGTATAAAAAAGGATCAAGTATCAATCGATTAACCTTCTAGAATACGCCAGGGTCTTTCGCCTTTATATCTCTTTCCTTCTTTTTCTCCATATATAAATAGCAAGCAAGTTGCTTCGCGGATGGATAATTATTCTTGCTCTTCTGGTTGTTACAATTATCTTGGTGCTTGAACTATATTATTTCTTTATTACAAGAAACAGAAATTCTTTCCGGTGCATTTTGGAAAACTTGTTCATACAGAATCAGCACGTAAGCATTTATCTCAAAATTTTGGAATTACACTCTACCTTATTATTTAGATTCCATTGCCATTATAAAAATCAAAGAATCTTAAGATTCTAACCTTTTTTTAAATACTATGCCCGTCTGTTTTTCCTTATCCTTATCTTTTTTTCAAATTACGTAATCAACGGACAACTGGTTGTAAGGATTACTGGTATAATTACCGTTGACCTTGTCATTTCCTCAATTCTAGGACTAAATAAATCGTTTGTTACCGTGGTAGTGCAGCTTAAATATGCAAAGTAATTTTGTGTACAAAAGGTAAGTCGATTACCCCATATAATTGTGAATGAGTACTATTATTTAATTTGCTGCTAATTAATTAATTAACCGAACCAAACCGTATAACTTCTTATGTTAACTAAATCTAATTTGAGGAGTCGAATCTTATTCTTATATCAGGTTTCGTCGCTCAAAAAACCCAAAGCAGGTAAGCAATGAAGGGACTGTGACTAGTCATTAGAAGTATGATCAAAGCTGTTTCCAAATTTTTACATGTGTGCGCCCTAAATAAAATTGTACTCCTTAACAGAACCGTCGGTGAAAATGACGCAGGACAATAACACCAATTTTATATTTAAAGGTTTTTAAATTGAGAGCAAAATTTGTGTGAATGGACGTATCGATTTTTATTAAAGTGATATGTTTAACCAATTAATTTCTTTATCAAGTAATAGAGTAGTTAAAACTTTTATAAAACAAGCCTCGCCTCCTTGTAAAACTGTTAAAATCAAATTATACTCCACAACGATCAAATGGTTAAACATACCACATCATCATCTTCCTTGAGTTTCTCTCTTAAGAATAATGAACACAGGCGAACAAATTAACCTACGTAAGTCATCTTGGGCTAGGCTAATATCTTAGAAAATAATAATAATAAGGTCATCTTGGCTGGCTTGCTAGCTAGCTAGCTACCTCTAGATGTACTCTAGACCTAGGGCAACCTCTTCTGACACGCACAAGCTACAACAAAGATGCAATATCTCATCAATGGTTCGTGAATCAATCGATGCATGTAGATTATGATGACTATGTATTATAATAATATGCAGCCAGCTATACTGATGCACAAGACAAGAGAAGATATATCACTGAGTAGACACCTAGTTAAAAAATTTAACGACAGCAGCTACAACCAGCAATAGTTTTAAAAGTTCATAAAGTCATGGGACCTCGTGTAATGTTGTTGGATGTACTGGTGTGCAAAGTGATGTGCCAAATAAAAGATCCGTATGTGTATATATAGTACAATATTCAACGGCTAACAGTGAAAAAAGGGCCCTGATCTCATTTCAACTCAGCTGGGAGCCTGAAACTGAGCAGATTGTACTGTTTATGATGACCATTTGCAGGTAAAACAAGGTGTGTCTGCAATATTTGCCAAGAAATCAGACGATTGTTTTTAATTAATAATCATGGGCCTCGTTGGCTCCGCAACACAACGAGGTATTGTATTTGTATTAGCTGGCGGCGACGACCCCTGCTTCCCCACCAGTTTATCACATAACATAATAATGCTAAAGACACAAAAAGAGAGACCTTTGATTGATGACTGAATGAGATTAACACCCCCCGAAAGATGCGCGCTACAAAACGTGGGGGCCAAAGCCCTCTTTTAGCCTTTTGCTTTCATTAATTTCATTTCAGAAATCAATTACACTTTTTTTTTTATCTTTCTGAAATTTCCAACTCACAGTCAGAAAACACCAGGATGGATGGTTACTATTCATCTTCATTTGTCATTCATGCACTTACCCACTACTATCTACTGCACTTCGCCTCTTCCCAATGCAATTTACTATTTATATTGTACATTACTACTATTATCACTATACATTCTCCTGTTTCAAATAAATAAATATTGATGGGTTTTTTTTTGCTTCGCACATAGCTACCAAGGACCATTCCCCGTTTACCCTGATGAGACAACTAACCTTACCATCTAAGTACTTTAACAAATGGTGCGTTATTTAGTGTTCTATAAATAAATAATAATCATTGTAGTAATAGTTAAAAAGTCAATCATGCAGCAGGCAATACAAAATCTTTGAAAACTCATAGAAGTTGAGAAAATCATAATTCTTTGAAAAAAAAAAAAAAGAAAGAAAGAAAGGGAAAACCAACTATATTAATTATCTGGAATATCAAGACTTCAGAAACATCATTGGGATATTTCCAAAAAAATAAAAATAAGAAAAAAGAAAAAATTTATTACTTACATTTGTCAGCCATTAGCCATAAAAGGTCATCTAAAGTAAATGATGCTTTATTAATGTCATTAATACTTGTTAATGCTAGTCAGTGTTGCTTACTGATTTCGACTAATCAATATTCTTGTCCAATAATAAAATTTCGTGGCAAGTTTTCGTCCGAACAATTACATTGTGGTGCTTTGTTCCTCAAACTACAGTTATCTTGTCCATTATTGGTTTGGTGCTTACCTTTTGCCAGTCAAATCATCACCTTCAATCATCATCTGAATGAGCTGTTCCTGTCATGTCACCCAAAAACAAGCCAGGTCTAAGGATTGTGGTTGCCGTGGTAACATTTTAAAATAATGTTTTTTTTTTCTTTTTTTTTGGAGAAGAAAGAATGCTGTTATTCTACGTGATAATAATATTTTTTTAACTGATTATATATTATATTACTGTTCTTTAAAATATCTATTATTATATACAACTGTTATTACAATAAAAAAAAACTCCTCGTAAAAAAGAAATGTATATGCGACAATATTACATTAATGTGAGGGATGTATATGCGATAATATTACATTAATTTTATATAATTGAGACTTAAAATATTACACTAATTTTTATGAAATATTTATTTAGATAAATACCTTTCACAGATGAGAAATATCTATATTTCACTTATATTTCACAAGATAGAAGGACTTACAAATAAATTTCAATTAATTATATTTAATTAATAAAAATTGAGTCTGCGACGATTTAAACCCATGTCTTCATAGTTACAAGGATAAATATTCACCACTATACCAAAACCCAAGTAGCTACGTGATAATTACTAATCATGGCGATTAGTAGTAGTCTTTCCTGATCAGCTAACACAAGTGCCCTTCCCTCTAATCGTAATAATCTTTCGCTAGTCTGTCCCAATGCGGTAGAATATATCACTCATCAATAAAATATTTTGATGATAAATATGGAAAAGACACAAAAATTGAAATTAACAAAAAATATTTTAACAACTGATTTTAGAAAACAACAAGGGTTTTGATCATTTTCTCTGTAAAAACCAGAAGACCTGTTATTAAAAACAACACAAAATGTCACGTGTTTAACATCTTTTGACCATACAGGGTGCATGTCATTTGAGTGTGGCTTCGAGGATTACTTTCAATATAATACTGCAATAAATAAATCCCTGCAAGATGATTGCAAAATTTATTAGGATCCCTTTTGGCCGATTCTTTTGCAGCCCTTTTTTAGTAAAATAAAATAAAATCATAAACATCCATATTACAACTTTGACTAGTGAAACTCATTAATGGTATGCTTAATGCTTGTTTAACCAACCACTCGAACTCAATAATTAATATAAGAACCCGAGAGGATAATGTTTGACTTGTGAATCACAAAATAAAAAAGTTGCAATTACGCATTTTTATTATCAGCCACACAAATAACTAGATTGGCGAGATTAATGGGATAATTAAGCTTATTAATAACCTACCATCCAGCTGCTTACCATTAAACTCTAAAAGGCGAAGGTAAAAAACAACTGTCATTTGCTTTGCTTTATTAGGTAACACATTACTTTTCTTGCATCTACTAGTACTAATGAAGAGGTTTAGGGCCGTAAGCAACTCTGTCAATAAAAGTGTCCTTTCCAGGAATGATAAATAGATGGCCTAATCACTTAAAGATGGAAGAACAGTACCTGGCACTAAGTATTGACTAAAGGTTGAAAGAGGATTGTGCAGCTCTAATCCAATTGAAGCTTTTTAGAGGTTGATTTGACTGAAAGAGATAAGAGGTAATGTGTGTTAGCAGATACGACGAGAAGAACAAGTTAAAACAATAAAGTGTGTGCAATGAATGTTGGTAAATAAAGTGTGTGCAATGGATGTTGGTAATTGTTGAAGTGAAAAATACATCTTCTCAACGTGTCAGAGATCAATGAGATCATATGGAGTTAACGTGTGAGTGTTGATCAACTAGAAATTTATTATATTTCAAATAATAAAAGTTTTGGCAGCCCACCAGCAGTTGAATGTTAAAGGCGGTAGAGATTAAAAATCTAATTTAAATTTTATTTATTTTTTGACATTTTATTTAAATAACAAATAATGGGAGTGTTTAAAATTTAATCCGATCTATTTAATTTGTCTGATTCGTAAAAATTTAATCTATGAATTAATAGATTGGACTGAATTAAAAATTTAAAAATTCTTGATCGATAGATTGGATATGGATATACTTCTGTAAATCCATAAAAATTCATGAATCTATAAAAAAAAATAAAAAAATAAATTTTTATTTAATTAAAAAAAATAAAACTTATAAATGTGTCGTTATTACTTATTAATAAATAAATATGTTAAAATATAATTATATTAACACTATACATATCTTATTCGATAATAATATATAATAAATATAGCTTTCTAAACAGTTAATTTTAGTTAATTTTTATAATTTTAGTTAATTTTCATGTATTAATTTAAACAAATAAATTTTTTCTTTTCATTATGTTATATTTTGAGACTTTGAACGTATTATTCTACCTTTATTTAAATACTTAATTTATTTAAATTTTATTTAATTTTAAATTTGATAAGTAGTAAAATTATTTTTATATTATAATTTTTATTTAATTAATTGGTAGAATGAACATAATTAAAAAAATTTAATCTTTAAACCAATCTGTAAAATAGTGAATTAGATATAGATTGGATCAAATTTGCATTCAATTCGCAGACGTATAGATTGTATTTGGATTAAATTCGTCAATCCGTAGTTTATATTGGAATGAAAATTTATAATTCGTAAAATTATGGATCGAATATGGATTGATGTCCAATTCACAAAATCTGATCTGCGCTAACAAAAAACCAAAAATATCAATTTTTGTCATTATAAAATGAACACCACATTTTTAAATAAATAGTAAATTAGTTTACCAAACACAAATAGTAAATTATTAAATAAATTATTTTTATATAATTTAAATGTACCAAACATTTTATCGAAATATTTTATTTGCATGAAGGAAGGAACTCTCCGGTCTCCTCAGCTACAGGTTTGCGTGATTAAACATTTAATCTTCTTTCTATGCTCTCTCTTGTAATAAAATTTCAGCATCATTCAGGAGGAAAAAAATTAGATTATTATATTGAATTTGAAGATGGGCACTTTGATGCCTTACGGAGGAATGTTAATTTTATTGAAGATCTAGTGAGTAGCAGTGTTCATGATATGATAAAGAATTTTGTGACCATTCGTAACTAATGCTAAAGCTGTAAATTAACCAAAAAGCATTACGTGCCACTTTTGCTCACCAAACAGTGAGCACCGTCGTCGAATTTTAGTATGCACCCATTGTTAATTTTTGTTAGGAGCCTAGGTCTAACCTCATTATTTAAAAAAAAAAGTAATATAAAAATTTGAATCTGTTTAATTTTACACCTAATATATGTAATTTGTATCAATTATCCACCAATAAGACATAAATCTTAATATCCTTTCTAAATTGACAAGATAAAAATAAACACAAATTATAATGGTAGTTATTTTATAAGAATAATCTTATCTTTTTTGTGGGTAATTGATAAGTAATAAAAATTGAATAAACTTAAAATTTTTGTTATATATATATATTTTATAATAGAATAATTTTTGGATAGATAACTAATAATTGTCCCTTTTGTTATTTATAGATTTTGTGAGTGGGCAGAATAAAAAAGACGTCCACTACTGGGTCAACTAGATGTCATTTCAAGACTTCTTGTTACATTTCATTTTTGTTCTCATTTAATAATTAATGTTCACACCTTTTCGCAAAAAAAAAATAATAATTAGTGTTCACACGAATTGCTTCAGACGGAACCTGAGATGCTGCAAAACCATGGCTAGTTTTAAACTTTTAACTTCTATTAAATTACCGCTGGGGTGTTCAATAATATTCAGGTGGCAGGGAGCAATTTAAAAAATAAGCCTAAAGGTACTACCTCTCTCATGCATCATACGTTCACCAATTTTGTGAATTTCACCAATAAGCTTAAAGATAATCACTTTTGTCAAAAGAAAAAGAGAGATAGAGAGAGCAAGTAAAGATTATGTTAATTACCTTTCAATCTATTTAATTATTGCTTTAATGTTATATTAATTTACATTTGCAAGTGATATTGACGACAAATGCATTGTCACGCATCAAATTAAGTTGCCTTTTTGGTTCTTTTTGCTGGCTTTATGCACAGATTTTTAATAGCAGAGATCTTTTCTATTTGAAAGCTAGCTTTTCGTAAAGTTCATTCAATAATCTCGTAAAAATAAATTAAACCTTGCATGGACCTGAGAAGTTATATAATAATATTTTGCAAGCCCTCACATGCACAAACAAGGTAATATTATACAAATTATAGTGGATTACCAAAGTTAATTTCCAGAGAGATAATACGATTCTTTTGAACTTTAAAACGTCAATCGTCATCATAGAGGCTACCATCTGATGTCAACAGTCACAAACAAAGAATCTTAATCAAATCTTCTTTTGTACCTAATTTATTTATTACGCCAAGTTTAGTATACCACCTTTTCTTCTCGTGGTTCACCCACATAATCATAATTTTTTTTTGGGGTTAATATCGCATCAGATTCACCCAGGTAGCAGCCTAAAATGATCGACTGGACGTTGTGGGCTCTCTTCCTAATTTAGATTTGTTTGTTTCCTTCTCTGCCGAATTCATCTTTCAAGTATTTCATTCCATCAATTGGTACAATAATAACTTGTTCAACAAAAGCTCAGCAATCCACATAGAGTTCACTTTATAACTTTGTAAGAAATTCATTACATTATGGGTGCTTTTGGCAGCTTGCATTACACTATATTGTATTGCATGAAAAGACTGTTTATGTATGTGCTAACCCATATTTGACTGCAATTTCTAATTGTATAGTACTGTATTAAAAATGCGACTAATAGAGTGAAAGATGTATAAAATAAACTCATAGGGTAAAGTTTAAATTGCATTGCATTAAAATATTGTCTATATTTTAAATATAATTATTTATTTTTTATTATTTAATAAATTATAATAAATTTAAATTTATTAAATATTACTGTATATTTATATTTTAAAAAATTAATTTAAATAATAGTACGTGATAGTAATAAACCTAGATATTTAATAAATAAACTTAAATAATATCAATTTAATTTTAATATTAATAACAAATAATATTATTTTATATGATACAGTTTATACTAAACCAAATATAGTAATATATTATAATTTAATACATACATCATAATATAATACAATTAATACAATATAATATAAAATAGTGTGCCGAACATATTCTATATGTATAATCAAACAAACTATTGAATTCTAATAGTCTTAGATGCTTGAACGAATGATTTTTAAATAATTTTATTTAATTAATTATCCAATCAAATTCCAATCACAAAAAAATTTAGACTTTACCCAACTTATCTACTAACATTTTAAAGATTAGACAACTAGCGCATAAGAATTATGTACTCTCGTAGACATACTGTAGCTCCATCTTGGCATATATGATCTTCATCTCATTTGACTCATCGTCTGCTTCCACCAAGTAGGCTTGATTGACTGATCAAATTAGCCAAAAAAAAAAAATTTCAAATCATAAATAATGCTATTGTAGTTGAGTTTTGAAGTTGGCTAATATTCTAAACATGATTAAGTTTCGTAGCCTTGTCTTCAAAGAAGTGGACATGAGAGCAAACCTACTTTCAGAAAAGAGAAAATAAAAAAAAAAAAAAAGTCATGATTGATTTGGTGTTATTATTATTATAATTACTACTATTAATAATAATAATAAAAAAGAAACTGTTTGTTTGGTAGTTTTAGGGTCGAGGGTTCGTAGCAAGCCAGTGGGACCTAAGTAATAATGGAGTCCATTCATCGATTAAAATAGAGAGATAGAAAGTAGAAACACAGAGTTCACAGACAAGACAGAAATACCACTCGTAGTGAACTGAAGATACCACACGAACGAAATAAAATACCAGATGAGATGGTGTATGCGAGCGTGAAATGCAGAAGGCTTTTATGACGGACCCATACTGAATTTACATTTGTATATGTAGTGTCGTGTTGGCGGGGTCTTGACGATCAGTTTTAAGTTTCAAGGGACCCATATGGAGTGTTGGTTCGGTGAGAGGCGCGCGAGAACAGCGCGGGAGCTGTTTCCCGATGCACAAGAGGCTGCCAGTCCCCACTCCCCACTCACTGCAGCTTTTCTTCTTTCTTAACTTCTTTTCTTTTCACTCGCGATTTTCCATAGCTTAATATTATAATAATAATAATAATAATAATAATAATAATAATATTGCATAAACCTTTTTGATTCTTGTGGGGGACCCATCTATTTACCATCACATCAAAACGTATGTGATGATGATCATCATCTGTGATTGATTGACAATAGAGTGATAGCTAGGCCTTCAATCTCTTTGGTGTTTACTGTTATCCCATGTGAGTTGGGCCCCACTCAAACTCGGTGTTTGAGACAGGGATGTGACTGTTTTTGGGTCCTATCATCAACACCAACAGGAAGACCATTGAATTGAATTGAATTGATGTTAAGTTTTTTTCCTTCTTTTCCCCCCCTCTCTTTAGCAGATGGGATGTGTCTTTCAATCCGATGTGATGCCTGCCTCCTTCTGGCCCTCCCCCACCACCATCGCCATTCTTAAGCCTTATTATATCCTCCATCCATCTGTCTGCTTACGCAACTATATTGCCATTACATGTTTACTGGTTGTGTTTCATGTTTCACAAGTCCTTAATAATTGTTGAGAATTTTATGTCATTGTATGCGCTCATAATATGGAAACAATATATGCAGTTGAATCTCGCAACAGTCCCCAACAGTCTCTTTTTCATTAACTCATGTTTCTGTTGTATGGTTGAATATTATGTTTCCTTATTATCATCATCAACAGTACCCAAGAGTCTCTTTTTCATTAACTCATATTTCTGTTGTATGGTTGAATATCATGTTTCCTTATTATCATCATCGTTATTGTTATTATTATTATTACTATTTGTATGGCGTTTTAGGGATTGCCGTTGCTATTGATGTTGATCTCAGAAATCATTCAACATGTTTATATAGTATGCTTAAGTGGCTGCTGCTAGTGCAAAGCATAAGGATTGACAGAAATAGAAATGCTGATGTTTGACTGGAGGAGAATAGCTTCTGGAGATTTTAACTGATGCGATCGTAGAATCCTAGTGTATCATTATGGACCCCTTAAGCCAATAGATTTCCTTATCAGCCACCTAACTTTACTCTTTTTTTCAACGTAATTGGGTGCTGGTCTTATTCAATCAATTTGTTTTTCTAGATTCTTTCTAATTCTTTTGCTGAGTTCTTGTTTCCCTCCCTGTGCTCTCCTTTGGTTTCATCATGATCCGTCTGTCTGTCTCCGTCAGCTTACCCATATGGCTCAGTAGGGAAACTTATTTCTCAATTTTGGGCCTAATAAAAGGCCCAATCAATCTGGGCCGAGAAAGCGCTTCACATAGCTTTCACAGTTATAATGTGGAGCATAGAGGAAATAACTAGTGTCACATAGTAATAGTAGTATAACCATCAACGCAACGAACGACATTTTTATTCTTTTGACCTGGGTGTTGTACAATGTAAATAGAAATCAAACTTGAATATGACAAACATATGCACTTTAAACATTGGTAATCCACATACCAAGAATAGAAATTGACCTTTTTCTGGAAGAAGCATCACCGGCAGCATTACGAACTTAAATCAATAGTCACCACCAGTGGCGACTCACCCTTGTCAACAACAAATGTCTTTACAATCTTCTTGCAGAGGGTAGCGATTTCTATAGTGTATGTCCCATGAAAGCCTCTAAACGCAAATTCTCCTTGCTCATCAACATGTCCATGACCATGAGACAGCCACTCTTGTTTAAGATCAAGGAACCTTTTACCAGCTTCATTGATATCACCTTCTGCATTAACCAAATGCGCATTGTCACGGCTCATAAACAACTCCCAAAATCCCCACAGCATTATTCCTTCCACAGCAGGGTGAGCAAAAGCTTCTCGGACCATGACTTCGAGATCCTCCCCTCTAACATATTCATTAATGGAAGACACATCAAGCTCTGTAAACCAGATTGGAAGGCCTAGGATCCCCAATTTATCCAAAGCAGAACAAACAATTGGTCCCACTGGACTATCGATATGTCCTTGAATTCCAATTCCTCCTACAGGGGCAGCTTCCTCCTGCAAATCAAGTATGTGTTCAATGTACTTTTCCGGAGATGATCTGGGGTCACACCCATCTTCGACATGATAATCATTCACAAACAAAGTGGCAGATGGATCTAGCTGGTGTGCAGTCTTAAACATATATGCTCGGATATCTTTCCCCAATTTATCTTGATAGAACGACCCATGCAGCATTTCATTGTTCACATCATAGTGCCCTCAACTTCCCCTTGTATCGTGTGAGAAGCCCTGTTAGGCGATTTTGAACAGCTGTCATCAAGTCATTTTTGTTTAGTGCTTGGATCCAGGGCTGGACAGTGGCCTGCACTTCCCAGAAGATACAATGACCTCGAGTTTCTATGTTGTGTCTCAGACACAGCTCCAACATATCATCAGCATCCTTATAGTTGAAATTTCCTTGTTGTGACTCTGTCCAATACCATTTCAACTCATTTCCGAACACAGCCCAGTTGAAATATTTTGTAAAAAAATTCACAAAATCTTCATTGTCTATCTGTGATCTATTTATGCATGAACCAATTGGAAAACTGTTTTGTGTTTGCTTCACTTTCACAAAGGCGCCAAGCATGCTGCTGGAATCCAGTCCTGATAATTTCAGGACGACATCACGCTTACGAATCTGCATTATATGAAGTCAGAGTTAATTAAAAACAAAAGCATGGTAACAGAATTTCAATGCTGGAAAGGAATTGATTTACTTAGTAAAGATGAAAATGGGAAATCAGAGAATTACCTTATCAGTCTGTCTCCTCAAATGTTTAAACCTTGACTCACGATCAACAGGAAATATCTGAAGACTAGCAACCATTATGTCAATACCTGAAGCAGGACCTTGTACATAAACCATGACCTTCGATGGTTGCTTCTCAATCCTAAAGGACCCACCAATTTCGTGCCACCTATCGTCATTTATCTCAACTTGTCCTCCATTGACCCACTGATTGTCCACACCTAGTGCAACATTCACATTTTGAGGACCAGTTGCTCTGGAACCAATACGAACCCAAGCGGATACTTGATATGTCAAAAAGAGCTTCAGTTTCTCTGTGATGATTTGAGCTGGACCCATCCAAGTCTGTGTACGATTGGTCACAAGTATACAGCGGCCACTTAAAGGTTCATGAGGTCCCAGGGAATCTCTTGCCATTGGAGGGAGTATATGTGGTGAGCCAGTTCCAACACTTAAAGTGCAATTACCAAGGGGAAACCACCCATTGGTGCCATCACTTAGTTCACTGTTCGTGATTATGTTAACTCCAAAGGCTGGGTTCTGCAAACAAATGTCAAAACCAAATGTTTTCAATGCTTAAAACACCCATGATTAAACTTTAAACTGTTGATAACAAAAATTTCAACCAAAATACAGTAGAAAAAAATTTGAATTTCACAATTTTATCTGCTTATTCAACCAACCTCAATGACTGGTGGAGGTGAAGGAGGGATTTTCTCTGCATGCTTTACCACCAAATTATTTACAAGAATATCTGTGCCAGGAGGTGGACCTTCCATATATATAACTACTCTTGCTGGGGAACCATTAAGAAGGAACTTCCCGTGCAGCTGTGCCCAATCTTTGTCAGTTGCCTGTACACTGGTGAAAAAACCAGTTTGTTTTAGCAGTCAAAGAAACTGTAAAGTTGAACCATCTACAATTCATATACCAAGCGCATATGCAATAACCAAAATAGAAATGCATGATAATTTCTTTAAGAGAGAGAGAGTGTGTGTGTGCTGTTATGTGATGTCTTAAGAGAATCAGGATTGTTTAAGATAGTTGTTGCGGAAACTGCACATAGAAAACTACAAAAGTTTATGATATGGAGATAACAAATAAAGTAGAAACTTACTTGGCAATTACTATGTACTGATCACGTTGATTTGGTGTTTGGACCCATAAAGTTGCCTGTACAGTTGCAGTAGTGACATTGTTACCAAAAATGCGAACTACAGCAGTAACATCGTACGCAATCTTTCGCTGCACTCTTCCGGTTATCTCCTGCTGAATTCCATTCCAGCTTTGTGTGCGTTCTGTTGCAGATGCAAAGAACTTTCCTGACAGTGGGACTATTTTCCCGTCTGCCATGGAATCATGTAAAACAATTTTGCAGCCTCTTCCAGACCAATTATTGAGGCCATTCTCAAACTTGGGGTTTAGGATAATGTTCTCATCTCCAGCAATATTGGACCTCTATGCTCTTATTCTTTCATAATATAGAAAAAAAGAAATCAGAACAATCAATGTTAGATGATAAAAAACATTTTTGCAGATTGCTTCAGGTCAAAACTTATGAATTTTGATAGAGATGACGCTCACACAAGAACATTTAAGTTTTAGAAGCAAACCAAAATAAGATAGAGATGGCTATCTTCACAAGTATACTATATTTGATTTCTTAAATTAAAATCAAATAGAGATGTCATCCTTTTGGAACTGACTAAGTTTAAAACATTCCAAATCCATGTATTCAAGGTTTCCAACAGCATTCTTGAAGTTGAGGTAGCATTAGGGAGAAAGAAATATACCTCACACTCACTAGGAATGGAACAGGTAATCACCACTGATCTTATAAGAAGGTCCACTCCAGGTGCAGGTCCTTCCAAATAAAAAACAACCCGATCAGGCACAGTTGACAACGAAAATGTGCCTTCCAACTTTTCCCACTTATCCTTTGATACAGAGGTCCTGCATTGGTAATTACCATAACAATATCTGTTGTTTCTCAATATAATGAGGAAAAAATGACATAATGAAATAACAGAATCCATTACTTTCCAATAAACAAATAGCTCGTTTCTGAATCTCGTTGTTCTAGTTTCAAAGTTGCCAGGACATCAGCTGATCCTTGATGGGGCCCAGATACTCCAACAGAAGCTGAAACCAAATAGGTAAAACCAGGAGAAACTTTGCTTGTGATATCTTGTTCCAATCCCTGCCAGCACTCTTTACGATTTGTAACAACAGCGTGATTACCAACTGAGTTTGCTGATGTTCCTTCTGGATAATGCGACTCAGCCGAAGCAACGAAAGCATGACAGCAATTGGGGTGCCACGAATGCAGCCCCATAGAGAAGTCGTTATTTACTATGAGATTAGCAGCAGTGCTAGTGCTTAAATTGACACTGTTATGTTCTGCAATCTGTCAGCAAAAGTAGAAGTCATGAAACTTAAGCACCACAATGGACTTCATTAATGTACAAGCTTAGAATACCCAGCTATCACAAAATATAATGTACAAGCTATTTGATGTCAAATACTGTCAGTTATTAATCAATGCAATCTTCAATAGCTTCCCACAACCCCATATTTAACTGTGGTATTCAGACCAAAACTGCATTACTAAAATTTACTACTGACATGCCTCACCATAATTCAAATTAAATTCAGTATTCGGCTTCCTTTGATGCAATTTTCGTACATCACTAAGCAAAGACGTTGATTTACAAGTTACAACGTTGAAAATCAAATCATAAAATGTCAGCCACTAAAAATCCCAAATACTAAATTAAACTTGGTATTGCCATAAATTAACAAAAATAAAACAATGGTAAATTCCCTCAATGTTGAAGTTCAACAAGAGTGCAGGAAGATTTGAAAACACGAAACACGCCATCAAAGCCATAAGAAAACAAACAAGAAAAGGGAAACCCAAATGAGAATCAACGAATGAATCTATAAGCCCAACAAAATATAACATACCAGTGCTGCAGAATTGTCATTGCATTGCCATTATTCACGTGTTGGCTTTCCATGGTTTCTCCGGATCTCTAGCAATCAGAAAAGTAGATTCTATTACCCAATTTGGTCTAAAAATATAAAGAGGGTGCGTAAATTGATCAGTACCTGATGCTGATGAGGCGTATGATTTTGATTTTGGTTAGGACGGGTATTGGAATTGGAAACTCGAGTTGTGAAGCAGCAAGCCAAAACCCTCCTCATATTTATACGCACCGTTAAAAGATTTTTCAAGTGAAGTCTAAGAAAAGCGCGGGACCAACGGACCAAACAGCCAATCAAACATTCTCTGCAAAAAAACACAGTTGGCTTTTTGTCTGGGTTTGTCGAAACAGAATAGAAAAGCAAAATTTTGTGTAATAATTTATTAATTGATCCACTTAACTGAAAACTATCCCCAATTACCAAAACCGCACTTTCTTATTATATAATAAACATTATATCTTCCCCATCTCTGCAAGGCTAAGGCTGCCGAGGTTTCTCTGTCATGTGTTGCTTTGTCTTGCAGCTTGGGGTAATCTCAAGTGGGCTTCAATGCTTGAATTGGAATTGAAGATTTAAGGTTTATGCAAAGCATTACTGTCCATTAATAGTATATTACTATTTGTGATGTGGTTCCTCGCTTCATAGACTTTGATTACAAGAAAAAGTTCCCTTTTTTAATTTACCCATTTCTCACAAATTAGGTGAAATGGGTTTTCAATTAGCATGACAGCGTTTCGTCCAGTTACAGGAGTTTCTGCTCAGTAGAGGTTCCATGGGTACTTATAATACTGTCACAGAAGTATAACCAAGTTGTGCGGCAGTTTCAATCTTATAATTACGGTACAGGATTCTCAATTCGAGGAATAGAACATAAAAGCACACGAATGCAATCGGAATCAGTCTTGCCGCTGACCCTTTATCATGAAATTTGATTGCCTGAAAATCTCAAAGAATTTGGCGTGGACGCAGAGTAAGAACAACGAGAAAGTAAAGCGAAATCTAGTGCTTATATTTTGATGGACAAAATACGGTGTCGCAGTACATTTCAATGCATCACCTAGGAATGGCATTTTCGGATTCTATGCTTCAAAGAGAAACAAAAAATGTTTTCTCTTTTTCAGTTGAGAATTAAAACTGATGGAAAAGAAAAGAAAATCGGAACTCGGGAGGAAGGAAATCAGTTTACATTTACCTGCACACACCCGCTGGCCACTGGATTCATTTCAGGCCCAAAAGGGCTTTGAGTTTTACAACCCATTCTATATTAAACCTGCTATACAAGCTGGGCCTTCACAGCTCATTCGCCGGACAAACTCGGAGACTAGATCATCTGTTTGTTTCTCCGAGTTTAAGCCCAAGCTTGGTGATTAATTTCTTTTAGAAGAGGACCCAAAAAGGGGATTAAAAAAAAAAAAAAAATTTCAACGAAATCATACTAATTAATTTCAAAGTTGGTTGTCAAACAGCCGGAGTCAAATCTAAAACTATCATTAAATCAGGCACCAATCCGGGCATGCCAAATAAAGACCGGGAGAGTCAGAGAAAATGAACAGGGCATTCCTATCTGTATTGACTCCGCACCACCATTGCATGACGTTAAAGTAATACGATACTGATTGTTGATTATTGAATTGAAGTTTAGTAGAGTAGGACAAGATTCTTCTACTACTTAGTCGCAGATTTTATTTATTTATTACATTACATTTACAGCGATTCTAGAATATAACGCTGGCTGATTTGGAAACCAAAAACATCAAATTGGACTTCTAGAAAGTATAAACTTCGAAATTTAATATGCTCAGTAGATCATTTCATACGTGTTTCATGAGCTCATTAATTACATATAATCACAAGTCTCCACCACATGATTAATCTTCTTAATTCTTTCGTGTGTGTGTGTATACACATATATATACACCTAAAACAATTATAATAATAAGGAAAAAAAAAAGGAGGAGTTTATACGTATATATATTTTAATGAAAACCTCACCACTTTGTAATCAACATCTTCGTCCGTCTTCAAATTTCCATTAATCTGTTGACTTATTATTAGATGCGGCCACGTTACGACAATCACGTGCACTTTAATTGGCTTTCTTTTTCTGGCATAGCCTCCCGGTAATCGTTACTTGCAAAATCATTATTCCCTTGAGTACTCAATACAAGGCTTTCCTCAAGGCTCATATTATGCAATAGGACTACTTTTAGCAAGTGATCGTTCTTTTTTAATAATCCTAATAATAATAATAATTCCAGAAGAACATGTGAATTTTGTTTAAATAAAGAAGCAAAGGCCGCCCAAATATGACAGGTCCAAAGAATTGCGTGTCAAATATGTCTGTTTGCGTTAATGGGCCATATTAAAGTAAGCGTAGAAAAAGAAATACCAGCGAAATTCCATAATCACCCTCAATCGGCCGCATTATTAACGCAGCAAACCCAACCGTCAAACGACGTAATTGACCGAAACACAAGGGGTATTATGTAATATCAGTGAAACGAATTAAGAAAGCGCATGTGAATGTGACGCATTGAAGCGGCAAGCTCTGGCGTCGGGGGGCGTAAGGTGGGGACGGGCTTCGGTTTGGTTGGTTTCTGAAAGTGGAACCAAAAAAGGAGAACCCATAACTAACTAAACTAAAACTAAAACTAAAACCGCCCTTCGAAGAAATTTCGCCGGGATGGATGATTCCACGACATGTGAGTCAACACGTGTATACATGAACCTATTTAAGCAAAAACGACGTAACAAATCCCGCGTTTAATGAGTTCAATGGAGGTCCAGGGAAGTGGTCCTGGAGGATCGATGAAGAACAGAGAAAGTAAAACGAAGAAGAAGAAGAAGAATGCAAAGTCTCGGTACTTGCCGAAGCTTTCGTGCTTGCGAACCGAGCCGGATGGGAAGGGAAATTTTGACATGCAGGTCCAAACCATTGGAGACGGAAACGGAGATAGTCCGACGCCAACTCACCTTGTTGTTATGGTTAACGGCATCATTGGCAGGTTAGTTAGCTTAATTAGCTTAATTAGCTTAAGCTTAATCACATTGCTAATTAATACTCTATCTCGTCACGATCATGATTACGATTCAAGGTTTGATTTGATTTGATTTGATTTGATTTGATTTATTATTTACAGTGCTCAGAATTGGAGATATGCTGCCAAGCAGTTTTGCTGCAAGTATCCTGAGGATCTTATAGTTCACTGTGAGTGATTATTGTTAATTCTTGAACCTCTAATATAAAATTATAAACCAGTTGCATGGTATTTTGAGCTTATGTTAAGTGTAAAGAGACAGCGGAATCTAGGAAGTATACTCAATATTTGCTACTACTTTTGGTTTCTTTTATTAAGATTGTAAATTGCATGGGATCAATTTGTGAATGCAGGCAGTGAGTGTAATTATTCTATGCTGACATTTGATGGTGTTGATGTTATGGGAGAAAGGTTAGCAGAAGAGGTGTGTTTATGTTCGTTTTCCTGATTGTTAATCCTTTTACCTCAAATGTTATTTCTCTGTTTCAAATACAAGGGTATTGTTTCTTTCAGGTGATATCAGTAATAAAACGGCACCCAGGTGTTCAGAAGATCTCATTTATTGGTCACTCTTTAGGTGGCCTTGTGGCAAGGTATGCTATTGCCAGGCTTTATGGACGAGATGTCACAGAGGACCCTCATCAAGCAAATGGAGAATGTAGGGTTGATGAACCTGAAGAAGATTCAATCCAGAAAGATAATCTGAAAGGCAAAATCGCTGGCCTGGAGCCCGTGAATTTTATAACCTGTGCCACTCCGCACCTTGGCTCAAGGGGTCATAAGCAGGTGACTTTTTTGTACTTTGAATGCTCATATATAATTAATCCTTCCTTTCATAACTAGTTTTCTCCAATAAATTTGTGATTAAATAATTATACAGACTTCATCGTATATGGGTTTCTTATGTTATAGCTTGTTCCTCTCAGGTCCCAGTGTTTTGTGGCTTTTACACCCTAGAAAAAGTAGCAGCCCGTGGATCCTGGTTACTTGGAAGAACCGGAAAACATTTATTTTTGACTGACCGTAGTGAAGGGAAACCTCCTCTTCTTCTTCGAATGGTCAGTGATTGTGAAGACCTTAAATTCTTGTGAGTCTTTGTAAACTTATCAGGTTGATTGCTAAGTGAACCCAATTGATTCCTCAACTTTTAATCATTTCTTCATTGTGCCTGCAGATCTGCTTTGCAGTCCTTCAGGCGCCGTGTGGTCTACGCGAATGCACGTTTTGATCGTATCCTCTTACTTTTAAGTGTACTCTTTGAATTATATTCCCCCACAGACCTCCAATTGTTTGAGAAAGAAGCTGTGTAACATTATCCTAATTTTATAATGCTCAGCCAATGAATGAACTTGAGTGACCAGGTGGATTTTTGGCTTCTTTGGTACTCTGATGCAATCTCTTCTTAACTTACCATTTACTTATAGAAGAACTTAACTCTCTTCTTAGACCTTGTGGGATGGAGTACATCGTCTCTACGGCATCCAAAGGAGCTTCCAAAGGTAATTATGAACCTTATATTGGAAACTCCAATGTTATCATTTGTCATTCTCACAGAGATTTCTTTTTTTTTTTATCAGAGACGACATCTTAAAAGAGTTGATAAATACAAACATATTGTAAATGTGGAGACAACAAAAGCGGCTAGTTCACAAAGAGAAGTCTATTCAGACACCATAGCAAATAAAAGTGAGACTACTGACATGGAAGGTTAGTTAATTATTTGTTACTTGAAATTGATCAAAAAAAATATTGCTCTGTCAATAACTCCTATGGTTTTCTTGATGTTCAAATTATTATCTCACGTAACACTTATAGTTATAAGATAAAATCTTTAGAGGGTCTAGTTATGCCCTCATAGGATCCTTGAGGAACTAAAACTGAAAAAAACTACATTGGAAAAGTACCACTCATAATTTTACAGTTAATTCATCAGGAAATTTGAAAATTCAGGCGTATGAGCGTATTTGTTTGCTTCACATTGGATACGTGTTAAAAAAAAAAATGCAGTTGCCTGCATCGATTTTCATATTTGCTAGTTAAAAATCAGTTACTATGACTAGTTATAAATGGATCATTATTATTTTTTTATTTTCCTGATAAGTATTCTTCAAATATTCATGGTTTTGAAAATGAGATATTTTAGTTGTGTTAAATAACTCTCTGTTTGGATGAACTTGGGTAATCAAATTGATCACTGGATTACAGTTTGAATTTCTTTATGACTAGTACTGCTGAGAGATAGTGCCCTTTAAGTCTTAAACAAGGAGTGTTATATTTTATATGGTTGTGGACTGTGTTTTTAGAGCTTTTTGTCCTAACGTTTCTATGTGTTGATGATGTGCTAAGGTGAGTCCTTTTAAGATGAATGATGAAGAGTTTAGGCAGCCCATTCAAAAGTTTCTGAAATGTTCTGAAAATATTGAAGTGTGTCATCTGAAATGTGAATCTGATAATGCACCGGCAGTAGGAATTAGGAAATCAGGGAGCAGAATCAAATGCAGAGAAGATAGGTGTTAGTTTTACTTCTATTGTTGCAAACCCTTAATCTTTTAATTAGTTTCATTAAGTAATCTGTCATCCTTCTCTTAACGTCAGAACTCTGGATATTGTTACAAGTTTTCTGGAATCACTCATTCTCATTTGACAACTGGATTGAATGATATTTTCCCCTTGGTATCTCAGTTATTGCAAGTTCTACTTGAAAATGACGGTTGTTATCATAATTGTTGCCCTGTAGATGTAATGCTCAATCCTCTTTTTCAAAGCTCAATTCTATTGTTAGGATGCTTACCACAAGATTAAGCTTTTGGGTCAAGTGGTAACTTAACATGGTATTAAAGCCAGGATTTATCATGTGCCCTCGCCATGTGATTGCATTTTGTCTATGGTTCTATCTGCTATGTCCGTGTGGGCAGAGTCTAATTGTATTTGTCTTTGCTTTTATCTTCTATCTCTTATTGCTTTTGGTCAACATGGTTTAATACCAGCTTAAGCTTTTATATCAAGCAGTAGGTTAACACTTATATTACACAATTGTAGAGGAAATGCTCAGATGTTTAACAACTTTGAGCTGGGAACGGGTTGACGTTAACTTCAGTAGAAGCAGGCAAAGATTTCTAGCACACAGTACCATCCAGGCAAGTTTTGCTTCTGTTATAATTTCATCTAGGAAATGGAGTTTTTCTGTACATGCATTTGGTATTCTACTCTGTATGATTCTGCTTCCGCAATGAAAAAGAATTGCATTCTAGAAGTTTCCCTTCGAGATGCTAGTGTAACATTATCTTTTCCTCTGTGTTCAGGTAAAAACCTACTGTATCAATTCCGATGGGGCCGAGGTGATCCAACATATCATTGACAATTTTCTTCTGTAAATGATGCCTACTCTATGGATTCCATTTCAATGCCTCTCTTGTCCTAATTGACATCAAGAAGGAATTTTTTGGGTGACTCTGTGAAGCTTGGTTCTGGATGGATGCTCACTGTAACGACAGTATGAGAAATTTCGCGCCCCCTCCCCCCCCCCCCCCCCCCCCCCCCCCCTTTCTTCAGAAGAAGGTATATATTGAAACATACTGATATAAAATTTATAGTACGTTTCTTCATGTTAATGTAACAATAGACAGAGATGTTAGTTCAAGTTACTTGAAACAATACGTCCAAACCATATGAAGCGCGTACAATTTTGCTTATTGATGAATTAATATACATAATATTTTCTTCTATTGTCACCTATAACCAAAAAAAAAAAAAAGAAAGAAAGAAGGGAAGAAAGAAATGTATAAAGCGTGATGTGTGCGTGTAACTACGCGCGTGACAAATTTTATTTTTTAATTGGGAAATTCTGGAGTTTTGTAATAGTTTTTGACGTCATAAATAGAGGTAGGAATCAAAGGATTGGCAGTAAATTTTTGTAAATTCCAAAGTGTTGATGAATTTGCTGGAAAAATGGCACCCACCATAGTCATATATTGGCATATTGCATCTGATTCGCACATAGGGATATTGATTCTGATGCAAATCCATGGATCCATTAGTGACATTCCTTGTTTTAGCATCCTTGGGAAATATATAATTAATAAATCTCTGCCCAAGGCCAAGAGAAAGGGATGTTAGCGTGTCGAAGTAAATTATGCTCAAAGCCCAAAACACAAACGTGGAGGGACAAATTGAAAGATAAAACAAGAAGGAAAGCGAAAGCGAAGGCCCAAGAACCACGCACATCATATTTCTTTCTCTCTTCACCTGTGAATTCCTTGTTTTAGAGAGCTCTCCATCATTTGATACGCTGTGGGATCTCTTTTGCTGCAGATTTTGTATTATTATTGTACTCTTTTCAGATTTCACTACCTCTTTGGTTTTGGCTCTTAATATTTTGCTGTACTGTCAATTCCTTCTTTCGTTGCTCAGCCTCAGCTGCTAAAGCAGTCTTTTGGTTTGGTTTTTCTGGTGGCTCATGAAACGAGGTCAATGTCATTCCCTTTTCGTTTGAGGTCCTCCACCTCTACCCCTCTCATTTTAGCCTCATTCTAATAAAACTTTTTGCCTTGCATGCTCCATCTAACCAAAGCGAGCTACATGTACAAGGTTACCAAGTGAAGTGAGTGAACTTGTAGAGGTGAGGTGGCATTTAAGCTCTGAACCCTTCTTCTCTTGGGACACTTCTCAGGAAATCAAATTCATCACCCTTTCTCTCTCTCTCTCTCGCTCTCTCTCAATAGTCAATACTTATCCTCTCCCTCACAACTCCCAAGCCTTAATTTGTACACGCTCTCAACTCAATTCTCAGAGAAAGAAAATGGGCAGCTCTCAATATTGTGTTTGTTGCCACAGAAACAGGCACCTCATAGTTTCCTTGCTCTTCCTTTTGATTTCAACCTTGACACAAGTCAGATTCGTAGCTGAAGGCAGAGCAATATCCAAGCTAGTTGAGGCTGCACAGGTGTGTGTGTGTGTGTGTCTTCACGTCATTCTTTACTTTATTGTTTCCTGACAAAGCTCTATTTTCAAAATAGTGCACTTAAAATTTCAAGTTTTATACGCAGAAAGGAATGGAAGAAGAGAAGATGGTGGTGATGAGGAGCATGATAGGATCAAGGCCACCAAAATGTGAGAGAATGTGCAGCTCTTGCAGGAATTGCGAAGCAGTTCAGGTCCCGGTGACCACAAGAGCAGTTGGTCGCGGAGCAAGTCATTTCTCTGCAATTGCATACTCAAGAGGTGATGACATTTCCAATTACAAGCCCATGAGCTGGAAGTGCAAGTGCGGCAACTTGATTTTCAATCCTTGATTGGTTGAACAAAACATGTTGCATTAGCCCAGCTCTGTATCTAGTATCTACTACTACTACTACCACCACCTTCTGAAGCTGTAATGTTGGCACAAAGTTTTTAATGCAGAGTTTTTTAATTTTTCATTTTTTTTGTGCTTTTGATTCTGTACCAATTTTCTTTCGTTTCTTGCTTTCTCTAACGACATCATTCCGTGGACATTATGAATTGATGACAAAATCTAATTTCAGTTATTATGATAATTCCGAAAATGAAAGAGACAAATAATAGAATTAGGCAGGGTGGCATTAACTACTTTGGCATTTGTATTAAATCAAGATTAAAATTTTTTAGGGTCTTTGGGGACGCAATGGGTTGTTAATTTTGATGGCGAGTGAAGTGACGACATGACATGGGGGGATGGGTGTATTAATTAATGAATAAAATGAAAGAAAGAGATAAAGATGGCTGAGAATTTCGAGTGTGTCGGACAGTGCTGCTTTGCGTATCTTACAAGATTTGTGCCTCAGATTTCTGATTCAGAAACAAAGCCTGTGCAAATTACACAGCCCATCTCGAAGGGATCAACCCTAATGCCACCGCCATCTCATCATCTCATCTAAATAACTATTTTTGAATTTTAAATGCATACATAACCGTCAGTTTATAATTTTTTTTTTCTTTTTTCTTAAGTATTACTATTAGATTTGGAGAATTAAATCTTAAAGTCTTGTTCATACTGACCCGATTCTCACAGAAAAAATGTGACATGGTGGTGCTAGAAAGAGTATTGATATTTGAACACCATGAGATATTATTTATACTATTATATTATTTAACACACAAAAATAAATGAGCTCTATTTATATTATAGTACTAGTATTTTTATTTTATTAATAGTCAAATATTATTTTTAGTACTAAAAATAATTGGCATAGATAGAGATAGAGGTCGTGACTTTTATTGCTGTTTCGATTTATTTTTTCTTTTTACTGACATCCGAGAAGAAGATACAGTAGATAGAAGACAATAAATGAGATATTAATTGTGGGGCGGATAATACGCAGTGAGTGAACTGAAAGACTCTCAGTTGCTCATCATCATCGTCGTCCATGAGCTCTGCCGCCTGCTGGGCTGCTGTTAATTTCCTCTCTTCTAAGTTCTCGCTCTTGGTGGAAAGGCAATTAATTATTGGCTTGCATGCATGCTCACGCTGACGTTATGCGAGGTAAAACCAAAACATTTTCTGAATAAACAACATATTAAAACAATGCATTGACTAATGCTTTAATCTATCTAACAAGCAAAATAAACTCAACATAATAATGCAACAAAATGTGGATGCTTAGGTAAATCTTTTCCTCTCACATCACTTGGGTCTTCACGGAAAGGTACTGTCGTTTTACCCCAAATGAGAGCAAAGTGTGAGCTTGACTTCTTTTGACAATTTCTACTTTTGAGTTTTAAAGGAGCCAAAGACACCTAAATCTTACACAAAGTAATCCAAACTGCAAGTCCCATTTTTTTTTTTCTTTTCGCACATGGACACACGAGTTGGTGAAAGCCAGAAGGGAGGGTAATTTGCTAGACTACTTGGTAATAAATGAACGATGATACAGTCACAAACTCTTACTTTATATAAATTGATTTGGTATTAATTAATTAGTTAAAAAAAATAGAAAATAAGTGGATTAAGAGATATAATTCAACCAATTAAATCATGCCACATCAATTTAAACAAAATAAATTTATACAAGAGATGTATCATCTTTAGTCTTCACTTTATTTTTGCACAAAGAACCGTACGTCCAGATTATAGACATAAGATGTTGGGCATTCGTTTGAATCTTAAACAAACAATTTTCCGATCTAATACTGCACTTTCTTCCAGGTATATTTAACCTGCTCAGTTTATACTCTTAAGTATATTATAAGCTAAGCATGAATACAAATTCAATGCAAGCATGATCTGGAGCGACCTCGTAGTTTATGCATAATGGCTCCGGAAATTTCCAATTTTTTAACTAATCCGCCGCACACCCTGATACCATTTATGCATATGGTATGTACTTTGTTTCGAATGAGATAATTTGGTGATTTGTGCAATTTAATGGAGTTGAAAGAAAATATTGGCTGGAGGATAAGTAAAACTACTGACTACCCATTGCCCGTTTCTTAAATAATTCTATTTATTTATAAAATTAGCATTTTAAATAGCCTTTATTCAACTTCCTTGAGAGTCAATTTCAAACCCAAAATGAAATGGGATTAATTAATTATTTTAAAAGGGTCTTATATTGGCTCAGCACTACTCAGGCAGGGTAAATGCTGTAATATTGGCCCGCTATCTAAATTCAGAACTACTTAATGGTTAATATTTTTAAGAGAACTTCAAATTAGGAGCCGTTTGGGTCTGATTTTCCAGCAGCTGGCCTGGGGTGTTTGGTAAAACCCATTGGATTGCGGAGCTTTTTCTTTCTTATTTCATAATGTCTATAATTTTTTTTTTGAAAAAATTAACTTTTATACTATAACACCATTAAAAACTATAACACTTCACTATCAAATATGCTCTTAATGCCAAACGCTCCAATTATCCAATTAGCTATTTGACTATTTTATATATATATATTTAATCCAGGATTTTGAACTTTGTTAAAGTCTGAAAAAACTATTAAACTTCATGGTTTAACTCATAATGCTATTAAATCCTGCGGTTTAATAGTTTTTTTGAACTTCAATAAAGTCCAAGATCTTGGACCAAATTATTACGATATATGTAATAGTCCTTCTATCACGCTCCAACAAAATGATTAATTCTGTGATGAGAAAGCTTTTCAAAGAAAAATATTTAAAGTAACTATGATGATATTGAGGGATTAGGAGAGAAAGAGAAATATGGTGAATTAAGTAGTTTTATTGAAACTTATTTTAAAAATAACAACTTAATTTAAATACACAATTTAGAAAAGAAATTAATGGATTTAAATAGTCCCGTCTTCATGCCCTATTGGGCATGTACTCATCAAACTTGTCAGTGCTTTTTCAATTTTAGGGACCTTCTAACTGGTTTATCTAATATTTTTTATTTGAATGCTATTATGATCCCACGTGTTCGATGTTAATTTCATTTTATTGGTTTAGACCCTTTATATATTATTTGTTATTTTTACTTACAGGCAGGAGTCCGACTTAACTCTCACCATCTCGGTGGTTTTCAAAAAAAAAAAAAAATCCCGCCTTAGGATATTAAAAAAAAAATCCGTTTTAGATAAATTAGTTGATTTTAGAAAAAATAAAGAGAAATGTCACAAAGATATTTGGATCAGTGTTTAGTTGGCTATTGGCCATACTTCACATGGACACCGAGCGGAGCTATCTGGACCAACAGAGTGAAGGTGGAACTCGTGTGATAACTAACGGTAACTTCTGAGTGGCAAAGAAGTTGGATAAGGAGGAAACGATGTCGTTTAGGATAAAATTCGTACAATTATTGCAGCCATATATGGTAAGCCAAGCAAACAACCGCTAGCCACCGAAGTTGATGGGTGCTTAATTACATAAATGCATACATTCATTCTAGTGTTTTAGCTCACTCATTGTCTGTGTTTTCCAAGTAAGACACATGTTTCACACCCTTTAACCACTTATTTCACTCTCTTCTTCTCTCCGATAGTCACCACTTTGTTGGCCAATTCATTGAAAACTTTAATTCCAAGAAAGAAAAGCTTAAAGGTAATGTTTAATTATTTTGTTATTTTATCGCTAATATTATCTTGTTCTTAGGGGAAGGAAAAAAAATAGTGGGAATTGTTGCACCGATATGACTGTTCTTGGTAAGTTTCAGATCAAAATTTGAAGTTTCAACGGATTTGTTGGCTTCTTTGGGTTGGAATAATTGAATATTGAAATGGATGTTGTGATTCTTGTAGTTGCGACTTAAATTTCCAAATTCTAAAGGTTTGTTGTTTTCGTTTGTGTGATTTGGTGGCAGTTTTAGTGCTTGAATGGTTACAGCTGTAACCAAACCTTACTTCATCTCCAGGAATAGTGCTAATTTCCGAAATTGTTTATATACTATGCCACGCACACAGCTTTCCTGCAAATTCTTTATATTTAAGAATTTGCATGTACATTACCTGTTGTTGATTATTTCGCCTCTTTGCAATGATGCTAGTTTTCGACTTCAGTTGTGTGTGGCTTGAGCTCATTACTAGTTTACTGGCTTGGTCAAACTTATGCAGATTGGTGATTGTTTCACCGCTTTCCAGTGAGAATTTTGACAGAATTATAAGTTTCAAAAGATGACCATTTTGAAGCAATCTCCAAGTAAAAACCTAAGGTCTAAAGGCTTTAAGGTGAAACACTTTCTTCAAATATGTTTGTTGCTTGCAATTTGCTTCTGGGTGCTTCACCAAGTCAGAAAGTCATATGACAGGAAGAAGGCATACAAGGAGGGCACTGCAACACAATCAGAAGTGAAAATTGAGCATGAAGGCATTAAACTTGGCAGAAAAGACGTCCGTCTTCCAGTACAGCAAATAACTTTGGAAGGAGAGAGACAAGAGGTTGATGAGACGAAGAAGGCTAAACCTGAAGAAAGCAAAGACGAAGGAGGAGGGGGCGGAGATGATGAGATTGATGGTAATGAGCAAGACAAGTCAGAAGAGGAAGAACCTGAAGAAGTAGAGGATCTCATTGATGAAGAAGATAGAGAGAGCGAAGACGAAACTACAGAGCAGGAGAGCGAAGAGGCAGAAAATCAAGTTGAGGATGAAAACTTGTTAGTAAATCAAGTGCAATATGAAGGTGGAAGTAGTTCGGAAGCAAGAGAGGAGCTCTACAAGGGTGAAAATGCAGCTGGAAGATAGAATCGATCAAGCTGTTTCCATTGGAGCGCCAATAGTGGAACAAGTAACAGTGAAGATGCAGACTCTTTCTGATGGGTAATGTAGTTGCAGGGTAAACACTTAAAAAGAGTTAAGATGGTGGATGATGCTCTGAAGGATTTTCCATAGGCAATTGTACAAATGTTTTTGTTCTATGTGCCTTAATGGTTAATGCCTAGATGAAATAATCATATTGACTGTCGAGCTATGTAGAATTACTCTGGTTGAAGTAGTAGTTAGATTTCAAAATTTTATATTTCCAGTTTCAGATGAAAAGATTTATTTTTCCCCTCTTTTTATTTTAGTTGGCTAGTTCATTATAAGCGAAAAACTGTTCCTTGGCATATCGAACAACATAACCTAATCGCGGTCGTATATTCTTAAAAGCTTGTGTAAAACACAACAGTAAATCAACCAACTAATTGACCGGAGTTGCTGAAAATCATAAAACGCAAAGCCCTGAGCTTAATAACGGACTTTCAATTAAGATGGTTCACATTAAACATTAAATGCACAGAGGCGGACGGAGTTCAGAGCTACATCTATTTTTAATCAATACCAACTTGAAAAAGCAATTCAGAAATTCTTTGTAAGCATCCTCGGCAAAGCTTGGTACCAAATTGTACACACAGGTACCGAGTTGAATAGATTATGTATGACAATCTCTTGTGAAAATTAATCTATTGCACAAACAAAAAGGAGTCATTGTATTATCCAATTTCATGAATCCTTGGGGTGAACTTGTTGGTGTGCATTCCACTGCAACAGCATCCAAATTATTGATGTACCTGATTCAGATCAGCATTTAATTAAAATGGCAGCAAGGGAGTAAATTTAGTCTTTCCAAACATCAGCAACAAAAACATTAACCAGATCCTGATGATAGATTCTGCCAGCACTTATGGATTTTGGCTTGTAATCCTGTTAAACTTATAGCCAACAAGTCACTCATGAAATGAACGACTATATCAGGCTAAACGCTAAAAACAGACTAGCAGATTCACCCTGAATGGTCGTGGTCTATTGTAGTCCAAAACGCTTAGGGCTTCAGGACTCAAAGAGTGGATAGTGTTTTTCATCTATGGTAGATGAAAGCCCACAAACTGAACCACTAATATCAGGACCAGAAGGGTCATTACCACCAATTGGATATTAAATTGACTAGATTTTTTGGTCCCAACAATAAATATCAAAATTTTGTGAAATAAAAAATGATCTCAAGGAAAATAAAACAGACAACTTAGTCCAAGCACAAAGGAGGTTTAATGAAGGACAAAATAAAATGGCTAGATTTTTAGTTAGGGATCTTCATACCAGCAAAGATGCCAACAGTTGTCAGATTTCCAATGGCCATTGTTTGATAGATTAGGTATTCAGTCAAGAAATGACCAAAAGCATAGATGAATGACAAAAATGTCGCCAAATACAGCGGTCTGTTTTCGAGATTAAATGCACAAAGAAAACAAAGAGTGCAAGTCAAAAGCGTCCAAACTCCAAATGTCCTTCCATGAACTTCAGTCACTGCATAGAATTCATAGAGAAAAGAGCATCAGTATCTCATATAATATAGCTCACCACAAATGGAAGGTAGAAAATGAAACAGATGCTGCTACATGAATGTGTTTTAGCAAGAAAAAACAAATATATACTTTCAAAAAGAAAAAGATGAAAAAAAATCAAGCATTAGTAATTAGAATATGGAAAGTCAAGAAATCCTGGACATTGTCATCAGCAAATTGAGCATATCCTCCTACAATCAATTGTAAAGCAGTAAAAGCACTAAGTTTAACAATCATTCGATATCCAAAAGAACTGAGTAGATCAGTGATCCGGGTTACTGTCTAATCAAAACTCTACGATAAGTTCCTTTTCACAAGCAAGAATTTAATTCATCTTCACGTGAGCTGAATTGGCCATTGACGAAGCTACAGAAGAAAATATTGTCAGCAAAAAGAACAACTAAGATTTTTAAAACATTAGTGGCTTCCTAATAACAGGTGTACAAACAAATGCACAGTGTGCTTTTAATTTGAATTAACAGATTGTAGAATTCCCTATTCAACTTTGAATATGCAAAACCTTCAGGAAAAGAAAGGACGGAGCAGAGCAGGAATAAGTCTAAAAATTAGGACACAGATTGCAAATATGAATTCCGAAATGATGCAGAGGGCACATGTGGACTAAATAGTTAGCATCCAATGAAAATTCTAAAACTTTATTAACAGCCCAAATCCTGGTCCCTTTTCTCCTTACTGAAATCCAACATTATGTTTCTTAATTAGCCACCAAACTCAAGTGTCAAATCCACCATCAGTGGAACAAATGCAATCCCCTTTTTTGTTTTTCTCGTCTTCAACATGAATCAATATCTATTCTAAATACCACAGCTGTAACATCTGAAATTATTGTGCTCCTATGATTAATTTATTAACACTATTACAGAAACCCAATTCTAAGTATCTTAAAATCTCGAAATTTGGGGATCTCTGCTCAACATACAAGCCCAGAAATACAAGGCATTGTCTCCGCATTGAGTATTCTCGAAGAAATTAAAAATAAATAAGTAAATAAAAAAATAACAGAAGAATTGAGAAGAGAAAGTAAAAAGGGCAAATATATGTATAAACAATAACATACTGGTAGTGTTGGAGAAGACAGCGAGTCTGAGAGCCCAAATATCGAAGAAGCCGAACCAAACGGAGGCCAATCGAAGGGAACCCACCAGCATCAGCCACCATCCCAATGCCTTCATTTTTCCGTCCCTCCGTTGTGTTGACTGTTGACTCACTCCCCCACTCTCCTTCTTCTTCACTGTTACACTGCTCAGGGTGAATTAAGTGAAACAACTAATAAACGTCACCGTTTCGAAAATTTGATATGATTAATAAATAAATAAATAAATAACGTTCCTTGTTTAAAAGGTGGTTTAAGCAAACAATTATGACTCGACATCAGCGCACGATCCATCGGAAATGCAAAATGTTCTCTTTAAAATCCCGACCTTCAAAATGCACCAGCTTTACAAGATGCCTAAATTCCTAATTATTGATTCCACTTAGTAAAATAAGATTAACGAAATATTTAAATAAACGTATTTAGAATTATAAAATCACACACCAAATACCCGACCACGGCACAAAAAAAGTATGTCAATAAATTACACGATATTAATGGTCGCGGTTCGGGTTGACACGATTTTTTTCGTGTCGATTAAGTGTAAGTTCTGACTTTTACCCAACATGACCATTATATTTTCTATTTAAATTAATTTTTAGGTTTTTGTTATAAAACTCAAATATTAAAAATAATTCTCTCTTTTTAATTTTTTTTAAAAGACGAAATATATACATAGTGTTTTATTTTAAAATTTTATGTAAATTTAGAACTTTAATAAGTGTAAATGTGTAAAATATGTATCATATTATATTTGATGATATCGATATATAATATTATTTACATATAATAATTTAAACTTTAAATAATATAAATGTATGATAGTTTTGGGGTGTGTTGTGTGACATTTATTAAATATATAGATATTAAATAGGTTATTGGATAACCCATTTATTTTCCGTATCGGATTGGGTTTCAATATTTTAACACGATTATTAAATGGGTCGTGTTTGAGTCGACCTAAATTTGAACACGGCACGAACAACGACCCGATGACCCGTTTTGCCAGTTCTAATGATATCAATGCATTAGAAATTATATTTTTTATCTGTTAGCGTATTAAATATGAAATTTTTTTGTCTGTTAATAACATTTTCACTTTGTTAAAATAAGAATCTAGATGTCTTCACTAAACATAATAATAATAATAATATATAGTATAATAATAAATAAAAGGAAGATGATGATAACCTGATTCCGTGATTTTGTTTATCTATTAATAAATCTGCTTGCAAGACTACAAATTGATCCTACATTCCTACTCATCGAAATCTTGTGCATAGATTGAAATGTGATTAGAACAGCTGGATTCTCATCTTCAATTGTTTTTCTTTTTAATTTAGAAATTCAATTGATTTGTTTCTCATTTTATTTTCAATCACTAAATTGCAATCTAATCATTTACAATAAGTATATGAAACCCTCATGATTCCAACTCTATCATGATGTTATCTGAACACATTGAGTATAAAATTGGTTAATTTTACTTCTAAATATTTGGAATAAAATTGATGTTCACAAATATTTGAAAGGAAATTGTTTAAAATTTCAAATAATTGAATTAAAAGGTTTCAATATATTATTCTATAAATAAACTACATAAAATTACCCAAGAAATTGTTAATTTATTCATTCAATCTTCTTGCTCTCTCTATATATGAGCCTTTCCAACTAAAAAATAATAATAATACAAAAATATAAGAAAATAATAAAATGAGAATAATTGTCTATCTTTCTCATTAAAAGATATGCGACCATTATTTAAAATTCTTCATTCACTCAATTATTTTTTAATTGATGGATTCTTATTATAATAACAATGTTGAACAATTTATATGTTGATAAAAAAAAATTCTCTTCATCACAAGCAAAATTAATCAATATATAGTATATCAATATCATAAGCTCCATGATACCTAAAGAGTAATGAAATATACTAAAAAGAAGAGTCAATCCAACGAGAACTGCATAAGTCATATCATGCTAACAGTAAAATGATAATAATTGTATATTGAATTAAAAGACTAACACAGAGCCCAGGTCCGAAAAATTGAGCCCAACAAATGACGCTCAAGGGTAGCTTGGGAATGGATTGTACAAAAGGCAAAGACAGATAATGTTGTGTTCCTCCTTGCTCATCTCAATCGAAAGGTGGACAAGAAATCCGTCGCTTTGGAAGAGCAAACGCCGCGCAGGGCAAAGTGAAGAAAACAGAAAAGGGATGTCGATCTCCTCATTTTTGGGTTCGCAAATTGTAGTGGTTCCCGTTTTATCAAGCAAGAAGTTGGGAGCAGAAGGGAAGTGCAGCGTTGGGTTGGCGATAGAGAACTCATCGAGGCCGCAGAAGAAGGCAACGGCGCATCACATGAAGACGAGGCCGCGCAAGACTCAGCCTTGGGACGTCAATCGAAAACCAACCGTTTACCCTCCTTTGCCCCCTCTTCCTCCTGATTGGACACTTGTTTCTGATGATACCGGCACTGACGCATCTGCTGCTGCGCCTGAGGCCGACGCCACTGACCCCGCCGCTTTAGAAGCACCACGCGCGAGTGGTTAGCTTCTTGCCTTGTGACTAATTAAAGTCAACTGTGTTTGTGTTTGTTCATTTTGTTTTGACAATCTTCGGTTCTTGTTCTCCCTCTGTGGTATCATTTTCTCGTATTAACAAGTAATGGAAATTAGCTTCTTGTCAGTTAAGTATTTTCGTTGCGTTTGATGGTTAGTCTATTGAAGCTACTTAATGGCTGTTCTGGTCCGTGTTCATTTAGTATTGCAGGATTCGATAGAAGGATGACGAACTGAACTGTCTGATAGGGTTTATATCACCGTTTGAGAAAATCATTAGGCACCAGAGCATTTTACGATGGTCGAGGCTTTTGGCTATTTAAACTTATTCTCATATTTCGGTTCTATATTTCTGAATTCGGTCGAAAGAAAGAAAATGGATATCAACCATTTCATCGTGGTGGCAATTGCATCCGAAAATATTCATGGGAAACGTAGATAGAAATGTCCACGATGTTTTCTCCTTTCAGTTCTTCGGGAGAACGTTCTAGAAGGTTGTCGTCGGCTCAATTTCTTATCCTGCCACTGCTAGTCTATGAATCGAAAACAATTAAACAATACTGCTATTTCTATCCAAACGCACGTGCTTGGCTCTTATCATCAACGAATACAATATCCATTCTCGATCTTCCCCATATGCTGCGTGCATGGATAGATATACACAACTTTTCGGAAGTGTTAAAAAATATGAAACAATGATTTTTTTTCTTTTCCCCGCTTTTTCCTTCTAGTTCTACTATCAGAGCTGGCATACACCCCACAGTCCTTTGATATTCGCACCCAAAAGAAGCAAGATACCCAAAGACAACAGGCCTTAATCTATCTTATAAAAGTTTTACAAATTACAATAAACGATTCTCCAACCAAAAAATGTCATAAACATAAACCTTATTATCCCTAGTTCAGAAGCTGACCAATCCGAAAAACAAAAGGGAAGCGGAGCTGAGCATCAAGCAATCAATTCTTTTTTTTTTTTTCAAAAGATCAAGCAATCAATTCTAAAACAGCAAACACCGAGTCTGAAATCGAAGTTAAGGAGTCACAAATTTATTACAGTTTTTCTCTACTTTACACTACCATGTACATTTCAGATGGATGCCAGCACTCTCAAAAGGAAAATATCATCATAACACATGAGGTGGGTGAACTCACCAACCGCTAATATCATCCTTGCGGTGTCAGAAAGTAATGGCATGACATAAACAAAAGAGCAAGAATGAAGTCCAGCAAAATTCTTAACAAGCTGTGTACATGATGGATTCTTCTGTAGAGGACCATGTGGTCAGTGATCAGAGGAGCTGGAGTTTCTGGACTCTTCTGCCTTTTTGCATGGAAAATTCTGCATACTCACAACCTCGAGCTGCTACCAAGATGGCACTGTACAAGGTACCAAGACAAGCACAACAGTTTGTCGTGCTATTACTTAACTAAGACCATATGATCATTCTCCGAGATAGTGACCCACTTCTTAACCACAACAAAGTTCTCCAACAGTCGCTTAGCAGGACTTTTTCTTGTACTGGCTCTGTGCCAGGCTTAATAGGAAGTCTGTAAATATGTGCTCGTACTCCGGCATTTTCCCATACCCTGCAAAGTATTCAACACCAGTTCCCAGTGCTACTCAGTATTCCTTAAGGTTGCTATAAGCAACAAATAATTATAGCTCTAATGAAGAAGAACTATGAAAAATAAAAATCAGGTTCTCACTCACCAGGGAAGTAGTTAATGTCAATGACATAAAATTGATCTCTGGTCCCATGATCTCTGATAATATCCAGATTGAACAGCCGGAGACCCTGCATATTACATAACAAACAGTGATGAACATATCCAAATAATCAGGCAACAATAAACTGCTGCAAAAAACAAAATGGAGAAATAAGAATAGCTACCAGTTGACGACGAAGTTCCTTTGCAAGTCTCTCTAATAAAGGCCGCGGAGGAAGCTCTGCAGAGATGAAAAAGGAAAGATATTAAGTTGGCCCTTTCAAGATTTATTGAATTAGTCAACATGTTTTAGTCACTTTTGTTGTCACGAGCTACTTCCCATTACACAAACCCAATGAGGCGCACTCACACAAGAAAGAAACTTTTATGCAGCCCAACCACCATTATATCGTAAAATTTCAGTGGCAAAATCAGCAGAAGATACAAAACCCAACCCCCTAAATTAAGCACAGATTTACTCACCAGCAACACAAGGGTCCAAATCAGCATCATCTGCAGAAGCTGCAGCACAAGACACCCGTGGAAAACGGAATACACCAGCACTTTTACGGAGATCTTGTTTAGTGACATCAGGTAAAGAGAATCTTCTGACCACTTTTATAGCTTCCCCAACAATATAAACCTTAAAAAGAACACCTCCTATGACCAAGAAAGAAAGGCCAATTGGAGTTATGTCACGCTCATAGCAAAATAAAGATAATATAAAGTATATTGGCAAGATAAACAAATGCCATTAGCATACCATGATTAACAAATTCCTGCAGAACCAGCGGAGGTTCAAGTTTCTTCAGGGAATACTGATCATAAGCAAGTGAAAGTTCATGTGATTTTGCACTCCCATCAGCAACCAATGGCTTTGCAACTGAAACAATGAAAGTATGAAGGCTTGTTTAGGAAAAAGAACCAAAAAGAGAAGGCGATCACTTAATATATACATACGAGTCATTTTAAAAGTAGCAAATATTACCGCAGGGTACTTTAAAACTTAATTTTAGCTACTAAGCTGATGCATAGTATAGATCATGCATAAAGATACATACCTAGGGGTAGAGTCAGTCCAGCTTTCAAAACCACCTCAGGGATCGATGACGCGTCTCTTTCAATAACTAATTGTCTTGGAACATCAACTTTACCTGTATTGTAAGACACCAGATTACATTAAGGATGAAAACAAAGCATTTCTTTAGCATCTAACGTCTAAGTATAGTAAGAAAATTACCATAGGAGTTAGACAGATTCATATCAGCTACACACTGAAGCATGGATTGACGGTTGTGCAAGTGTTGAATAGCATCTGGAGGATCAAGAACTGTGACTTCTGGATGTGCTTGCCTGTAGTCCTAAAATTACAAAGTGAAGAAGGGTAAGAAAGCATGCTCAGTTATAGTGCATAGACATCTACAACATACATGCATGAAAACCCACACGAACTATTCCTTGGTTGATTTGTTGAATACTAAAATGGGAATTTATGACCTGATAAGAAATCTTGATGCTTTACACAACAAAGTAGACTCCAAAATCATTAACATAATTATCAGAAGTATGATTTAAGTGCAAAACTGTAGAAGGCCAATCCAACTAGTTTCCATATGCTAGTATCATTCATGCACAATAATTTGTAGAAGCTGGTGCATAATCCAAACAGATATCAAATCCAAAATCTTAATTGAGCAAAAATGTGCAGAAATGTTAGGTTAGAAATTCTTAAATCGTTTCAGTATACAATAAAAGCAAATGTAAGATGTCAAATTCTTTCGAAGCAAAAGTGTTTGTAGACCAAGATCATAAAGTTTGAAGTTGTGATCCTAGAAGACATAAAATGTCTGATCTGAAAACTGGAACCATAAATGTTTGACAAGTCACTAGGTCCAGCCACAAAAAATAGAATACACCAGCAGTGATGTACAAAGTGTAGACCTAGAAAATGAAAGTGCAGCTAGAAGAGAAAAGAGGTAAACTAACTCAAATTCGGTGAGCCATCTCACATTCAGCTGACAAAAACATGGGTAATGATATACCCAGGAAACAAAAGAATCTATTTTAAAAGAATAAAAATATCTTTTGCAAGTAATGCTCAGGTAACCTGAAACAATCAGCAAGATGGCCAGGAAGTAGAAACATGCTCACTTGCTGGAAGCTTAAAGCCCCGTACAACTACTATCAATTCAAGATTCATGACCAACGAAAGAGCAAGCACTCTGCAATTGTTTCAGACAGTAATAAGTTTTCTTAAAAAGAAAAGCATTTGCCATGAGTAATTGTTTTAGTTAGTTCATATCATGTAACATCTTACACTTATACACGCATACTACATCAACTGAGCGAGACATGATACTAAATCAATCCCCATATATTAGCAAACGTTCGATGTTTTAATCAGAACCAACCTCGAGAATCTGGCGCCACTCTTTCCCTGTTAGCTGCATTCAAAACGAAAAGAAACCACAAATATCCGTAAGAAAGTTACCATCAAAACTCACCAGGTAAACAACCCTTCCCGGTAAGATTAGTACAACCCAAAGATGTGAAATAAAATCGTCTGCTAACCTTATGCAGCACAATGTCAAAAGGGCCCTGATCTGAAAGTGGTCGGTTCTGGTCAATCGCAACAAATAATATTCCCTTATTCCTGCACCACACACATCAGCCCGTTAGATTATGGAGTGGGCAGGCAATACATAAAACATATTAGGATTCGTCACATGTAACAGGATCGGTTAAACATTTAATTAACATGTTTACCGAAAACATTCCAAACAAAAAAGGAGCGCATAAGTCATAATCGCACTCGTTTTCAAAAAATTTCCTAAACTAGGTGTGGCCTGCGGCCTGAAAAAAATATCTTTTCGTCAAACAAATTGGAGTCATAATGCGTTAGCGGTGAGATTCCGAAATTACTCCTTTTTTAGGTTCTTGACAACCAAACAGAAAACGACAGACCAAAAGAAAATCAAAAGCGAAAACGTGTGAAGCATTTTGACATTTTGAGAGTAAATCTGAGGCCAGAAACACCGCAACGACACCATCTAAAAAGTTGTAAAAATTAATCATATAACATTTGGGGGCAAAATAACGCATAAAAATCTGAAATTAGATTATGATTATGATAATGGAAGATTCGATTAACGAAGTACCTAGCCAAGCCTTCAAGCTTAGGCTGCAAGAAGCTCTTAGTCTTCTTGGAGGTAAGAGCGTAACCAACAACAACTATTTTAGATTGCTGCTGAGTTTGAGGAAACGAGAGTAATTCCTCCTCTCTTTTTTGCTCTTCAATTTCCTCCATCATCCTCATTTCTTTTTCTTTTTCTTTTTTTAATTTAATCTTGTTTTTATAAAACTAGACTAAACAAAAATAAAAATTAAAAAAAAATGAGACCGGACGGATAGAATGCGAAGAATTCTCTGGAAACAGTCTTGGTTTGGATTTGAAGATCCGATAAGCGAGACGATGATACGATTCAATACGAGACGAGAGAGAGAGAGAGAGAGGCAGAGCGAGAGAAAGAAACAAAGTAAAAGAAATTAATTAACAACAGACTGCCAATGCGTTTTATGCAACGCCGCTGCCTGCTGCGGCCTGTGGGTCGTTTATATAGAGCCTGATTTTTAAGGGATTGCTTCGGTGCTTCGCTCAGTCGATGTTTTTTTATTTTTCTTTTTTATGAATTTTACTATTCAAAAAAAAATTATTACTAGACAATGGAAATGCAATTATGCGGACGCGTTATGGTCAAGATCAATTTCTTCTTTCTGGAATAAATGTGCACTGTATATATTTTTTTTTTCCCTTCTTTTCATGACCCAGCCTTTTTACGCGTTAAAAAAAGTTATTACAAGCACATGAGTTTATGACGTGGCGATTCCTCAACATTGGAAGATTATTTTTAATATTTAGTATTTCTGTTGTAAGGCTCTTTCTTCTTTGAGCCTCCTTTAAAGTATTGAGCTAGTGGACTGAGTCTGAATGTTCAAGGCTCCTAGTTAATTGTGGGAGTTAATTTTCTTGACCTTTAAGTGATGAGCTATCTTTAATTATAAGATTGAAGATTTGAATCTCTTCGTTAATTGTAGGAGTTAATTTTCTATAATAAACTTCCTAAATTTATCTAATTGAACTCAACTTATTTATGTATCTTTATAAAATTATAAATAAAATAATTTGTATATAATATTAAAATGTTTATATACTTATTATATACTTACAGATTATTTTTAGTTAAATTGGTCAACGTTTCCTCCCTCTAAACATTGAGTATTCGAATTTTCTAAACTTATGTCGATATCCGTAGTTATATTTTTCATTGGTCAATTAATGCTGGTAAATAAAAGCTGGTTAAATGGTAAAAGACATGCAAAATACTCTAATTTCATTGTTATTAAATATTTTGGCAAAATAAATAAATAAATAAATGGAGATATGGGGTGCGGTCGTTAAACGTTAAAAAGATAGGGATTACGTAGATAGCACAGCAGAGGAGAAGTTCTTAGGCACGTGGCAAAACCAGAAACGGCCATGTAATTTGGCGTGAAATTTACAAAGAGGCTAATGTCAATTAGCGTGCCAGATGTCAGAATCGGGACCAGGGGGCTGGAGATTGATATATTTGTATTGTAAATTTGTAATTTAATGGTATGGCCAAAGTATGTACCGAGTGCAGAAGGCTTTTCTTTGCATTGCAAATTTCTTTACTTTTTTAATATTAATTTGAGTCTGAAAGTGGAAATAGTTATTTAGTGCATCGAACTTACAAATATTATGATGGGTAAGTACAACGTATAAATAATTTTTTAATTAAATTTGATGATATTAAATTAAAGAGGATAAAAAACATAAATTGTAATGCAATGTATTTTATGTCATGATATATTAAAATTTATGCTTTTTAATCTTTTAATTAATATCTAGTTTTAATATAATCATAAATCTTTTAGTTAGAAGCTCACACGTGTAACCATTTAGATTTCGTGATCATTTTTTATATGTCCACACGCATGCTTCTGATGTGGGAACCTTATCTCGGACAGTTGGCCCTCCTCCATAGAGTGGCGACTAGGACTTTAAACACAAGCTATATTTTATCTTCATGCCTTGCATCACAGTCATTCACCGATTCACGTGCAGCAATTTTGTTACGATGTAACGGGTTAATATATATATACACACACACACACAGATCATTATCAATAAAAAAATGTGTAATTATTTTTTTAACAAAATAACCCATCAATATGTCTAGGACTTTGTCTTTACATACATGGTCAAGGTCTTCCCTTTTCTTTAATCTGTTAATTGCTAATTATATATATTTTTGTAATATTGAGGGTTGATATTATGAGGGCCATCACACATGTTTTAATAAGTGAAGGTATGCGTGTCATCGTGTTATTGGTGGGATTGTAGAATTCATAATAGAACCCTATTAATAAAATATCGATATGCATCTCATTGTATATTATAACGAGCGCGACGATGCACGTCTGATCAAAATCATATAATAATTATTTCTTTTATCATTGTGTATTTTTAGTTGAACAAGTTTTGTTAGATAGCATCATAAACATGCTGACGATGGTGGTGAATTGGCAATTATACAAATGACATGCTCGATAACGAATGAATATCTATACTAAGGTGGAAAAATTATAAAATATATCAAATATATTATGTCAGTCATACAATAAATAAAATATACGATTATATGTGTATATTTATTTTAAAAAATAATCATATAAATAATGATTATATTAAATTTAATTACATATTTCACGCATGCATCTATTAATTATAATATATCATAGGTATTCTATTGTTTGTGATTTTTCGTTTTTTGTTTGATTCTCCATGCAAGAAGTCTTCGTCAATCTTTTTCCCAAGTTATGTATATTTTATTGCTACCGGCAAATTTGTTAAAGAGGTGTGCTTGCTCGTGACCCCGTGCGCACTAAACTACTAATAGGCAGTAGGCACTAATCATAAACAAAGCAGTAGCTACTTTTTTTATTTTCTCCGTCGTTATCTAAATCACCTTACTAGCGGATTTAGATGAACTTTTGTAGCTTTTTGAATACTGATATTATAATTATAATTTATAAGTTTACAGATATTTATAATTATAATTAATATAGACTCTCTTTTTTTTTTTTTATTTATGCCACAACCCCACTTTATATTCTAAGATATATCTTATCTCAGAATAATATTTTTATTTTTTCTACACTTATAGAAGAAATTATCTGCGTTCATTTGGGAGAGGATTCGAACACGCGTGCGACGAGCCATCGACAAATTTTATGATTACTAATGATTTTTTTGTCACGTATAAATCACATATGGAGATTGCTCAAAGCATAAATAAAAAGATTTAATATTGACGAAACTATCAAACTACGTAAGTGTAGTATTATTCTTAAAAAAGGATAATTGTTACGTTACATTATTTGTAATTTATAATTGATTTAAAATTAATCTCTTTTATTTAACAACCAATAATTGAATATTTGAATTATAAAAAAAAAATAATTTTAAATTAATATAAGTTATATATCATGTGACTTAGCAAGATCCCTAAAAAAGAAATAACATGAAGTTAGGTGGTGATTGTACGAGTGGATTAGGTGTTGGAAATGGCGTGGATGGATGGACAAATAATTATTATTTTTCTTCCTTTCTTGGCTCTTCTCTGGCAAATCGTCGATAAGATCTAGTTGAGCAAATTTTATAAGCTCCAAAATGCCAGAGCAATAGCACCACTTTTTGCCTACATGCATGCGGTCGCATTAAATAAATCCGAGTTTAGTTATTCCATGGTGAGAGAATCAGACAGAGATTTCTTATGATGGTTTTTATTCTTTTCTTTTTTGAGTTTTCTCCAATCCAACAGCTGAGCAACGTGTGGGCTAAATTTCATTATCTTAATTAAAAAGTAAAATTTTTGATTTTTTATGTCCGTTTAAGATGATTTATCTAATAATTATAAGTGTTTATTTAATTTTAATATTTGTTTCTAAAATTTTGATTATCATTTAATTTTATTTTGAGTAGAGTTATTGGAATTAAAAAAATTCTTTTTAGTTATATTAACAGGTCTCTGATGTAATTTTTTTTATAGTATCAATCGTGTAAATAATATGAACCAATAAATTTAATCAATAGTATATATTATTTTTATTAATAAAAAATTTAAATATTTTTAAAATAACATAACCGGTTAACACAGTGGCTAAAATGTTGAGAATTCTTAGAAAAAAAAAACTGTTTGGACCGTGGAGTTGGCTAAAGTATGGGAAATGTCAATGACCACCCATATAGTTTCAAATATTCTCACACTTTCACTTGAATAACATATTTCCTTTAATAACCCAAAATCTAATAAAATATATGATATCGATGAAATAAATGAGCATGTATACGAAGTTCACATTCATAGGAATGTTTCATTAGACTTTTAAAGTTTATATTACCTATGTATCATAAACCATTCATTATTAGCTTTTCGTAATTTTATTAAATATTAATGTCAAGCCAAAAGGAAAGAGTGACAATATTTAATTAATTTGAAGATTGAATGTGAAACTCAAAATTTCTAAAATAGTACTTAAATTATATCATTAATATTATAAGATAAGTTAATTATCATGTAATCAAACTAATTTCAAAACTTATTTTGAACATGTGCAAAACTAATTTCAAAATCTATTTTGAGAGCATGCAAATGGATGCAGTCTCTACTATGAGATTTTTTTATTCTAATGTATGGCCATGGAAGAGTATTGGAAGATATATATTTGTCCAATAGTGAAATATAAATAATATCCCTTTCAATTTCTCATGTGGTATATTTCATTGGTTTACTAGCTTACAAAACTATATACAAGTATTAATAATTAGACTACTGTATGAAATATCATGTGATACATTTTATTTTACCTTAAATTAATGTATCAATTGCCTATAAAATATGGTTTACTTCATTAATATGCAAATTAATTTTCACAGGTATTTATATTTCATATAACAATCATAATACATTGGGGTATAATGACTTTAATTTCCCGTTTATTAATAAATAGGGGTAGATAGAAATACTCAATATATATAAGTCATATGTTTTAATGACTACAAGAAAAAGCACCTCTGCTATTTTTCCCACACCTTTTTTTTTTACATGTTACCAATTGTTTTTCTATAATAGTATTTTGTAAAAGACAACTACAATTGACTATTAAAAAATGTCTTTTATATTTTTTTATTACATTTTATATTAAACTTGTAACACATTATAAATGCAAAGTTTAGTGTTTAATAACATAACACTTCAACAAAATTAGCATGTTAAGTACAATATATGATATAAAATATTGAAATAATTATACCTAACACTCATAGTAATTTATAAAAATTTATAGTGTTTTATTTACAATATCTTTTCTAATTATGTCTATATTAATATCTATCTTAAAATCGATTTTTGGATTGGTAGATTTTAATTAATCATTCGGGATAGACTAGTAATAACTTAATATTTAAAAAAATTTCATTATACTAGTTATTTTATCAATTATACTTATTGTAATATTTTATTTGTATCATATGATATTTATTATTATTTTTATCCTATTATTATATTTATATTTGTTTAGGTTGTTTAAATCAAAAGGTATAATAATTATTTATAAAAATTAAAGGGTCTGTATTATCATTTATGAAATTAAGGGGATATGCATGACTATTCAAGTAAATTTTGGGGTGTGTGAGGCTTTTTCTCAAATTAATATTAATTTAAAATTAAAAAAATTTCACCAGCAACTTGTAAGTTACCTACTACCTTTTTATTAATTATTTAATTATCCATTATATTATTAAATGAACAATTGAGATTAACACACTTAAACATATAACATTATAAAGAAATCCTATATCAACTTAAAGAGAAGAGGTTTGAAATTTTTTTTTTTTAAGTTGAATGATCTAAAATACTCATTATTTAGTTTACGTTCTTATTTCATATATTTTAAAACATAATTTTAAAACATATCTCTTAAAGTAATTTTTAATAAAAATTATTGTTGACAACCAAATAATTAAAACTTATTTTTTTATATATAAACTCAAATTATAAAAATTATATTAATAAAAATTCCATTTAAATAACTTCTATTTGCAAATTTAAATCAAAAGGACCCTTGATCCAATATTACTGACTCCACTCTAGGTTATAATAATAATTGAGCATTGTACTGTGTTTGTTTACTTTTAACAAATTTTCATGAAGCTAAGCTGGGAATGGCATACAGTTGGAATGGGGCCAATTGATGACGTGGAGACATGATTCCAACCTCTGAGGGTGAGGGGTAACCCAATCAAAAGATAGAATGATGGTTATTGGGACCAATTGGATTTTTTTTTTCTTTTTTTAATCTCAGTGCACATCACTGCTCTCGGGTCAGAACCCTTTGTCCCGTGCGAACAAAAGAAATGTCCATGGCAATCAATTGTTTCATCAATAATCTGCATGCCTGACGCTTCTTGTATTTTTTTTGGCTTAAAAGTCCAAAAAATTAGGTTTAAAACTTTTGTTGTAGACCAATCTGTTTGTGAAAGATTCTGATTGGATTTGGCAAATGCATTTAATTCAATTCATGCAATTCACATGGACAAAATTACCTCTGCGCATTACATTATTCTGAATTAGCCTGAAGAAGGCCCTGAAGTCAATTCACAATTTAACTAGTGGTCGATCACATGATTGCTGCTTCTCTCTCCTCATTGTGTTGTTTTTTCTGGAAAGATTTGAGATCCATCCAAATTGAAATAAGTGGATGGCATCGCTGGTATTCCACTAAAATGAGCTCAATCATGATAAATAATTCTCCTCCCTGCGTCATTCTCCATCACATAACTAACATACACAGTGCAGTTGAAATCTTGTACTCTTCTCCACTGACCAATTTCGGACCTTCACTTATAGGAGGAGGGCCTCGTTGTTTTCTGAAAAAAGATGGTGAGAAGGCAATATCAAGTTTAAAGTGACTCACTCATAGGTCCACACCCAGGTGGAGGGGTTACTGAGAGTGAGAAAAAATACCACCTGCTTTGCTTTCATAAAACAGCGGTCCCGAGCCACTTTTCCTTTGGCCCATCCAAGTATCACGACTCTCCACATTCTTCGCAAATGCACAAGCACTTGAGAGAGCAACCACGCCATTTTCCTGTACCGCACACCTTTATTTGTAAATATGTTACATGTGCACCTAATTCTGCATTTTTGTTTTAATATATTCAGCTGCCAGACAAAAGAATATGGACTCCACCGGGCAGCAATCCCATTTCCATTGTATGTGTAGTGAAATAAATATCTCTACAGAATAATCTGCCCCTCGGATGTTGACTCGTGCTATATGATACAATAATCAAGTTGTGTTCATATCCAGGGCTCCGGAATTTCCATGATGCGATTCTCTGATTCAAGTGAGCGGTGCCGGTATCACCCAATCATCATCAATGCATTTATAGTTATAGATCAGACTCTCAAACTCCCCTCATCTTTGGTTTTACATACAGTTATTATATCTGATATTGAGATAAAATCTCCAATCATAAGTGCAGCAAGCCAAAAGTTGAAATCAAGCAAGAAGCTGACCAATCTCATCACTCCATCACCCACATACAGTGTCACAGGGCAAGCCTGTCAAGAAGAAAACATATTATCGGGACCCAAGGAGTTTTACACTGTAAAGTACAAAACCTAACCATGAAAGCTGCTTTCAAAGGACTCCAAATGCAGTTGATAATCTGGCTGCCATAAAAGTTCACCGCTTGTTTACTAATGGGAAATGAGAATGCAAATGAAAGAATGAAACTTGTAACTTGTTTACATGAGAAAATGAGAATAACTCGTTTACAAGAGAAAATGAGAATAAAATTTAAGTAGTCCCCACAAATTTGAGAATATTGAAAGAATCCGTAGAAATCCCGTTTTCATTTCCCTTTGGGAATAAGAAGTGAATAGTTATTTATACTATTGGTGAAAAATAAAAATTCCTTTTTATTCCATTTACTAATAATAATAATAACAACAACAACAAGTTGTTATTGTTATTATTAACAACAATTATTTGATAACTTGCAACAATCCATTTCGATTTCAAAATCAACTCATTTTGTTTCGATTCCTATAGCTAAGGTAAATAATTTATTTTGATTGTCATTCCCCATTCTAATTTCAGTCCATTTTGATTCTAAAATATTCTGATTACCAACTAATAAACACAGTATTAATGTGTCATGACGACATTAACCACAGACAAACCAACAAGAAGTCAATCCTACATATCATCAGCTTGCTCCTCTAATTCAAATGAAATTGAAAAATAGAAACTATACTACCACATCTGACTCACAAGTATCAACAGTATACAAAACTTCAATTGCTTTTGATTACACAACCAAGGCCTCCTGCTCCAAGCATTACTGAGCTGTCAAGTTTCATAAAGGCAGGCATAACTACAAAAGCATATTATGCGTTTTGTTCCTTGCGAACAGGTTTCCATGTACCTTTTCCAGCCCAAAAACACACATTCTTTGTTTCTTAAAAGCAGAATGTAAAATATTTCATAATAAATTTCTTACAAGGGTTTACAACACAAACCATTCAATGACTACAGTTGCAATAACAGCACTACAAATGAACAGTCAATAAATTTCAGGCTTTGATCTGGGAGCTGGCATTAGAGTCAAATATCATACACAGCCAGCTCTACTGTTTTCATCTATGACAAACATTGACAATGTCATCACATGTTATCTCTGTAGTTAACAAGAGGATATGTGCATCTAGTATGTTCATCAGAGTAATAAAAGAATCTGATGTAGGGCATGCCACTTGAAAGGGGGTGCGCAAAATTGTTTCTGCTAAATTTCAGGAAATTTCAGAATGAAAACCAATAGGTTAAAAAAACTTGAATAAATTCTGATGGGACAAAATTTTTTAACTGATCTTTCAAACATTGGAAATGAGCTCTTGGTTAAGAGCAATTTTCAGCCTATTTTCTGATTGGGTTGCAGAGTAAACCGGTTGGCAAAAAAACGGTGGTCATCTGCAATTCTGCAAAACCACAAAATATTTACACTAAAGGACAATATTATTCAAATCGTGCATTAGTAAGCTTCACGTATGATGCAATGGCTTTGATTCTAGGATGAAGAGTGATCAGAATACCAATTTGTGTGTTGAAATAGTTGTGAGAATGTGAACTGATGCGGTAAGTCTGGAGGGCTACTACTAGTCCACACTGGAATATCTCAATAAAATTCTGAGCATCAAGATGCACACTGAAGGTCAAATTTACCAGACAAGTGGAATCACAGAGGTAACCTGGCATGGAACACCATCATTATTTCATTCTCTACCTCCAATTGCCTACACATGCCAACTGCACCAACAATTCCAACAAACATCAAGCTGAGCAACCGACTAGTATATCAAAATGAAATGATATTTATAAAGTTTATGAGGTAAGCATGGACGAAAAAATAATTCATAACCTTGACCTTGACAAATTATAAACTCCAAACCACTGCTATTTATTACATATCAGAGTGTTAGATGCATTACAACTTTATGATATATGAATGCCATACCTGATATTTACCTGGTAGTGAGTCCAATATACTAATCCGGCCACAGAAGATTGTTTTCCTTACATGAATGCCATAACTTTACCTTGTAATGATGTGGATTTTAACAACTTGTACGCAGAGATATCACAGCTGCAGCAGCAAACACAGATGTGCAAAACAAAGAAGCATATCACAAGTCCATATGTACTAAACAATTTAAAATCCATAAAAACATGTCCCTGATTATATACTTGTACCATTTATTGGAAGTAGAATATAACAGGAGCCATGAAATAATGTATGTAAAAACCCTTTAAATCATGCAATAGCTGTTGACAAACAAATGCAACATCATAACAGAGTTATGAAGATTAAATGACTCTTAAATTTCTAATTTGACAACTTTTGCAAAATTTTCCATACCCATCTCCATGCCATTCTCAATTATAAATGAATAACACCAAGTTAGTACATAAACAACATTTCATCTCAAAAGAGATAATTTTGACAACAATGGTAGCGGAAGAGTCTTAGAATGGATGGTCAAGACATGAGCCTTTCATTATAAAATTTCAAAAAATTCGATTCAATAAAAATCCACAACAAAGTTTTAAATGATACAAAAAAAGCTTCAAAAGTCTTTTTTCTATGGACAGACACCTTAATAAAGCTGGCTATCTAAAAACTAACCACAAGTCCTTAAAACTGCACCTTTGGCCAGCATTTTTTTCAGTAACGACTAGGAATCGCAATGATTACTAGTGATCATATTAGTGACTTATCAGCTATGAAATTTTTCAATTGTTACTTGAACCAACATCTCAATCCCATACTTGCAAAGAAATGCCCATGTTCAAAACGCAACTTAAAAGGCAACTTCTAATCAAGTATCGATTAATGTTGTTCAAGTTTTCAGGAAAGGAAACATGGATACTTAGAAGTGAATTTCTGCTAAGCATTAATGTATTGGCAAAACACTAGAATTTTTATAACTGACAACACAGAAAGAACAACACTGTTGATGAGGGACTATTTTACTAAGGTTACATAATATAGAAATTGAGAAAAATCTAACAGAGAATGGAATTTTTCATTTGATCATAAAAACATAGCTACAACATACAATGGTGAGTGAAAAAAAAAAAAAAAAAACTACAACATTATGTTTATCATTTCGTGTAATTGAGACTTTTTTCCCTATTGTATTGCTTGTTGTAACTATCATTATAGTTGATTCTAATTAACTGTAAGGGCCAAGAAAAATGCTAATACACTTTTGTGTTTGCAAAAGAAACAAAATGCTGAAAAAAACCTCATTCTGAGGCACGGATCTCTTGAATAGTAGATAGCAACATCTCATCTCCAATAACCATTCGCAGCTGTTTAAAGAAGTCATCTCTTGCCAACTTTCCAGCCTGTGTTTAGTCATAATCACACACCCCAAAACATAATGTCATTCTCAATTTTAAATTCCCCGTTCTCTATTCGAATTCTCACAGAACAGTCAGCAAAGAAACAAAAGCAAAAAATGTTGCCACAAAACTTCACAAACCAGCCACCTCATCACTCACCTTGTAAGTATGGAACAAATTCATCACTTGCTGAAGTTTGGCAGAGGTGAGGGAACTCTTCATCTTTGACAACAACTTCTCCACAGGATACTTTGTAGGTTTACCTTGTGCTGGAACAGATGGCTTGTAGCTCACAACACACTGGGGAAGAATGTGCCTATTCATGTTACTTGGCCACACTACATACCACTTGGGATTCTTTGGATCATCCGAACCTGAATCAAAATCAACACTTGACGGATAACATTGTTGAGACCCAGCCTCCACTTTCTCTACATTCCCCAAAATAACACGACACATTATCACGTGTTTCTCACCATTCTCATCCGCCTCCGCTATTTTGGCACTGAACGACACCCACACCAAGAATAATTAAACACAACAAATTATCAAGAAATGATTGACAATAAGGAAAAACTGAAAGAACTATAGAAGTACCTTGAACAAGGGAATCCAACAGGAGACAAGTAAATGCCGACTCCATGAGTTGAGATCTTGCTAGGCATGCCAAAGCCATGAGCCAATATGCTGTCGATGTCTCCGGCCGAGGCGCCGTACCAGGCGTAAACCGTGTTGGACGCTCCACGAGCAGCTTTTGTTATCTCAATCTGCTTCTGGAAAACCTCGAAGCGCGCTCTCTCCAGATGACCAACACGTGTACACTGGTGAATGGAAGTGATTGTAGCACCGGCGTCAATTTTCTTGATTCCAGAAAGAAAATAAGCTCTCACGAGTGTATACGCTTTCTCCGTTGCGCTTAACAACCTAGTGCTCAGCCATTTAGGAAAATCAACAATACCGTTGTCGGCACCGTCCAAACGCTGACGTTTTGACGACGGTTTGTCTTCCGAATTGACTTCCCCGTCTTTGTCAACTGCCTCTCTCTGCCTCTTGTTAATATTGATCTCAATCTCGATTTTCGTCGTGTTACATTCGTCAATCTCTTCGCCAACAAACATTTTGGGGAAATAACATTTACCTTTCCCATCAATCCACGCAATCGACCGTTGCTTTCCTGTATCGAAATCAATCTGCAACATTCTTAGAAAGTCAAACACGTACTTTGACCCTCCGATTTTGACATCAAGAATCGGCTTGCGCTCCAAGAAACTCGATTTCACGTAATCTGTCACTTCGCTTGAGAAATCAATCCACAAGCCGTTTCGGTAACTCATAAGCCGAGCCGGTGAAGCACTGCGCTTGAAGTTGCTTTCGTTTTGGTTCGCAAAATGCGTCGAGCCAAAATCCGACGAGTGGACGCAGCATTTTGGCGTAGAATTCGACTGCGAAGACGATGATGAAGACAGTGACGGTGACGGCGGCGGAGGCGGAAACGGAAGATTGATGAATTCTTCAATCGAGTTCTTTGTTTGATGAGCCATGGCCTTTTTACACTTCATTGACGGCTCCCTCAGCGATCGTATTCACACATCCAAGAACTGGAAGAACCGAATATAATAAATCGCTTGTTGGTATTTATATGCAAATTCTCTTTGAGCGGTGTACGCGGTAGGCGGCATCAAGTTACTATAATGACCTTCCGTTCGGTACCGTTAAGGCGGTTAGTGGAATTTACAAAGGGCTTTTTAGAAATTCCGAGTTTACCAATGGTCAGAAGGCGTGAGAGGGCGTTAAAGTCAATTGGAGATTTTGCCGCTACGGGGATGGCTAATTTGACTTCTTGGTGAAGTTAGCTTGGCCTTAAATGGTGCCACGTATTAGGCTTACTTGTTACACCTGCTCTTCCTTCGGCCCAAAGAAATCTGGGAAAGTTTGAATATATGCGTTTGAATTTCCTTTTTTTTTTTAATAAAAGAATTTTTCTTTTCTTTTTCGCTCATATATTTTATATTGGAGAATAAAGTGTTACAAATTTGAGTAATAAAGATTTGGCTTTCTTCTTTGCCAAGTTGACAAAAACATGAAACCACTTGCATGATTCTGGATTTCATCATATTGGGAAAAGCAAGCGACTCACTTAAATTACCACGAACATATAATTAAAGTGATCCGTTGGTTTTATCTTATATGCTAAGAGAATTACTTTTTGGGTTTCGATTATTCCCGTAGCATCTTTTTTCTTTATTTATCAATTGCCTGTGTCTCTTTTGTGTCTAATACTCAGAATTTAATGCTGATCAAAACATCAAATGTTGTCATGGTTCAACCTCAAATCTTATATTTTATAGGTGGGTTTGATGCTCTCAATATTATTGAGATAAGCTTTCGACGGATCTCTTTATACCAGTTTCACAAAATATGGAAAATAATTTAAAGTGTTTCATAGAGCTTCCCATTTAGGTATTAAGCATTTCTAGCAATTGCAGTCGCTCTGAAAAAAAGAAAAAACAAAAACAAAAATTATCCTTTAAAATATTATATAAATACAAATCAAACCCCTCCTCTTCATGATCTCCATGAGAGGAGAATCCACGCCTCAAAATTCTAGCGAGCATGATACTAGAATTCTTTCAGTTTACTGTAGAACTTTGTTTATCAATCTTATTTTTGCGCAGAATGTCTATATATAAGTGTATGTACCTATAATTTTAATAGACCTCAAATCATAACATCGGTTGTAATAATAAAATAAATTTATAGTTTTATTTTTAAATACACTTGTATCCATATTGATTATAAATGAAATAAATCATATAAATTGAAATTAAAATAAAAAGGTTTAAATACTAAAAATTAAAAAATATAGTTCTCGTGTGAATAAAAAAATTAATAATAAGACATTTTTCTTGTACTTTGTTATTTTTTAAATATTTTCTTGCTTATAATAATAATTATTTTATATTCTCAAAATAAATTATCAAACAAATGAATTATTTACCCCTGATTTCCTTTAAATTTTTTGTACTATGAGAGGTTTTAGATATTATGAAAATAGTAGGGGATAAGTGATACATATTAATTTCAATTGGAGGAAACAAGCAATTTCCTGATGAACAATTACATTCTAATGATATTATATCTATTGAGTGAAAGTTAAAATAATTCAATAAATTACTTTAAAAATTATGTAAAAAAATTACTCTTTAATTTAAGTTACATTTTCTGAATATACAAGTTTTAAGATAATTACTAATTTCCAATCTTCATGCGAGGTTGACAGATTTATAAAAGAAAAATAATCTTTATATGACAAAATAATTATCTCTGATATATTTTAAAATTTCTCAATAAGTGTAATGATAAGTGTTGAGCATAATTTTTTTAGAGCAATAATTTTTTTATACTTCTCAAGTGTCATCACAAGAAATTCTTCTTAAGTTAACATGTCATTCATTTTTTTTAACACTTAAAATATGTATATTTCTTAAATGTATTATTATTATAAATTTTTAGTAGTGCTAGCATATAAAAAATTTATCTCAAATGATATGACAATGATCAAGTAAACGATGAGTTAATGTGATAAATTCACTTGATATTTGTAAAAATATCAATTACTTTATAAATGAGACTACACATATCACGTGAATAAAAAATTAATATAGCTGTGCTTAATATTTTTATATGTCGAATATGGACTCGACTAGTTATAGTTTCTACAAGTAACAGACGGACCTTGCTTTAATGCCGGCTTGCGACCTTACACCAACATACTTTTCCTCTCTCCTCCGGACGCGTGTGATCTTTCCATTAACAGAGTTTGTAACATAGCAAGTTCCGTCAAATATCATTAGCCCACCCATTTACCATTGAAAGCTTTATTTTTATTTTCCCTAAAATGGGCAAAGGCCCAAGAGCATCAACACCCACCCGAATCTATCCAAACCCGACCCCAATTAAAATGCCAAAATCACCCGAATCGGCCAATAAAACCTAAAGTAATTGATTGAGCCAGACAATTCTTCATCTTGTAGAAGAAGTGATTAAGATGTTTGGACTTCACACCCACTGAAGAAGACCGCCGGTAATCACAGTGAAAAGCTGGGGTAATTGGATATCTCGTCTCCTTCAGTATTTTAGTACTTGGTAGGTTTCTTAGGTTTTATCTATCATTATGAATTTTAATCTCTATTATTTGTATCTACTATATATGGTTTTCTTTTTCAAAATGTTGACGCCAACGTTGTATTTGGCGAGCTAAAGAATGTACCCTAGTGTTTTTTTTTTTTTTGGAATTTGTTTTTCCTTAGCTTGTTTTTGCAATCTGTTGATTCAGTTTAGCTTGTTTTTGCAATCTGTTGATTCAGTTCATTCTAGCTTAAAAGAATTACATGCAGCATTTGGATTGCACTGTAAATTGACTCGTCAATCAGTTTTGGGCTTTATAGTGGAGTTTGAACATGTTTCATCAATTTCAGATTCTTGATAGTATATATATAAATATAATTTTAATTTGGCTCTACTTATGCTTGTTTTAGTCCTTTGAAAATGTCTTTGCCCTCGACTCCCTCCAAAAGACCGCATGATGATGACAACCATACGGAACCAAATGGGAAAGAAAAGTCGCAAAAGTTGGCGGGTGACTATTCAGGGAACCAGCCTTCAAAATCCTTTCCTAGTGGCATTATGTTTCGTGTTCTCTGTCCAGTTTCCAAAATAGATGGTGTTATTGGGAAAGATGGTGAAATTATGTCACAAATTTCTCAAGATACTGGTGTCACAATCAGAGTCGAGGAGACTGTTTCTGGTTCTGACGAGAGATTGGTCGTCATTGAAGCTTCTGATAATAAGAAGGAAACTTCTGAGAATCTTGAAGCCGCTATTGAGCAGAGTGAGAATAATGGCAGGGAAGAGGCCGATGTGGCAGATGAGAGTCATAATAAGAAGGAAGATAGTGGAAATGATGTAGACAAGGGTTCTGTTCTCATGGATGGGTTAAAGTCTGAAAAGGAAACTTCAAAGGTGCAGAAGGCTTTGTTACTTGTTTTCGAAAGAATCGTTGAAGTGGAGCCAGAAACAGAGGTAGTAGATGAGGGGAATACTAAGTCATCAAAGTTTGTTTTGAGGTTACTTGTACTTTCCAGCCAAGTTGGCTGCCTTTTGGGAAAGGGTGGCTGCGTAATCAAGCAAATGTCAGCTGAAAGTGGGGCACAGATTCGGTTTGTTCCTAGAGATAAACTCCCTATGTGTGCATTGGCCTCCGATGAAGTTGTTCAGGTGTCTCATTTAACAGTTTGCTTTATATTTATCAATGCTAACCATGAACATCAAAATGATTTGGTACATTTTGCATGATTGGACAGTGCTCTTCCTTGCTGGACGATGACATTTGTCCATTTTAGTGCCTTGTTTGTGTGCTATTCTAATGCCTAATTCTTGAATAATTCTATTGGTTTTTGGATCTTCTAGTAGTAATGAAATATGACCTATGAAAATTGTGCCATGTTTATGCTGCAGATCACGGGAGAGGTTGATACAGTAAGAAAAGCTCTCAAATTAATTTCCCATCAGCTTTTGGACAATTCACCTGGGGATCATGAATCTATCCCTGCCAACTCAACAGGACCGTCACATCCATGGCCAAACCATTCTTTTAGCTCTCAAGGAGCACCTTATGCTGCTGGACATCGTGATGTTGCTGCTAGTCACTCACCTATTCCGCCTTCGATTCCTAAATTTCATGAAAGTGGTGTCCCTGACCGACTGAAGTCCTCTCAGGAAATTTTGACATTCCGCCTTTTGTGTCATGATGAGCGAGTAGGAGGTGTCATTGGAAAGGGAGGTGCAATTATAAGGTCCCTTAAGCAAGAGACAGGCTGTGATATCAAAGTTATGGAAGCTGTTTCTGGTACAGATGACCGCCTCATTGTCATATCTGGTCCAGCAGTAAGATTTGAATTAAACTTGCTTGGAAACGATATAATTTTTGGGTTTTAGTCTTCTAAGGTATAATCATTAAAGTTATTACTTGAGGCCGATTTTTACCATGCTGACAACAGATGAACTGTTGCAGCACCCAGATGATAGGATATCAGCTCCGCAAGATGCTGTTCTTCGAGTGCAGACCAGGATAGCTAGGGCTTTACCTGATAACAGGGAGCAGACTGTGATGACAAGGCTTCTTGTAGCCTCAAACCAAATTGGCTGTCTCCTTGGCAAGGGTGGGTCTATCATTGCTGAGATGAGGAAGTTATCTGGGGCCTATATTCGTATTTTGGGGAAGGATCAGATTCCTAAGTGTGCTTCTGAAAATGAAGAAGTTGTTCTGGTCTGTTTACTTCTTTGCCTGCTTTTTTACTTTTATCTTGTTTTTTCAGTATGGTATCATGTTGGTTCCTGCGGTACCTTGCTTGCATTTATGTTTCCCTTAAATTATTCCATCTTTATCTATCCAGACACTTAATGTGCTTATTCTGTGCTGATAGATTAATGGAGAATTTGAAGCAGTTCAAGAGGCTCTTTTCCAGATAACAACTAGGTTGCGGCATCATTTTTTCCGTGATGCATTTCCTTCTATTAACCATCCTTTAAATCCTGCCTTTCTGGATCAAGTATCCCCGTTCCCATCGTATATTGGAAGGAGGGAACTCTCACCTCCAGGGATGTATTCTAATTTTGGCCCATCGTTTCATAAGTTTGATGCTATTGGTGGCCCTCCTCCACATGGCAGTTTTCACCCGCATGGTGATCATTCGGCTTTTATGCATCATATTCATAGACCAGGCATGCCCCCTCATATGCCTGAAATAAAACCGTGGGGTCCTCAGGTACGGAAGTGTTACTTAAAGTTCCTGCGCTAATTTTGCCCGCAGTTGGTTGAATGTTAGGAGATGCATTAGCATTTGACGTTGTTGAAGTAACTAAGCACTCATAATATTACTGTTGATACAAAATGAGCTAACACGCCGTCCTTTATGAAGCTATGAAGTCACTTTTATGTTGTACATGCTTGGTTGCAGGGACTTATGGAAGTTGGGGGCCCGATGGGTTTTCCTGATTTTGTCGGACCCCCTCATCGAAGAGTTCCGGGTTTTGGAGGGTAAATGCTTTTTAAGTGCTTTATGTTTGATCCCATCGTGGGTTTCATATTATCATTTATTATCAATGACTTAATTGTTTTTCTTTATTTATCAAATATAGAGCTAGCCAACCAGCCATTATTACGAGCACTACTGTTGAAGTTGTTGTTCCTCGTTCTCTTGTCCCTATAATTCAAGGAGAAGATGGTGCGTGTCTGAAACAAATTCGTCAGGTACATTCTGTTCTCTCATCCCGATGTCAATTGGAAACCGAGTCTTTTCTTGGCCTCTCGCTCTATAACAAACAAGAAAGAGAGATAGAGAGAGAAAGAGATAAAGGAAAAAAAATAGAATATCAACCTGGTTAAAACTTCATCCTTTTCGTATACTGAATCTTAGTTCTATGTAACTACTCCAATAGTTTGGATTCTGGTGTGTACTGCATGTTGTTTGGCTATACTCCCTCATAAATGTATTTTCTTCCACTATTTTTGGACACACTTAGTTGCTGATCTCAGTAATGTCTTCCTGCCCAATTCTGATCCAGTTCTGACTAGAAATTGTACAGTTAGATGATTTCTTTGACTAATTGCCCTTTAACAAATCCAATGACTCATACTATTTCAGATTTCTGATGCGAAAATTACAATTACTGATCCCAAGCCTGGAGCAACAGAAGCTGTGATTATTATATCTGGGACACCTGAACAAACTCATGCTGCGCAGTCTCTTATTCAAGCATTTGTAATGAGTGAGACAGAGAGTACTTGAACTTCTCATTAAGGTATTATTCGCTTATTCTGCCATCTTGATTTGAAAATATTCATGCAATCACTATTCATGATTCCTTTTTCTTTTCCCCCCCAAATTATTGTATAGTTTCTTGGACTGAATTAAATATGGTGCGCTTAGTACATGCCCCTCAAACTTAATACAGCAGCTGAAGATTGACTTGTGAGGATTGGAGATTGGGAGAATTGGTTTTTGCGCTTGAACTTAGATAGGGACAAATTTAACATTGCGGGTTCAGTAGTCCCATAATTGAAGAATATTCTACCTGCTGAGTAGCGAACTTGTAGTTCTCAACACTAGTTTGAAAGAGAAAATCTTTTGACTAACACAAACATTTGAACTAGATGACCTTTTAAATTACCAAGCAAAAGAAGATTTAACAGCTCTTGCTGACTTGTGACATTTGTTTGCATGCGTGTGAGTGAATTCTTTGTATGTTGTTTTCCTATTCTAATTTGAATTTTTATTAGCTTAATTTATTTAATTTAGTAAATCCAAATGAACCTTTGTTACTTTCTCATTTCATTGCGGATATACAGATACACACACACAGAGAGACATCTGTTTCTTTTATGCAATGTAATTGTGGATATAGATGCAATTGGAGAAGAAGTAGCTAACAACCAATTTAAATCATTGAAACCCTAATCTCCCTTAGGGGTTGAGTACATTAATCTTCCTTGGCATTGACGCTACAAACACATAATTATTAATATAAGTAAAAATATTACATATGTCTCACTCTTCTTGCACAGCTTGGAAGGGCTTGTATGTCTTGAGGCTTTGGATCAGACCTTGGACGGATCCAACGAGGGCGACAAATGAAACTATTAAGCAGCACCAGCTTAATATTTTCAACCACACCCACGTGAATGAAAATCTTGGGATCTTAGTCCGAGCAATGTACATTTCTACCGGAAAATAAACTGTTAATGGCCAGAATGAAGCTGCCCCGATAAGACCCACGAAATCGTTGAAGAATGGGAAAATCATGGCCAGCACCGCTGTTACAATAACGTATGCTGTTCTCCAAACCAATCTAAATAAATTGACGTAATGCACTCCATAACATGGAACATTCACGCCATGCTCGCTTGTTATGAACTTATTTTCTGGCCAGCGTTTGTTACACCACTTCTCAACGAATCCGAATATTGGTTGGCAGAAGACCTGTGTGTGTTCCGTCATGTTAGAAATATTGAACAAGAATACGAACCAACTTACCCTCCCCGTGGTGCTGCATTAGACGGGATTTACCTGGTAAGCACCGATGAGATGGACGGCAATGCAGACGTTTGCAAAGTCAATTAACCAGAAAGGCTCGTAGAATCCGAAGCCGGTGAGAAAGTTTCCAGGTGCATCATTTCCAAATGCTAAGTACCCCAATACACCGCACAGTATGTAGAACAAGGTGGTGGTTGTGACGCCAACCGCAGTCGCCCTCTTCATGGATTTGTTTTCGGGGGGACTCGATTTCAAGGTGTCCTGTGTCATCCATAACGTTCAGAATTCAGTTGCAAAAGCTTAACCACTGACATAATCCAAATGCATAGATGTTTTTAGTCTTGCCTTTGCATAAAGTGATTTGTTAATAATTATTTATTTCTTTGGTTCTTTATGCTACTGCCACGTGGTAATTTATGCGAAAAACCCACGTGGGTTGGGCCGGTGAGTTTTTTCCGATATAAAGGAGATGAGTCTTTTGAGGTGATTGATAAGTCCACTCACCAGATAGAAAAAGATGTCCCACTTTTTGACGATTAACTCTTTACGGCAACAAATACAACATATTAGATACAGACAAGAAGGTAGAGATTGGAGAAAGGGTAAGGCAGAATCAGAATTCAGAAAGCAACAAAGACGAAGTGGGGCTAAGGCCTTTTTCTCCCCGCTTTCAGTTCGTGGACCAAATTGTAGTGACCATGGTCCACCAGTTTTGCTGGTCCATTGGAATCTTTGTAGCTCATCATCAATCGTCTCACAGTAAGTAAACACTCTCACCCACAACATGAACTATTTTGTCACAGTTACTTCATTCGAGTGAAATCTGAAGTCTCTGTTTTTTCATAATTATCTTTATGACACGTGACACCTCAAATTACAATTCGTGGACTAAGAACTTCAATTTTGACTTCGCTACTTGTCCTTACTCTTAGGGCACATATAGGACACTGCATTTCAGGACCCAGCCACACCGAAAGGTGGATGCCCTCTTTCAACAGTATTAATCACAATTATATATATATATATATATATATATATATATATATATATATATAAGCTTACACATTTCAATAAGCGAGAATCATTTAGTGATTTTTAGTTTTTATTAAAAAGTTTAATCAAGACATATCCGTGTACCTAAGAAGGTAGGTTAGGCGACACCTGACCGACACATAAAATTTGAGCCAGGTGTATAACAGCATGCCATGTCGACATTTATGAGGCACACACTTCAACTTTCAAACATGGATTCACATGATTACGTTTTTGTTTTATGATTTCTCGTTTGGACACTCTCTCTCTGCGCATGTATATTACACATTTAATTCGTACCGTATGTGAAAGATAAGAGAAGAATATGAATTAATTATGATCGATAAATAAATAGAGATTTTAGAAATAGGGCTTGCCTGAATCTCAACGAGCACCGTTGAAAAAGCATAAGCAAAAGCAACGTCCCCAATTGCCTGAAACGCTCTCCAAACCTTCTCTGGTGCTGACACGTCTACTCCTACTGTCGTCCCCGTTAAGGTTGTTGCATGCGGCCCGTCACCTTCAATAATTTGCATGCAAATAAGATAAGACCGCCTCATGATTATATATTAAATTAATATAATTAGGAAAGAAGATCAAGATTCCTTTCTCTTTTACCTATGACTTTGGCTATGGAGAGGCCAATTCCAATAGAGGAATAAGCAAAAGACATTACAGCAGCGAGAATTGAGAGCCAGGAGAGCTTATGAAAGTTTGGTATTTGGCTAAGAATAATCTGGATGCAGCCAAAGATGATCATGAGTGGATTGTTTGATGTGTAGCACTTGACATGATGACCATGTCTGTGGAAACAATTTGACCTTTTAACAGCCCTGATAATAACGAGACATAGGAATCAAACAAGTTAAACCATCGTAAGAAGAACAATTTACTGTATATGCATCATCAGTTAATGGTTTTGAAACTTTAAAACAATATTAATTAATATTGTTGACTACTTACACCATGCTAATAGATGCAGTGATAGTATAACCAATCGTAACTCCAATGAGATTTCCATACTGAGCCAATCCACATAGCTGCACGCTCCTTCCTCCTATATAAACAAGAAAATATAAAACTCAGAATGAAACACAACTATGAAAGTTTATAGGTTTAATTCATACTCAAAAGTTGGCTCAAGAGTTATGGACCTAGGTTAGCTCTGACTACATCCATGTAGGTGTAGTTTCGCTTGCCGGTGACGGGATCAGGAGAACGGTAACAATCGGCAAGCAAAGTAGAGGTGTAATAGGTGATGAATGAGAAAGCCATGAGAACAGCTGGGCCAGCTACCCAGCCAAGCTGCGCAATGGCCCATGCCAGGGACAGTACTCCAGAGCCAATCACTGCCGTGATAATATGAGCACTTGCAGTCACCCAAGTCCCTTCATATCATCAAAACAACAAAACTTAATCAATCATATTAACAAAATATTAGTAGCAATTGATTCTTGGGAACAAAAGAGAATTAAATTAACATACATACCAGTTCTATTTGCTCGACCATCATCATCCAGAAAGTCTTTGCGGATATCGCCTTCGGGGTCATTTTGTTCGATATACATGCTGTTTTTTTGCATCTCCCTCGCCATGTCTCTGTTGAGTTGTTGAAGAAGCTGAAATGGGGTTGCTGAGAAGTTGAGAAGTTATGAGATATGATTAATTGAAAATGAGTAGCAGTAGCAGCAGCAGCTGCTGCAAATTCAATGGGGCAGTGTTGTTGTGTGTGGCACCTTTAGTACCAGGGTAGGGTAGAAACAAGAGGATCCGTTTCTCAAGTATATATAGTGATAAGATCATACAAGCTCTAGCTTAGCGAATACCTATAAAGACGACTTAGGGTTTTGAGTTGTAATTATTGTTACCAGTTCTCTGCACCATTCATGGTGGTAGCTAATGTCCAGTCTTCTCCATTTCAATTGGGTCCCCCCCACATTTTCATTTTTTTATTTCTGGATTTAGTTTGGTCCATCCATTAGTTTGGCAATAATCTTTTTATATGATGATAACCGTCGGTTGTGAATTTTGGAAATGCCTTTTTGACAAAAAGAATCAATATATTTGAAATGTGTTTGACTGGCACTAGCAAATTCACAAGTAATCTCTCTCTTTCATACTTTTTGCTATTAAGTCGGCTCCTTGTTTTTATTTTCCTTCTCTTGCCTCTAGAGACTTTGAAGATGACACGAAATTGGAAATCTTTCTGACCTTTCATGGCGGGGAGGAGCATCTGAATTGTGGGTGATGTTAGTTAATGATGTTGGCATGACTCTAATATTTTCTGAGCTGCTTATTATGAATTTTGAATATTTATTAAGATTTTATTAAGTTACAGTTGCATTAAAATCATTTAAATTGTAATTATTTGTAGCGGGACCCAAATAATTTTGAAGCAACAGTAAATTACAATAGCTCCCTATTTATTAAGGTATGGCCAAGAGGTAAAAGTGATGTTAAATCTCACTTTTAATTTGAAACAAATATATATAGTTTTTTCTTCTTTTTTTTTTTTTCTCTTTTTCCCCTTGAAAAATTATATTACGGTGACCTTCCTCCCAAAGTCTGCATTATTACCAAAAAAAATAAAAAAAAAAAGCTTCCAAATCTGGTGAAGTATCAACAGTATATGAAAGAAAATTATAATGAATTCCTGAAACATGGCCATCAAACTGGGAATATTGATTTTCCAGGGACAGGGGGCCTTACACAACCGATAAACATAAGCTATTCCTTTATTCCAATCGTGGAAAAGATAATCTTTCCAAGCTTTATTCTTTCAAGAGTGAAGATTCCTGCAAATTATTGATTATATTAAATCAAACAATTAACTGATTCTGTACCTTATAGAGTAGTGGTTATCTAATTATCAGGGAGATCATCTTATATTATTATTTTATTAATTAAAGAACAGGGGACAAGACTGCCTTGTGAAATTTATTGTTCCATGCAATAATCGAAGCCTCAGGAAATTTTTTATTTCACCAGTTACTAATTGGCTGGGAATTGTGAATAAAGTTGTTCGTTTCTCAATCAATAACTGTAGCAGTTATTGTATCAATTATTATAGGGAGAGTTCGACTGATGGACTCATGTCTTTAATTAAAAAAATAAAAATCTTAACAAACATATTTAATTTTCCTCTTCGGACAAGACATGATTGAAAATTGAAATGGTCCGCTCTTAATTACATCGTCTACAGTTTCAAGATGGTGGCCCAAACAGTCAAGCGGCTAGGCATGCAGCAGGGGTCCGACTACATTCTGTGGCTTGACTTCTCTTGAACAGAAACTGCGTACGTGGCCATTTTCACTTTTCATCTAAACTGAATTGAGACTTTAAGAAAGATACACATAACTCCTTGACCATTGCAGGTAAATGCTAGAAAAAATAAATAATACACGTTAGTCAAAAGAAAAAACCATGGCAGTGTTTGATTTCTTTGTTGTCAAATTTGTAGGCCAAAAGCTAAAAATGGTAAAAACCAGCAAACTAATTATTGGTTGGTGCACTTGATAGAGTACCGCCATTGTTGAACTCTAATATGGTTTTTTCCTATGCTTTTCTCAAAAAAAGAAGATACCAATCCTCTGTCTTCTAATACACACAACCATAGATTGTTTTTGCTGTCTGGTAGCACAGTTGCAGAATTATTAATAAACGCTTGCAGCTTAACTTTGACATTTGTAACGTAATATTTAGTTTTTTATTTTTTTTTTTAGTTTGACGGCAGCTTTAGCTTTTACGACGCAACGCCTCAAAATATGAAACGAAATCTTACTCTCGATAAAGACAACGCAAATTATGGAGGAGGATGATGGAGGAGATGGATCGAGAAACGTCTTCATCAAAATAACAAGAGACAAAAGACATAAAGCAAGCATGCCTTAATTAATAAGATGCGTAGCATAGAATCAGGCATCTATCTATATATCATATTCGGCAAAATGGATGACGCTGCGGTATGCGGTGTGCCCAACACAGTAATATATATATTCTTCAAAATCCATTTATAGACAGGAATAATCACAGACTCTTATTATTAATTACTTAATTGACTTCATATTGACTCGTTTCTTTTCATAAAATTAGTCATCAAATTAAACTGTCCAAGCCAGGTACATGAATCTATGCTTACACCTAATAATATTGCATGTAATCGTCCACGACTCTACGTGTCAGCTAATTAACACTGGCAGCCCCATGGCCAGGCTATGATCGTGAACAATTTGATTCTTTCCCTCGGTTTATAATTGATGATAACTTTTGGTCAACATTCGACGGACAACAACTCGTATCAAGAAAATAGCACGAACTTTCGTAATCTGCTGCAAGTCTTAAATATTCGCCATTTTCTTGTAAAATATGCTGAGCGTATAAAGGATGCATTCATATATCCGATCAAATTTAGGAGCCTCTCGTTCACTTTTGGCATGATATTTGCTGTGACAGCTTAGTATTTATTATTATATATATTGCATTGTAAGTGCGATCACTGCTCTTGCACTTTAGAATAATCATATAGGTGGATATTTATCAACTTAGCTTTATATTAGCTCATCAACTCGATCGGCTCCCTGTACGGCGGAGTCTTGTCCATTCAAAAGTTAAATCTGCATCTGTTTCTCAAGACCGGAACCTAACTTTTGTAAAGTTATTGGAGGGTTTTAGGATTTGATCGCACTAATGCCTTGTCAAAGTGAAGTCAAGGCCCCTCAAAATCAAGATCTTATGTAATCCGCGGTGATCTCGTTCACACGGATATTATTATCTTATGATCAGGGAAAAAGAAATAAAGAATGGTCTTAATTGAAATTTAACCCCTTTTAAAAAGAAAATTTTATGGCTGACCCCTCATCTTACGGATTTTGACTGTGACCTTCACAAATTTCAGTCTCTTCATTATGAGCCCATAGAATCAAATCCATCACTCACCAGTACTCCTTGTGATATGCAAATAATGCGCAAGGTTTTGACCACTAGCCAGCCCGTCGCTCTAATATCATTTAACAAAATTTGATTGATCTACGGCATATTCTCTAACATCTGAAACAACTGGCAAAATACTCGAAGAATCTCTTTCCATTATCGTCTTTGAAAGGCATTTGGCAGTATCTTTCCATCTCCATCGCTGCTCTCATGACGCTTGGCATCGGCTCATCTCCACATCTTTCACACTTTATTCTGAATTAATAAAATTATAAAAATATAAGTGTAACGCCTCGCCGCCCCACGCTCTTGTTAATTTCTTGATTTAATACAATTATTACACAACACAATGTGCGTGGGTACTAAAATTTTCACCCTCTCCCTGCATTATTGAAAGCTCCTTAATTGCAAAATTGGACGTATATATTACAATAATATATTTATCCTAATGCCTTAACAACACAGCACATAAACTCGAAGGCTATGTATGAACTTATAACGGGGACAAAATCGACAAATGAGGAGAAGCTGCCATGTCTGAAGTCGGTCGAGGAGGGCCATGATGATCATCATGAATCGTATTTTCATGAAGGTGAAATCAGAGTGCATCCTAAAGAGACAAACAAATCATGGGTCCCTTATTTCAAATTAACTGTTACGTGCCACACTTGGGTTGCGACTCTTAAGTCTCAACATTTGAGAGGCCACGACTCACGGCTCACCAGTTCACCACGACCTCGAGCCGCAACCCTAATGGGCAAACGATTTTATGCTATGGTACGTATGGCTTAAATTTATTAATTTTAACGTTGCTTGGAATTTTTTTGTTATTTTTAAATGTTTAATGGGACCAATTTTGGACCGATCGACCGACCTGTCAAGCTCATTTCTACATTATTTAGAAACATCTTGCTTGCATTTCGCATCTGCAATACTTTATGTCACTTAAAATGCCCATCTAATCCAGATTATGACTCATTGTTAGTGCTTCGGATATATGCACATCACGTGTATTCGATATATTGCCTTTGATTTACTTGAATTTGATTTAGATGATTGACCATGACTCGGGGGAGAAGCCGTTCTGTGTTAATTCTCGTAGGAAATTATCTTAACAAAAATAAATAAATAAATAAAGAGCACTCATATATGTATACACCCAAAACGATGACGTTTTGGACGCATTTTTGTCAGATTTAGTTGGCGTTTAGTTCTTCAATCATTTTCCAAAAATCGAAGTAGAGGAAAGGGTTGTTTCATGGGTGTCCCTGAGATTTGGTCGAAAATTAGCTCTATCCTTCACTTTTCCAAATCCATCTCCAACAAGCAACAATCCTATTTATATATTACACAAGCTCTTTGTATGAACTATTATGTATAAATTAACTAATACATAAAGTATTAGGATAAACGCCTTTTACTTCCCGGAGGTTTGGACCACCCGATTAGTCTGTGTTTCAAAATAATTAATGAAAAGATCTTTATCGCTAGTATTGTAGCTGTTGAATTTAACTTTTCAACGTTTTAATGGTAAGTAATGTTTCTACCTAATACAAATAAAAATAAAAATAAATCTGATATGTAATTTAATTCTTCGTTCATTCGTTATCGCCAGTTTTGTATTTAGAGTTAGGGGGTTTTTATCAAACTCATAACCCGTCCCAAATCGCAAAGAGCATGACTGGGCCAGGGGAACGGTCCGGTCCATTCTTTAACTTATCCGGCCTTGAACAAAGCCCATGATGGACCAAACGGGCGGGAACATCAGACGTTAAGATCCGTTATGTATTTTTGGCGCAAGCCGCAAAACTTAACTTTCCAACGTTAGAACAAAATGGACACCACAAAGCTCAACGCCTCAACGTCTTCGTGCAAAGCGAACGGAAGGACATTATCGTAATTCCAACCATCAATGACTTGCGACAATTGCATTAATGGAAACAGACTTAAATCGGAATCGCGCAATTCACGACACCGAGATCTTTCATTCTTCGTCCTCTCAACACACCAACCAGGCTAATAGTTATGAATTATGAAACCCTAACACCGTTTCTAATTCCGAATCTTCAACTTTTGCCGACCTGAAACTGAGGTTTTATTCTTTTTCTTCTTCCTTTCTTTCTTCCTTCACTTTTATGTCATTTACATTGTATAAATTCTTAAATATCGATTTTAAAATTTGAATCAAATGTCGTTTAAATAAATTTCTATTTGCTACTCCCGTTAATTGTAGCGAGTCAGCTTTTACATACTTTTGGTGAATAATTATTTCATTTAATGTCTAATTTCGTTGCGTCGCCTCATTTGTTGTTGTCCGAATAATTATTTCATTGAAATGGCATGTTGTTAGTATTATAATCTCGTGCTCTTATAATATTCATGCTGAAAATGACAGTCAATAAAAAAAAAAAAATGGTAGCTACTAGTTTCAACGAATTCTTGGTTTCTTTTAAATATTTCCTTAGTGCACGTGAAGTTGGACTAATTTTTTAATGTCACATTTTTACTCTCAGCAGCAGTACGCAGCTTTATTTTATGACTACCTCTTCTAGCAGGAGAATTGTAGATTGTGAATGTTCGTATAGAGTTTGATATTTACAAGGAGAAAGAAAGTGTGTGTTTCTGCAGTTTGCTATGTTGAGAACTCGGTATTGAATTGATTATATAAATTTGAATAAGTAGGGATTCAAGTTTTCAAATGTTTTGGCATTTGCGATAATTAATTGGTCGTAACAATAGAAGTGAACCTGAAAATAATTCGTCACATGAGAAGTTGGTGGCAGCTAAGGTTCAGCTGGTGGTCATGTTCAAGACTGTTCAAGAGATTGGTGTTTACATTCACCGGTTTCATAACCTTGACCTTTTCCAGCAAGGGTAAGTGTATTTCTAACCATTCATTGACTGCAAAATTTTTCGCTGACTTTTTAATGAATCTTTCTGCTGGGTGCACTTCTGATTTGTTTAGATGGTATCAAATTAAGATTAGCATGAGATGTGAGGACAGTGATACTGTGGGAACTCCGGCAAGAGTTGTTCAATATGAAGGTAATTCCGTTACACTCATATTGGTTTTATACATACTTATCTTTATTTACTCATATACTATTTTTCCTATGAAGGGAATAGAGGCGGTGATAATTTTAAGATGTCGGCATATACTTGGTGCTTAGGGTTCTTGATAAGATTTCCTAAACATAAAAGACAAAAAAAGGGTTTTTTTTTATGAACATAATCTGGTAATATGGTTCACTTTACACTGTACTTCACAATCTAGATTCTCAGTTAAACCTGTGAAATCCTGAAAATTTTTAGTTCTTCCAGATGTCTGTGCAATTATTGATGGTTTTGATATACTTCTCCTTCTGTTTGCTTTGTCATTGAGCTTTGCTTCTATATAGTCAAATGAGAGCTAAAATCTAAAACATAGTGGCATCTGTTTGAGTTGCAGCACCTGAACTCGGTTACGATGATATATATGGAGTATGGAGGATTGATGATAAGGACAATAGTTTTTCAACTCAGCCTTTCCGGATCAAATATGCAAGACAGGATATTCTTTTATCTATTCTGATTTCATTCTCTCTATCTCCTGGTAAATATGAGGTAGCAGTCTCTCCTTTTCCCTCTCTCACCGAGATACAAACACCCTTTTTTGTTTTTTGAAAAAGAAAGAGAATGGGAAAACCTGCAAGAAATAATGGATGAGGAGATTGCCTCTTGAATAAAAGCAGTTCAAACCAAACCATTAAGGACAAGAATAATAAAGATCTCAACAAAAACAAAGCAGAAAATAGAATTCACTGTAGACTATAAGCTCTATGGAAGATCTCTTACGTGATAGCTCCCCTCTTGGAAAGGATATCGCCAGTTGGGTTGTTACATCCTGAGATGAGGCCTTTCATATCATCATTAGAAAGACGATGCATATTTTATTCCTTATGGGTGAGGGGATCCAAATGTTGAGCACCGGTAATGAAGCTTATTAAATTTTAATTAAGCAATAACATCAGAATCATTTGATTTGTTGCAAGTTTACAAGTCCAATAATTCTATTCAGAATTTAGGAAGGAAGACTACTATGAAATGTTCATGCAGTTATATTTGGTTTGAAGTAACAATATAATCCTTTTGACCATTGGAATTTAGTATTTATGATATCATATCTTGGGTATTGATATAACATTTTGTTTACAGGGTCTACCTACATCTGCTGTTATTTTGAAGTTTGAGCTTATGCATGCCCCAATCACAGAGTATGGGTGAGTTGATGGAACCTTATTCTGATATCTGCTTCTAATTGATGCTAAATTGGGTCTAATGTTCTTCTCTTGCATGTTTGATATTTTCAAATGTGAAGCACTGATTGCATGCCTATATGCAGGTCTGAGTTGCAAACTTCTTTAGATTCTTCTCCTGCTGCAGTCCATGAATTTCGGATTCCACCTAAAGCTCTTCTAGGACTGCATTCATATTGCCCTGTTCATTTTGATGCATTCCATGTCGTGCTTGTTGATGTTAGCATTCATGTCAGTCTATTGAAAGCTGGTTCTCACACACCCTCACCGAAGGTACCCAGGTCTGTCACAGATTCTAGTTTCTGTTATAGACATGCTGGTCATAATCACATCTATGTTGTAACCTCTCTCTCTTTCTCTTTTTATTTATTTTTAATTGTTTGCAAACTAATCATTTGTGCAATATTTTGGTCAATTGCGTTATTTCAGCCATTCTGGCAGCAAAGCTATTGCTGGTGGAAGTACTGATGGATCTAATCGAGTATGTTTTTACTCATCGAATGCTTGTATATAATAATCTGTATTAAAATTTTAGTCAAGCGTGACTCAACTTCATAATTATGCCGTTATATTTGTGTTCTTGAATAGACTTGAATCGCTTTCAGTGTACTGTTCCATGATTAAAAGATTATTTTGTAACATTCTAATAGTGGTGGTAACATTCATTTATCTATTTGTATATGCATGTTCATGCACACTCGAGCATGTATCTATCATGTTTATAAGATGCAATTAACCCAAGCTTGTGTTTATGTTCTATTTTTGCTGGTATTCAGGTTTATTTAGAAAATCTTTGTTTGATCGTTCCTTAAGCTGTTTATGATTTTGCATAGAGTTCAATAACTGATTAGATTATCTTCAATATACTCTTGCTAATGGATCCTGTTTAGATGAATGTTATCTTCGTCTCCATCTATAATATGAATAGTGAATATCTTCCAGAGTTCTGGTTCCTTTATTTAGTGCTGCTTCATTCAATCATTCCTGAACTTAGTGATTACCACATATTAAGATACTTTCAGCTAGTTTTGCCAATATTTCCTTCACAAATTATCATTTTTCTATCCATTAACTGTCGGTTTTTTTGAGATTGACTAGGCATTGGGTCAAGTGGCTTCTATAGTTGTGAAACCTCACATGCTTGTTAAAGCACTAGTGGATTCTTTTAACACATTGCTTGAAGATCTTCAAAAACTTAGTGAAGGAATTAACGAAGCTATTGATATGACCGAGTTTGTATCCAGAATGGATGGTATAAAGCTGTTTCATCCTATCTTGAAAGCAAATATGGGAACTGTAGTAGGTGAAGTTTCAGAAGAATTGCCACAAAATGGTTCTGAGGTCATTGCTTTATTTGTGCAGTAGTTTATCAATATTCAGTTTGCAATCTCTGAAGTTTTATGGTCTATTATTTACTAGCAATTTATTATGTTCATAAACAGAGAGTAACTGCTACTCTGGAGTTTCAAAGTGGATTGCTTCACACCTTATCAGATGATGATTTATTGAATATTTTTGACTTTTTGGGTGATCAAGTGTTCGATTTGTGGAATAATTTTCTGAATTTCCACAGGTTTGCTTTTACTTCTCATCATTACCATTGTATTCAGACATCCATTCTAAGTTCAGAAGAGAATGTGATTGATTTTATTATTATTTCTAGCTATAAGTAAATAGTGGAAGAGTCTTATTTCTAGATATAGTTCTTATTAACATTTATGTGCGCATGTATCTATGTTGATATACAACTTCATTCCAGGGCTAACAATAGAAAGATACTGAAATATTTGCGTGACACATGGGCTAAGGATCGGAGAGCTGAATGGTCAATATGGATGGTGTACTCTAAGGTTGAGATGCCTCATCATTATCTGAATAGTGGTATTGATGAGCCCTCCAAGAATGGCGTGCATAAAAGAGTTTCAACTTTGTTAAAGTTGAATGATGATGTAATTACTTGTGTTATCCATGTTTTATGCTGTCTCTAGCTTGTCTTTCATTGACATCCACAAATGAACTTTTTAACAATGAGTCATTGAATCTGGAATTTTCTTGCTTCATGCACAGCCTGCCCAGATCGCAGCTACGCGTGCAGAGCTTCATCGTCGAAGCATTGCACAAATGAAGGTGTGTGATAGTTCTTACTTGGAGTAATTTTTACCATTATTTTCCTTGTATGTTGGAGTTTTACAGGAGAATTTGACATCCGTGCAGATCAACAATCGATTCATTCAAGACATGTATATATTTGGAGACCCTTCCCGAATTCCTATTGTAATCGTGGAACGAGTCATGAATGCTCCACGTCGTACATTTAGCGAAAATTCATACTTTAGAAATGTTGATTTGATAGATAAGCTTGGCTCACAAACAGGACGTAGCTCTGAAGCTGGAAAAAAGCCATGCGGTGCTAACCAGCCACAAAAGGGTCGTGAATTGAAGATTGTTGTCTTTGTGCATGGGTTTCAGGCAAGCATACTATTCTTAGATTTGTGGATAATGTTGCTTTGTCTCTTGGGTTGTTAATTTGTATTTTCATTTTTAAGCATTCTCATAATCTTGAGTTTGTAATTGCAATACCAAGTACTCATTTCCATTTAGAAAGTAAAACTTCGATCAATTGAATTATTCGACATTACTTTTGGCTTATTCTCAGCGTGTATCTATTTGTAACACTATTTTATTTCCCTGGTCCTCATAAACACAGTAGAATGCCGTATTAGGGATTGTTACCCCATAACTTATAATGATGTTTTCTCTATTGCAAAGCATGTGTTTCCTTTATTTAGTATCATTCATGTCATATATTAGTAGATTAACTTTACATGCTGATATTGAAACATGATAGGGGCATCATCTGGATTTGCGGCTTATTCGGAATCAATGGCTTTTAATAGATCCAAAGATAGATTTTCTCATGTCAGAGGGGAATGAAGAAAAAACATCTGGAGACTTTAGAGAAATGGGATTTAGGCTGGCTCAGGAAGTGATTTCTTTTGTTAAAAAGAAAATGGATAAAGTGTCTCGAACTGTTGGCCTGAGAAACATCAAGCTCAGTTTTGTTGGCCATTCTATCGGAAATATCATTATAAGAGCAGCATTAGCAGGTACATCATGGTCATGGCTTTGGATGCTTTACTTCTTTTACCGATTAGTTTTTCATGTGGTGCTGGTATGTGGTCTACTTTTGCAGAGAGTATTATGGAACCATACCTAAGATACCTGAATACATATGTCTCTGTATCTGGTCCACATTTGGGGTATCTTTACAGTTCAAACTCTCTATTCAACTCTGGGGTGTGGCTTCTGAAGAAGTTGAAGAGTATAGCGTGCATTCATCAGCTCACTTTCACAGATGATCCAGATCTCAAGAAAACATTTTTTTACAAACTTTCTCAGGTACTTAAATGTACTATATTGATCTTGTAACAAGGGGACATTTTGTTTGTTTCAGAATCTTTATCACTTATTATTGTTTGTCGAAGCTCTAAAATAGTTATGTTTCTTCTTTCAGCAGAAGACACTGGAGAATTTTAGGCATATAATTCTGCTATCTTCCCCACAGGTATTACTCTATCTTTGCATGCTATATCTGAAAATAAGTTTTCATTCAGAAATTGTTATGAGCATTTCATAGTGGTTGTTATGATTGCACTCATGTGATTTGTTTTTTCCCTTGTCCCTCAATGTTTTTGCTTTTTTTACTTTTAATTGTTGCTGCTCATAGGAGTAAATATTGTTTGACAAGACAGTCTTGAATACTAGCTATTCACAAGTTTTCTTGAATAAATATTCCCTTATCAATACTGATTTACCTACTTATATCTCCTGTTCCAAAAATATGGGTATCTATATTGTAATCTGGGATTAGACAAAATGGCCTATTATGCTGTTTAAAATAACCCCAATTTATGTTCGGAGATGAAGAATTGGGTGGTGATATTTCTCACCCTCCTTCAACATTTTGTGTTGTACCACCCAACTAAGTTTAAGGCATGTTACAATTAAAAGTTTCATTCAGATTCATTAAACAATTGATCCAGTTCCGTTACATGTATATGTGGTTATATGATGTTTGTGAAAGACAGGAAGTTTTGTTCCTGTATCCTGTCTTTGGTTGATCAGACTGGATTTTTTTAACTGTTGATATCAGCCTTTTACCACTAACTTCAGTGCTATTATTTGCTGATTATGGGTGCCTCAGGATGGTTATGTTCCTTATCATTCGGCCAGAATTGAACTGTGCCAGGCAGCATCTTGGGACTACTCAAAGAAGGGCAAAGTATTTCTGGAGATGCTGAACAATTGCTTGGACCAGATACGGGCCCCTTCCTCCGAGCATCGGGTTTTTATGCGCTGTGATGTCAACTTTGATACCTCCTCCTATGGAAAGAACCTTAATACAATTATCGGAAGGGCTGCTCATATCGACTTTTTGGAGTCTGACACTTTTGCAAAATTCATAATGTGGTCTTTCCCAGAACTCTTCCAGTGAACAAAGTCACCGGTAAATAGTTGGTCAGAAAGTAGATCGGAGACATAGACTACTTCTAAATTGTTAAGTGGTATCTTTATTTAGATATTTTGTGCTTAATTTAGTAAATATAGCAAGTCGCTCGTGATTGAATTGGAAATGGGATTAGGGGTTCAAATTACCCCATTTAAGGTAGTGATGGCAGTGGGGTGGATTTGGGCCGGGGATCATGATTCCCGAACCCGAATCCAATTTGGAAGCAATACGTGGACCCGCTCCATACCCGAAAAATTTTAATTGGGGATAATTCGGGGATGCCCCTGATAATCTCCGAACTAGGGGATTAAAAAGGGGGACCCGATTTCCATTTAATTTTTTTTTTTTAATTTTAAGATTGATATTTGTGCTTATGGGGCAGGAGGTTTAAAGGAAAATTATTAATGTAATTGTTATAGTCGCTTAGGTAAATTATTATTCTTTATCCCGCTTGTGATCTCCGGTCATTCCGTCAAAGATCATGTACTTCAAACAAGGTGGGAAGTTGGAGATAGGTTCAGTCACAAACTATGGTACATAATTTTTTCTTTTTTTTGGGTTTATTGTTTATTGTTATTGCCTTGAATTTTTCCTTCGTTGTCTTTCCACTCGGATTAGCTCATCAGGGCTTGTTTCAAACCTGCCTAACTGGAGAACAGGAAGGGCTGTGCTTTCAGTTCTGTATAAAAGACTAATTGATTGATTTTTTTTTTTTTCTAATTTTAGATTTACGCATTGTATTATATGGGATAGCGGAGTGTATGTCTTAATTAAATTAAATTTCAAGTTCTGAACTTAAATAATCTGTCTATTGCATGGTGCCTGGTTACTTTGAAAACATTTATTCCGCTGTAACGTGAAGATTAAGAATACACGTGGATCGGTATGCACAGGCACAGCAAGAGCATCTAGAAATAATTTAATTGATCATGTGTTGTTTGGATAAACATCTCGAGGCTAGCTGCAACATAATTTGGCTATTTATTTAACTTTATATGTGTATGAACTTAAGCTTTGGGAGCTTGTACATGATTGGCTTTAAAAGTATATAATAATAATAATAATAATAATAATAATAATAATAATATCTTAATTTTGATAGATAACAAAACTAGGATTATACTCCATCAATTAGATAAGGTTCTTATGTACAACAAAACGAACTCACTGTGATCCATGTTTTGCTGGGAAAAAAAGATGCCGTAGCCGAGAAGTTCGCCAGTAGTCAGTTACTGAAACGGAACACGCTGACCAGGAAAGGTAAAATAATCCATTTGGATTTGGTAACAATAAATTGATTTAAATTAAATTAAAACTCTTTCATCTGTTCGAGTCACTTGTCCTTATCCATGATCCTAAAATAAATAAATAAATAAATAAAATTTCCCCTTTTCAAATAACAGCTGCACATATTATCAGCAACAAACAACAGAGTGAGCTCTGCTCGGCCAAAATTGAACACAAAAGCACAAAACAAATGGAGGATTATTCTCTTCCAAAGGACTCTCTTTTTCTCGGATTTGACAGCTCTACTCAGTATGTCTCTTCTTTCCCTTTCTTTACTTATTCTTTATTTTGATTTTGCCTTTTCTCCATTCGGTTATTGATTTTTGTTTCTCGTATATAATTTGTTGACTTATAGACTGTGAGTTTCAACTCTATCACCAATTGCGGATTCTTTCCCTTAAGAGTTATGATCTGCATTCAATTGCATTTGTTTTTGGCATAATCTGTAATTATTATTAATTTTTAAAACTGTTTAAAGGTCATTGAAGGCAACTGTCTTGGACTCCAATCTCAACATTGTCGCTTCCGAGCTACTACAATTTGACTCTGAATTGCCCCATCACAAGACTAAAGATGGGGTATACCGAGATCCTTCCAGTAATGGCAGAATTGTTTCTCCCACCCTTATGTGGATTGAGGCTTTGGATTTGATGCTTCAAAAACTCTCCAAATCTTTGGATTTGTCAAAAGTTGTGGCTGTTTCTGGTAGTGGACAGCAACATGGTAGTGTGTATTGGAAGAAAGGCAGTGCTGCTATTTTGTCATCTTTAGATCCAAAGAAGCTGTTGGTCGATCAATTTGGCGATGCCTTTTCAATTAAGGAATCTCCGGTGTGGATGGATAGCAGCACCACAGCTCAATGTAGGGAGATAGAGAAGGCTGTTGGTGGTGCATTGGAGTTGTCTAGACTTACAGGCTCACGTGGCTATGAAAGATACACCGGACCCCAGATTAGGAAGTTATTTCAAACACAGCCAGAAGTGTATCACAATACTGAGAGGATTTCCCTTGTTAGCTCTTTCATGGCGTCTCTTCTGATTGGGGCATATGCTTGTATTGATGAAACTGATGCAGCAGGGATGAACTTGATGGATATCAAACAAAGAGTCTGGTCTAAAATAGTTTTAGAGGTCTGTTTGTGTGACTATATAAGTTTAATGTTATTTGACTTCTTTATGAATCCATTAATTCTTAGCACCAGTTTGATGAATCTTTCTATATCTTATAGGCGACAGCACCATCTTTGGAGGAAAAACTTGGAAAGCTAGCCCCTGCACATGCTGTTGCAGGTTGTATTGCTTCCTACTTTGTGGAGAGGTTAGTATCAAAGTGTATGTCTATTCACTTTGCTGTTCATGTTCTTCTGAGAGAAAATATCTTCTTTTGTAAGTGATCTTATCACATTTTCCATTTTAATTTATGATTTGCTCAAGGCATTGTAAAATGGATAAGAGATAACTGAAATAGGGAGTGGATGTGTTTCGCTGTGTGGTAATCAGCTTAAGGCGGTATGATAATGTTTGATTGTTTTGATGCATTTATAACCTTTAATAAAATTCAATGAACAACCCAATGGAAAATTTGTACTGTAATAAACTCCCAAGATATGGAAATCTCAACCAGTGAATATGTGCTTGGTCATTACTAAAAGTGTAATGATAGACATCCCAAATTTCATCTCAAATGATGTGGCATGTGATGTATCATTCATCTACTGGTTGATAATTTTTCAGAATTTCCAAGTGAACTAGTTGCATTATCTCACATTCACTTAATGAATGACACATCATTTGGGATGAAATTTTGGGACATCTAGCACTAATCTTACTAAAATGGCTCAACTGTACTGTGTTTTCTTCTGTGCTCCAAGCAATTTCCAGGTTTATTATGTCTGTGGATAATGATTTTGTGACAAAAGAATTTGGTAAATTTTGAGTCTCACATGAAATGAAATGCTGTTACATGAGAGGCTGTGTGCTTTGATACTAGTTGTCCTCAAGGTTCATAACTATTGGCTTTAATCAAATCTATTTGTGATATCTTGCATCCCAAGTACATTAATTGGTGGATTGAATATTGGTTAACGCCCTTGCAGGTTTGGTTTCAATAAGAATTGTTTGGTTGTTCAATGGTCAGGAGACAACCCCAACAGTTTGGCAGGTTAGATTCTCTTTATGTTTATCCTCTGCCGCATTGTTTAGCTAATTCTTTATCACTTATCCTGGATGTCACGTCATTACTTCAATTATGATTGATTTTCTTGGTAACATGCCAACTTTTGTTGTTGCTGCTACTGCTGTTGCTACATGACATCAATGCTTATTTTCTTTCACGATCACTAGCTTGGCTTTATGCAATGTTTGTTCAGAATTTAATCAGATGTTACTTTTATTATAAATTGGAGATAAATCAAGCAGTGAATGTATGACGAATAATAATTAATGATTGTATTTCATTGAGATATTACCTGCATTGCTTAGTGACTGGGAGAAAACAAAACAATCAATGTTTATGTGTCAGTCCATTGCAAGCTTATAAATGGCTCTCTATTTGGATCATGTTACATTAATGTAGGAAAATCTAAAAGTGAAACATGGATATAAAGGAAATCTTCTTCATCCTCTTCTTAAACTCCCAAGTGCCTGGTAGTATGTTGTTCAAAATTTCCAAAGTGAAACTTTTTTTCTCACTCTCTTGTTCATCCTCTTCTTCCTTAAGTGTCAATGGTGCTGTGTTTTGATTTTTCATCAATTAAAAGCTTTTTGTACTTGCAGGTTTGACACTCAGCACTCCTGGGGATTTGGCAATTAGTCTTGGCACCAGTGACACTGTAAGGATTTATCTGTCCTTCATCATAATCCCTTGGAATGTGATGTCTTATTTTCTAGATCATGGGTTCAGCTCCATGCTTTGATATTGGATTTCCTAAGATTTATTTATTTATAATCTTTTGCTTGAGAAATGCATGTGAAAGTAAAACGGCTGGAAATGGTTTCTATATGAATAATTTTTAGAATATGTGGACCATCTAGATATATCCAACATCTATTTATGTGTCTTCCAATATTATGTCGGTATATCAATTTCTGGCAAAGTCTGCATGATAGGTTAAGATTTCCAGTAACCTGACTTAGTGGAGATGGGTATCACAATTTCATATCCATAATTATCATTCTAATTTTAATTATTAGTTTAGTTATTTTGAGTCTCACTTTTTTTTCTTTTTTTTTTTGAGTCGGACAAGTTTATTCCACATTGAACGTTATTGTGGTTTTTGTAGGTCTTTGGAATCACTGATGATCCTGAACCAAGATTAGAAGGTCATGTATTTCCTAATCCTGTGGACACAAAAGGCTATATGATAATGTTGGTGTATAAAAATGCGTCTCTGATTCGTGAAGGTACAGTTGGTCCCTATTTCTTATTCATTTTAATGAAGCCAAATAGTATTTCCCCACTTTGATCACAATTTTCATTCCAGATGTGCGTAATCGCTGTGCGGAGAAATCTTGGGATGTTTTCGATAAGTATCTGCAACAAACACCACCTCTAAATGGTTTGCCACTTGCATTCTTTCAATTTCTGCACCCAGGTACTTGCCGTTTATCTGTTTAACTCATTCTGAGTTCTGTAATAGGTGGAAAAATGGGTTTCTACTACAAAGAGCATGAAATTCTTCCTCCCCTCCCAGGTGTGTTATTTCATTATTTTCCCTTTCCTTGAGGTGATACACTGCTTAGAGTATACTTTTCCTCTGTGGATTTTTGTCCAATGAATAGAAGGCCTCTATTGGTATCTACTATGTAAAGCAAAGGATTTTGCATTGTCAGCCCTATAAATTCTTTCATCGACGTAATTCACTGTTCCAAAACCATGCATCAGACAATAAACTAACAGTACTGTACATTCAGTTGGCTTTCATCGCTATGTGCTCGAGAATTTCAAGGGAGAAACTCTTGATGGTGTGAATGAAGTTGAAGTGAAGGAATTTGATCCTCCTTCTGAGGTTGCAATCTTTAGCAAATTGTTTATGTAGGCTAATGAGGTCCCATAAAATGTTTGTCAAGAAATTAACATGTTCATTTGCAGGTCCGGGCACTGGTCGAGGGCCAATTTCTCTCTATGCGAGGTCATGCTGAAAGATCTGGTTTGCCTTTTCCCCCAAGAAGAATCATAGCTACTGGTGGTGCATCAGCAAATCAGACTATTCTGAGCTGTTTGGCATCTATATATGGCTGTGATATCTATACAGTCCAGAGACCTGGTAGGCAGTTATTGGATTTACCATTTAGTATCACTTGCATCCACTTTCAGTCTGGATTAAAACTGAATCCAAGCTAACTCAGCTTGAATTTGTCCCGTGTTATAATTTTACAAAAGGGGAAAAAAAAAAAACTCTAAAATGCTTTAATCATTGTTAATCACAGCATTCTAAACTGTGGAGTGTTGCTGCCCAAAATAGTGTTGCATATACAGCCTCCAAGTTAGCGGGCATATTCTAATAATTGTATCCTTGCCTTGTTTTACGATTTTGCTGCTTGCTTTACAGATTCGGCTTCCTTGGGAGCTGCATTGAGAGCAGCCCATGGTTACTTGTGCAGCAAACAGGGAACTTTTGTGCCAATCTCAAACATGTACAAGGACAAATTAGAAAAGACATCTCTTAGTTGCAAGCTGGCTGTGACAGCTGGAGACCAACAATTGGTTTCGAAATATGCTGTGATGATGAAGAAGAGATTGGAAATAGAGAATCGCCTTGTCGAGAAGCTGGGCCGATGTTAAAGTTTAAAAAAAAGTTTTGAAGGAATTTATGTCCAGGTTTTCAATGCCTTGACAAATTCACAGTGATGCCTTGCCCAGCCTGTATACAGTACATTTCTTCGGGTGGAAATATCTGGGAAATAACAGACATTTTTGTGGACGTGAATATGAAGGCAAATAAGAAGATTATATATTTTTTAAGTTATTAATAAATGTAAAGTAGATTTCGGGTTAATTACCTGAATTAATTTTCAGTCGTCATTTTAATGAATGGCCCCTACAAAATACCTGCTAGAAAGCCGTGGCCGTGGGTTTTAAAAGTTAATTACGTCTACCGAGTGCCGACAGATTCTCGTTTCAATGATATCTTGCGATTTTTAACTTATCACCGTTCTATAGTGTGAGAATTTGGATAATACAGTGTCTATCCTATTCGCGGTAGCACCCGTCAGCATAAATTTAACAGCCGGGACACCGGACAAACTTTTATCAAATACAAGAAGAAGCTGCATCTTCGAGTACGTGCCAAAGCTTTTGAAAAGATGAAATGCTTATCAAAAAAGCTGATTATCCATAATACACCAAACAGCCCCGAAACATTTTTTATAGAAAGCAACTTTATAAAGCAAACCATAACAAACCAAGTCTTGAGGAATCTATCAAAGGCCACTTATAACCCCCCTCAACATTATTGGACAAAATCATCCAGAACATAAGAAAGGAAAGATGACACATCGCTTGTCAGTGCACAAACACAATTAATATTCTTCTCCTTCGTCGCCGTCCTCCCCCTCAGCAGATTCTGCACCAACCTCTTCATAATCCTTCTCCAGGGCAGCAAGATCCTCACGGGCCTCGGAGAACTCTCCTTCCTCCATTCCCTCACCAACGTACCAGTGCACAAAAGCACGCTTGGCGTACATTAGATCAAACTTGTGATCAATGCGAGAAAACACTTCAGCAACGCTGGTGGAGTTGGAAATCATGCAGACAGCCCTCTGCACCTTGGCAAGGTCTCCACCAGGGACCACAGTTGGTGGCTGATAGTTGATACCACACTTGAATCCAGTAGGACACCAATCAACAAACTGAATTGTGCGCTTGGTCTTGATGGTGGCCACAGCTGCATTCACATCTTTGGGCACGACATCACCACGGTACATCAAGCAGCAGGCCATGTACTTGCCATGACGAGGGTCACATTTGGCCATCATGGATGACGGCTCAAAAGCACTGTTGGTGATCTCAGCAACTGAAAGTTGCTCATGGAACGCCTTCTCTGCAGAGATAACTGGGGCATAAGACGAGAGCATGAAATGGATCCTCGGATAGGGAACCAAATTGGTCTGGAACTCAGTCACATCCACATTCAGAGCTCCGTCGAACCTCAAAGAGGCAGTGAGGGAAGAGATCACCTGAAAAACACATGCCAAAATAGACCACCCATTAATAACAACAGTCATTTGACAAGAGCAGAGCAAAATACAAAGTCAAAAATTAACAATTACCTGAGAGACAAGTCGGTTGAGATTGGTGTAAGTGGGGCGCTCAATGTCAAGAGAGCGCCTGCAGATATCATAGATGGCTTCATTATCAAGAAGCACAGCAACATCGGTGTGCTCAAGGAGGGAATGTGTTGAAAGAACACTGTTATAAGGTTCCACAACTGATGTGGAAACCTGAGGAGAAGGATACACAGTGAAACCAAGCTTTGATTTCTTTCCATAGTCAACAGAGAGACGCTCCAATAGAAGCGACCCAAGTCCAGAGCCAGTACCACCTCCAACAGCATTGAAAACCAGGAACCCTTGTAGCCCAGTGCAGTTATCAGCAAGTTTTCTGATCCGGTCCAAGCATAGGTCAACAATCTCCTTCCCAACTGATACATCATCACAACACAATTTTGAATATTCATATATATAGTTTATAGAAGATATAAAACAACAAATAGATAAGTGGTAGGCAATTAATTACTTGTATAGTGGCCACGAGCAAAATTGTTGGCAGCATCTTCCTTGCCACTGATGAGTTGTTCAGGATGGAAGAGTTGGCGGTAAGTTCCAGTCCTGACTTCATCAATAACAGTGGGCTCCAAATCAACAAAAACAGCACGAGGAACATGCTTCCCTGCACCAGTTTCACTGAAAAACGTGTTGAAGGCATCATCTCCTCCACCAATAGTCGTATCACTCGGCATCTGGCCATCAGGCTGGAAGACAAAACATAAATTTCAATTAGGAACAAATCATCTCAGTACAAAATGAAATTGAAACAAAACTAGACAATAAAGTCATATATATATATATATAGAGTACTAATCTAGTCTAAGATCCTGCACTAAAGTCTGAGAAAGCTATTAAGCCATATTATTTAATAATATAATATCATTACAATATTAAATTATATGGTTTAATAGCTTTCCTACCACTATACTATTAAATTATATGGCTTAATAACTTTTTCGGACTTTAACAAAGTCTAGATCATGGATTTGAGTGTGTGTGTATATATATATAAGTTCTCAAGTGCTGGCTTCCTCAGTTTATACGCAAATAAGTCATGTGGTTTAATAAAGTTAGTATATATAATAATGTATCTGCACTGACTTTAACATATTTCAGATGAAAAATATATATATAATTCAAGCACAATAATTCACTGATCTTACCATGAGAAATAGAATTCATGAGGAAAATTGAACATTAATCAACAAATCCCTAACATTCTTCTAGCCACATTTCAAATTCTCTAAGCGATAAAATAAAAAAGATGCGAGATCCAACAAAAAGGTAAAACCTATGACGATGAATTGAAAAGGACCTTTTTCTAACCAAAACGCAGCGTTTAACAAGGAAGGAAGAAGAATGAGATTGAGATACCTGAATGCCATGCTCGAGGCAGTAAAGTTCCCAGCATGCATTTCCGACCTGGATACCGGCCTGACCGATGTGAACGCTAATGCACTCTCTCATTTTCTAAGATCGACTTTTGAATTTGAATCGAAAGCTATAACAAAATTTCTTAGTTCGATTTCGCAATACCGGCGTTTATGAAGACGCCTTTCGATGATTCGATGTGAAGCTGCAGTTGCGACGATGGCATTTTATAGGGACTCTTCGATGTTGATTTCTTTAACTACGGTTAGTTTAACCGTGGTTGGTTGACAGCGACCGATAGCGAAGAATGATTTGTTACCTCTCGGCCCCAGCCAGAGCCAGCCAGCCTGGCAGGTGTTGTTAATTGCTATTTAAGTACTTAACCATAGTTAATTGCCCGCTCAAACTCATTTTTGAATTTTGATTAATGCTGTGTGGTCGCAGCCTTGTAGACTTGGATTTTTGAATGCCATGCTCACTCTTCCTTGGAGGGCAAAATTGTACATGACGTTGGAAAATGGTAGATTAGGCACATGTGACATGCTGCGTTGCTGGTGGGCTGTCAGTTGAGAGTGGATCATATGTTTCTGTCGAGTGGCCCAAGAAAGATGAGCGATCAGATTTACCCAACTAAATTAGTTGACGATATCTTCTTTTTTTTTTATTATTATTTAAATTTTCCCTTAATTTTCTTTAGCAAATAGCAGCCTCATGATTAAAACTTAATACTATTATCTCCAACCAATACCGTCTCCCAGACCTCTCATCTTATTCTCACATGATATCCCAGGAGAAGATTATTCGAAAAAAAAAAAAAAAAGCAAATTGACTGCTAGTTTAAAAATGAGTAAACAGACCATAGTACTCAGTAATGCCAACTGCATTTTTATCAAGAAATGCAGACGAAAGGAGATCTACCGAGAAATAAGGTACAAATTTCTAATAGTATTCACTTGCAGAAGATAACTTCTGAAGCAAGCTAGCGTGTCATGATACCACTGTAAAAACACAAACAAAAGCAGCCCCCATTATCATGAAGTTTAGCCAGCTTTTGCACAAGACTTGCATGTCTTTCAAGTGGAGATGGTATCTATTTAACACTGAGAGAATTCAGGCTAACCAACACAATGCCTTTGTTAAATACTTAATTCCGAGAGTCCGTGAAAGACATTTGGCAAAACTGCAAAAATAAAAATACATAAATGGGAAAATCAATGCAGCTTCAAGATACCGTGATTCAGAAACAGTACATAATTGAAACTACATAGCAAAGTTCATGATTTTGTACAGGTGTCAGTATCAGTCATCAACTGCTAGTTCCGTTTCCTGAGCACAGAAATAAAGCCGAGTTCATATGCAAAAACAATCTTTTGGACATCATGAGGAGATTTGTCATAAAGCAGAACGAATCAGCAAAGGGCAATGAGAGAACCGATCAAGAATTATATAACCACAGTTGAAACTATTGTGATGAAACAGAACATGCAATTTTCTATAGACTGTGCACTCGTTACAGAACAAGGATGACTGTGTCATATTGGACAACTTTCCTTGGCAAAATAAACAACCTGATCTTGTCTTATAATAGAATTCAAGAGCAAAACTGCCAAACAATGTGTGGCAGAAATGAAGAGAATGCAGACAACCATAAATACTGATCAAGAGCAAAACTGCCAAACAATATGTGGCAGAAATGAAGAGAATGCAGACAACCATAAATACTGATCACTGTATTTCAAGCAAAGAAGTAGCTTCCGCTCAAAGTGTTCATAAATCATAAGCTGAGAAGAAAATATTGGATGCATTGTGACAGGGAGGCACGACATGCAGAAAAAGAACTATTCAGATTCATTTGCCAATTTGATTGGACAAACAAGACCACGCAAAAAATGTAATAGTGTGAAGCCACTGCAACATCCGCATCAAAAAAGTATCTTAAATTATGTATTATCTTGAAGTCAAAAAGAAAAAGGTCCAAATGAAAGGACTACGCAAAATTTAAGCCAGCATCATAAGGAACCACAAAGTCAGAACAAAATACTTCTATGAGCTCAGATGTAATGGGTTCATAAATAAAGCGGCTAGATAAGGTAACAAATCACCTCCAAACACAAAATCATCATAATGCAAGCTATTTCTGAGGTTCCAAATGAAGACCGAAAAATTTTCCATGTGTGCAGGTTATTAGCTAACCTTAAGCATAAGCACTATTGAAACCAGTAATCTATAAATGGAGGAATTTGATTCTTAATAAAAATCATCCTAATGCATGTCTATTAGCTTACATTTCAGAATATGACATGACAGAGAAATCTACTAATTTTAAAAGTAATTTTTCTACTTGATCAAGAATCAATTCCTTTTCACAAAGAAAAACAGAACCTTAGTGAACTGACTCAAACAAAGATAAATGTATGATTCTAACAGTCTCAAGCATTACATAGAAGATAATCAGCCATTAGCAAGCAGTTTCTCCAACAAAACCCAAAACATAATTTAAGTACGGAAACAATGAACAGGAAAACTATAGCCTAATTTTAAGTATTTTAACATGATTTGCTAATATGAGCATTTGTGAAACCATTGACTCATATTAGCAAATCATGTTAAAAAACTTAAAATGAATTTGCTAATTACTAACTTTTGTAAACTAAAAATAAATATGTATCACCGACATATTCAACATTTTTTAACTCAACTGGGAGCTCAGCTATAAATACAGTATTAACAAATAAAAGGGAAAAAAGAGTAAAAATCACAGAAATAGAAAAACTATAGCTTGATAAATTACAGAAATTAACTAAATCTATTGAAAATTGCCCACAAAAAAAAAAAAAATACATCATCACCAGCATGAGACTGGAGGCATGAGCATTACACTGTCACATACATACGTTCATGTGAAAAATGAAAAATCATCTAAACGCTTCAACAAACCGGTCTGTTCTGTGCATTTCGAAGTGGTAGAATAACCAGCGTCCATGACTGATGATGAATCATATGCTCCCCATCCTCCACTTTAAACGAAATCCATTTTTTTTTTTAAAAAAAAAGAGAACATAAAACCGAAAAAAAAAATTCTATTTTTTTAAGAAAAGAAAACTATGTAGTAGATATATATTATAGATATTTATATATATTGCCTGGCTCTATCCTGTCTGCCTTTTACCCACAAAACAGAGAGAGAGAGAGAGAGAGAGAGAGAGAGTGAAGAGAGCTACATTGTGTTTGTTGAACCCGCTCTCGCTCAATCAGAAGACTCATCTGTGAATGCACCAAAATGGCCTCCGAATCCGACGGTGACCGAGGGTAGTTTGGTCAATGCAGAGCAAAGACATGTCCTCTTCCGCCCTCTGAGGACGCTCACACTCGAAGGCGAAGGGCATTGCCATTTCCATTTCTCTTAAGTGAACAAAGAGGTGCGAGACTAAAAGACTGAGGTTGTCTGGCTTTTAGGAGTTAGCTTCTAATGGGTGAGGTGAGGACTAAAAATGGAAATTGGTTGGCATTGGCTCACACTTCGTTATAAGAGAAGAGAGAAGCATTTGGGTGGCATTTGGATTTGAGGAGGCCTGTGAAAAGCCATTTTCAACCCTTTTCTCTTTGTTCCTCTCTCCGGTAATACTCCCCGTTTTGTCTCGCTCTTTCTCTCTCCCCCTCGCTCTCCCCACGTTGTATTCTTTTTTCTTATGTGATTTTGCAAGTTGCAACCCCTTTTTTATCTATTACTTGCGCTGTCCAATTCCAAAAACATCTAATTACATGTAATAATAATAATTAAAAAATAAAAACCTATTTTATAGGGGATAATTAAGGAATGCCAATGTAATGGTGAATTACGGAGTCATTAGCCGATCACAATTTACGAGTAACACCGGGACAGATGTGGTTTTCGGAAAATAATTCTTAAAATATATATATATATATATATATATATGTATGTATGTATATACTAAAGTGACGTCAGATGTTTGTCACTTATGTTTTTGACCAAGTACCTATGGTCAGGTCAGATCAGATGGTTAGGATACCTGCAATCCGTAAAATTTACCCACCACTTGCTTTTTGATTTTTTTTTTTTCAGTTTTTTTACCGCTGTACTTTCCATTTGCGGTGTAATTGGAAATTGCATACGATAGACAATACTTGGAAAAAGATAGTAGGTGATTCGGGTGAAACTGAATCGTCTGAGCCTTTTTTTTTTTTTTACCCCCCTTGAGAATGGGATTTATTCTTCAATTTTAAAAAACTCATTGCTTAGTGTATAATTTCTATGCATGTGTTGTCGGCGAATCGCACTTAAATTTGTAGGTAATTTTGAGGCCCATTGCCTTATTCACATATAATTGAAGGATTAAGACTTTTTCCTAAATTTTTCTTAAATAAAAATTTACGTATTGATTGATGATTAATAAATTAAAAAATATAAAGAAAATAAATCATATTCATATATTATTATTTCATAACACAAGCATAAGATTATTAAAAGTTTATGAGAGTTCAGATGAATGTTGTTTAATAGCAGGATCAAATTAGATTTTTCTCTCCTTTCATCTTCCTTTGTCCTTTCTTAAAATAATTTAAAGACCCAACAAGTATTACTATACCAATTTATATATGATAAAGCTCTATTTTTGTTACATGTATATTGATCTATGTATACCACGTTGTCTGTAAATCATTTTTTTTTTAATTTATTGTTATGTTGTAATGAACATTTGGTTGAATGAAATTTCACAATATTGTGTTGTTATTTGTTAAGGACCTTATATATGATATAGACTTTCATTTTTTAACATAGATTTCAATCCACCAAAAGAAAACATAACAATATCAAGTATATACATATATATAAAAGAATTTCAGATCAATTTAAAATTAATATACTGTAATAAATAGTTAAATAAACCATTGAAAATAAACTAATCACGAATAGTGATGAGCTACTGTACCTAAATATATATCTCCAACAATAACTCTTCTTTGACAAATCAGTTGTATAAAACTTAAAATATACAAAATATTTTATCAATATATATGTGTGTGTGATATTGAGTTTGTTAAAATTTTTAAAAAAAAACTATTAGATCGTGTGATTTAATAGGATAATGATATTACACAGCTATTTAATAAAGTTTAGAATCATAGACTAAATCAGTATTATACATATATATATATATATATATATAAGAGCATGAGAAACTAACCGAAAAAGAATAGATACAAACTACACACAGTTGAAAGATACAACAAAAAGTTACTGTTTTTATTTTTGTTACATGTTTTCAGTATCGTGGCAAGCAAAGACATGAAATAAATATACGAGGCTTAATAAAACGGGAAAACGCGTTGAGAGAAGAAGAAGACCCCACAGAATTGTTGTCCCAAATGTGCAGATTGAACTGCTTTTGTTTGTAATTTTCCGAAATTGACAGGCTTATTTATTGGCAGCGTGAGCATTATTAGTGCACCAACACCATGCATAAAGAAACAAAGAAAGAAACAATCAAAGGATCGATCGTAGATGGGTAGATGGACGCAGTTAATTAAGTGTTTAATAAGAGTAAATGTTGCCGCCCTCACAGTGACAGAGAGGTGGCAAGTAAAAAGCTGTTTGTTGCGCGTTAAACGACATTGATTTTGGTTCTGGTTTTATACATTAAAAGATGCCCCCATTGGCATTTGAATTCAGAGGCCGTTTCTCAATTTAACCCAGAAAAAGGCACCAATCTTTTTTGCCCTTTCCTTCTGTAATCGAGACATACAACCCGACAAATCACTCATCTGCCACCCCATTCTCATGCAATTCTCCAACAGGCCCCCCCCCCCTTTTTTTTAATTAAAAAAAAAAAAGCCGCGCATTCTAGTCCACATATTTCATTGTTTTCACATCAAGGCTTGCTGTGTTTGTCACTCACAGTGGCTTTATATTTGTTCATCTAATGTGTTTGACTTTTTTGACGTACGCGGGAGGAAACGTCAGCTGAACCTCTGTGAAAGTTCATTGATTGTATATTTATATTGTTTACGTCGAAAAGAAAATTTATAATGAAATGATGACGCTAAACCACTCTTTAAACTCATCTACTTATTGTACCCACTATTAAAAATTAAAAATAAAATTTATACTCTACATACCCACCTAAATACCAAAACTAACCTTTTAAAATTAATTTCTTATGTTAATAATAATTTTTAAATAAATTCATTACAGTCACTTACTAACCCAATAATCAAAACACGTGAAATTGAAATTTTATTTACGATCCATGGAACAAACTTGCTTGACTTGTGTGATTATTATTTTAGCAGTCAAACAAAAATTGATTCAAATGTGTAAATAAAAATGGCCTAAAAAAATTACAGTAAATTATAGAAGTTAAAAAATATTAGAAATAAAACTTTCTCTCTCCAACATTTCTCTCTCTCTCTCAAAAATGCAAAACTTTCTCTCTCAAAAGTTTAATTTTCACCATTCAAATTATAGAGCAAAAAAACTAAATTCATTGCATATAGAGATTTGATCAATCATGTGTAGCTCGATTGCAATTCGCTTAGGATTTGTTTTTGCAGACAACTTTCGTTGGAAAAAGGATAAAATATTTATTAAAAATCCACAATTTGCATAAAAAAAAAATGTTGATAATTGATGCAGGATAGGAAAAATGCGTTAAAGTAATTATATATACGAAACGGATGCAAGAGTAAAATATTTTTTTAACTTTCTTGTGTTGTACTTAACAATAAATAACAAAATGGAAAATTTAATAATAAATTTTTTGTTTAAAATTGGTATATTAAGTATTTTGATGTGTTCAAATAGCTCCATCTAAGTTTATATAGCATGGCTTTAATTGAAAAAAATATATATAAATTTTCTGAACTGCCCTGACATCATATTACTCTCATAATCCTTAGGGTGCTTGTTGGCCACCGATACAGAAGCGCAAGATAATGGAAAATTAGAAACTATACTAAGCCGTGGCCTCAGTAATAAGTTTTAATTTTTTTTTTCTCCGATATGCATATTATGAACTAAATTACAACAAAAATTGAAGAATCTCCCTAAACTAATTAGCAATTTAACATTCACTAAATTATCATGAAGTATATGTGTGTGTTTGTGTGTATGTATATGTGTGCGCACGCACACACTCACAATCACACACGCACACATACAATTCTTTATATTCTAACTTTTGCAGTAATGATCTAATCACTCATCGCAATACTTAAATTACACATTCATTATAATTTTGTTAAAATTTATTTGTACTTATAAATAGTAGCAAATCATAATTTTTTTTTTAATTTGATATTCAATTCTAAAATCTACCTTTTTAACTCATGTTTAAATTTCTTGTTATTCCACGTGTTTTATAACGATAATTAATTTATTTTTTTTCATTATTCACAAGTCCCCTGTTACCAAAGTTTTCAACTTACCCCTTGCACCTATACAAGGCCGACAAACTCTTTTAAGTGATGAAAAATTGTAGCATTGCTTTTCACAATATTTTAACTTTTGCATTCATAAAGGATAATGATAGTCTCGTGGGTGTCAGGTTTATTTGATAAAACATTAAAATTTATTGGATTTATGGAGTGTTTGCTAAAGTACAATAAAAATCAGACTGAATATCAGAATGAATAATTTATTTATTTGTTTATTTGAAGATAAAAATAAAAATAGAATATATGGGACAAACATAAAATAAGGAATCATTATCAAGATTGTGATTCCAATAGAGGGAGGCTGGAAATTTAATAGAAATATACTATTAATATAAGAGATTTGGGTAATTTAAACCTTACTTATATGAATTAGAAAGAAAATTTTATTACTAATAGTGTCATGATTATAAAACATGAAAAAAAAAATATAGCTTTATAACTACAAGCATAAAATCAATGGTTCGTGTTAAAAGGATGTTGTATTAGCCGTCAGAGGTGATCATCGGATTAGGAGCAACAGGACTTTGTGCCTAGGCGCCTAGCTAACCAATTAATAGAAAATAATTTTCGTTTGTGTTGCTTGATTGTCATGAACAAATCAATATTTATTATCAAACATTTACTTGCCATGTGTATATTTTAATCGATCATAATAATATATACACAAATATGACAAATTTTGACGTAAATTTTCATACAATCTAATAAAAACCATTTTAAATATTTATAATTAGATTGTATGATATAATATATTTTTAACATGGCAAAACCTGTCGGTGTCTTTTTTTTTTTTTTTTAATTTTTTCCCCATGCAAGGAGCTTCGATTACAGAATTGATTGTAAGTCTCTCTGGTCAAACGTAACAGTGGAAGTGATTAATTGCCCATTGAAAAAAGCAACAAAGGGACAATTGGATTTGAATCCCAAAATTGTCAATGCAAATCCCGGGATACGGCATAATTGATGTGAATTTAAAATTTGACAATTTTGCCTCGTAAATCTCTAAATGGTGGGCATATGACGATATTACACGTGAAACATAAATTAAATCCATAATTGTGTTTGTATCGATATGAGTTGCCAGCTTAGTTTCAGCCCATAAATTGCACAGCTATTGGGCCAAAAAAAACTAGAGGCCTGGCTCCATGATGTCGGCCGCGAATTCATTTGTCCTCGTACAATTTACCGCACATCATATGTTTACCAAATTGCTTCAGGCCTTGACCTTCCAACCTTCAATCAAACATGGTGAGTGGGAGTTTGGCACCATTGTATTTTTTCACTACAGATAGCAACTCACGTTCACAGTTTCACTATATGTTTTTGTAAATTGCGTCAATGTTCTGCTACTGGGAAATGCCAAACATTCTTTAGAAGAAAATCATTTTATTTTTTTTTTTTCACTTTTGTTGCCAGAGAATGGTGTTCTGTACAGTGCTTGCTAGTTGCAACATTCGTTGATTTACCTTTTGTCCTTTTCCCTTATATTTTTGGACAAGAACTAAAGCAACCCAGTTATTAGAGAGGTTGGGCTGTTATGGGAATAAACCCATATTACTAAAATGGGCTTTTATGTATAAAAGGCCCATCTCAAGGATGTGGTTGTCAGGCTCATGCTCCTGGATGTGTAGCTCTTCAAACCATTCTTTTAGTACTAAACCTTAACTTGGAATCTTGGATTTTAAGGAACAATTTGTTGGTCTGATGCCAATTTCCATTACATATAATGGCTGTTGACCTAACCTATAGTTCCGGAGTTGGAGTACACGCAAACTCTGTGTGTCTGTATTTTGAATTTGGTAAATTAGCAATTAGTCACCGGTCCTTGTGTGGTGATCGTGCTCATAGCTCTGTTGACAGCTTCTAATGATTGATTCAGCTCTTCAACATCAATTAGGTGAACAAGCATAACGCTATGAGTAAAAATCTATCTTTTGGAATCTTTATTACCCGCATACTTGATCTTTATGAATATTTTCTTAAGCCACAACGATAAGTTTTTGGTTAGCTTCAAGAACCTGTGGAATCATGTTGTAAAACAGGAGTGCATCACAATTCTACTCTATTGCATGTTTAGCAAACGGAAGCTTATTATCTCTTCCTGAGTATTTAATCCAAATTCAAGTGTCACAAACATAAAAGACCACAGACTGCAAATTTCAGCTAAAGCTAATACTTTACAAGGTCTCCAAAAGACATACATTTTACAGAGTACCACAAGTTGTAAGTAAGCAGAATGCTCCAAAAATCTCCCCAACCCAACAAGTCCACTCTGGCAAATGTTTTAAGAGTCCAAATTAGTTTTCTCATTTTGCTTCCCTTCTATTTTCTTAGTGGCGCCATCTTTGCTGATGACAATTCCAACTAAATTACATGGCTCAGCTTCCTCTAGCATCTGAACCACACTCCTCATTGTTGGTCTCAAAGCAGGTTGTCTTGTCGTGCAGAGAACTGCAATTCTCAATATCTCCACAGCATTTTCCTTGAAAGTTTCCGGGATGCTGGAGTCCACGAGAGTTAATACACTCTGTTTACTATTGAAATTGCTGCATACCCATCTCACAATGTCCTTGTTCTCTCCATACTCTGGCTCCATAGGCTTCTTTCCAGTCACTAGCTCCATTAACACCACCCCAAAACTATACACATCACTTTTCTCGTCCACCTTGCTCGTGTACCCATATTCTGCAAAAATATAAATAGAAAACATGTATACATATTAATAAGAGAATTATATGTTATCCTCATGTTCACGCATAAAATCTGATGACCAAGAAAATTCAAGAAATGTATGAGAAGTGAATAAGAGAAATTTGCTAACCAGGAGCAATGTAACCGGTGGTTCCAGCAATGACATGGGTGGTGTCCTTACCACCATTGGATTGAACAATCTTGGCCAGCCCAAAATCAGCAATCCTAGGCTTCAAGAACTCATCCAATAAAATGTTACTAGACTTGACATCCCTGTGAATAACAGGCCTCGCGCAACCGTGATGCAGATACTCTAAGCCCTTAGCCGCCCCTACTGCAATTTCGTACCTCGTCTCCCAATCAAGTTCCAACTTTTTCAACGTGTGCAGACGATCCCACAGACTCCCGTTTGGCAAATACTCATAGACTAACAAGCTTGAGTCCTCGCTGGTGATGCTACAATACAGCTTCACAACATTTACATGCCTAATTGAGCTCAAAGTTTGCACCTCAGCATCAAACTCCCGGGACTTCTGAGCACGTTTCCCAAGGATTGGAGTTGAACTTCGGGTCCTTCTGTGGCCACCATGTGGATCAGCATTCCAAATGTGTTTGACTGCGAGTTCTTTACCGTTGGATAATACAACTTTGTATACATTTCCAGACCCTCCTTTTCCTATCAGATTCTCTTGCTTTATGGAATCAAGAATCTCATCTTCAGTGAGGATTAACTCCCGGAAAGGATTTACGTTCCATGATTCTTCCTTTAATGAACGGTCATGATCGTCTTTTTCTCTCCTCTTTAAGTAGAAGCAACATGGTATCGCAACAAGCAAGATCGCAGTACCTACAGCGAAACAAAGGATCAGCGCGACGACACCTTTCGATATCCTGGATTTCATGGAGCATCGCTGGAAGGAGCTAACAGTCTGACTGCAGAGGCCAGAATTCCCGGTGAAGCTACCATTGTATGCTTCAATGGAGAGAGAATCCGGTATGCGACCAGTTAGACCATTGTTGGAGAGATCAAGAATGACCAGCCTCAAAGATGATAAACTCTCTGGAATTTGACCAGAAAGCTTATTTTCTGATAAATTCAAAGAGTTCAGAGTCGGTAGCGACCCGAAAGACGATGGAATTTGGCCAGAAAGTAAGTTGTGAGCCATGTTTAGGTCACTGAGAGAATCGCATGCGCCCATTGACTCAGGTATTGAGCCAGACAACATGTTGTTCTGCAACTTGAGACTGCTCAATTGCTTCAGCTCACCAATTGATGCTGGAATTCTGCCAGAGAACTGATTGTTATTCAGCTCAATAGTAACCAATGATGTAGCCTTGGAAATCTCTTCAGGTAATTCACCTGATAAGCGATTGTGTCCAGCATACAACTGCGCAAGAGCCCTGGCGTTTTCAATATCCTTAGTAATAGGCCCTTCAATCTGATTCAACGCGAGGTCTATAATAGTTACCTTGGGCAACCCCCATATTCCAGCCGGAACAGTCCCCTTTAGCGAGTTTTTACTAACTCTGAATCGCTGTAAAGTCAAGCAATTCGCATAACTCGCCGGAATTTCACCTGTGAATTTGTTCTGTAACATGAGCAGAGCCTTCATGGAACCTCTCTTGCACATATCCGGTGGAATTGGCCCGGTGAACAAATTCTCCGAAACATCAATGAAATCAAAATCAGCCCACGAACCAAGTTCCTGAGGCAGAGCACCTGTCAACTTGTTGGTGTACAAAGAAAGATTCACCAACTTTTTAAACTTCCCCAACTCAGCCGGAACTTCGCCAGAAAACTGATTCTCAAACAGCTGCAGAGTCACCAAATTCGTCAAAAACCTCACTTCAGATAAATCCCCTTCAAGAAAGTTGGCCGAGGCATCAAAATTTTCAAGATTGGTTAAGTTCCTCAATCCAACAGGAAGCTTTCCTGACAACTGATTATTGTAAAGCTCGAGCTGCCACAACTTTACAAGGTTACCGATTTCTGATGGGATTTTCCCAGAGATATTGTTATCAGAGAGCTCCAGGTTAAGAAGCTCCGTTAAGTTTCCAATTTCAACAGGAATTTGACCTTCAATGGAGCAGTTTGTTAGATAGAGCCAATTCAGCTTGTTCGGCTTCACGACTTGGTCGGGAAACGGAGTGGGATCAAAAGGGTTATCGCCAACGCTCAGTGAAACAAGATTGGTCATGTTTCCAAGTGACGTCCATGGAAAGACGCCGGAGAATCCGCTGAGGTTGAGATACAGGTACTGTAATTCGCTTAGAGAGGATATGTCTGGAAACGATCCACTGAAGAAGTTGTTGCCAAGATCCAAGTACTGTAGCTTGACACAGTGGTTCAAGTCTTTTGAAACTGTACCGTACAAAGAATTGAAGCCAAGTGAGAGCTTGTTCAATGCCTGAAGCTGACATATTGAATCAAAAGGAACAGTTCCTGTCAGGTTTTGATTGGAAAGCTCGATTTCTTGAACAAAAGAACTGTCTGAGTTACAAGTGATTCCTGTGAAGTTACAAAAGTGATTATTCGATACCCAGGAAGAGAATATATTGGATTTCGAATCTTTTAGGGAGGTTTTGAGATTTAGTAGAATCTGAAGCTCATCTGAATTGATGCAGGCGAAGAAGGAGAGACAAAGGAGGAGACACAGAGAAATCTTAAAGGTTGACATTTGTACTGGCCAACGAAAATGATGATACCAAATTTAAAGAAGAGCCATTCCGAAAACAGGTGAGGGATGAAGTGACTTATACTTACAGCTAGCAAACTCTACGAGAAGCATTTTACATGAAGAGTATAATTATTAACGTGTCATAAAAATTAATAAGTGAAATTACATAATCAATCTCGAAATGCATTAAATTACGATTAAGGTAAAATTTTAAATTAATGGATTTTGTACTAAGTCAAACATAAATTTCATAGGATATTTATTAATAATATCTCGCTAGAATAAAAGCAATTATTGGCGGTGTCGGATTTACAAGCTGATGGGATTTAAAAAAGAAAAATGCACTTAGACAGCACTTCTTAAAATGATTTTGAGCTTAAAAAAAATATGATGTTTTTCCTTGTCCTCTTTTTTTTTTTTTTTAATCTTTTGGTTTATGATTGATTGAACCTAAGGTGCCACTATTTGCTTAAAGTTGAGTAGAAGCAGCCCTGGAGAACAGGCCATTGACTTGCATGGGTATAAAATTAAAAACAGGAAACTTCAAAGGCAAAACAATGTCCTTCTAGAAGGAAAGAACAAAATAATTACTTTTGTTGACAACATCATCAATCACTTCTAAATTGTTAAAAATCATTCTATATTCCATGACCCCATGCATATCCGTTAATAGAAAACTGGAAAAGTAACAATTATTATAACCCATGTTATTTTGTTTTGGAGTTAAAAGGATTCGGAATTTACTGGAAATATTTACAGTGATGGCATAGTCTGAGGAACTTATCGAATATAGTTTAAAAATGTATTAAATATAGTGAAAATATACTCCCATTTTAATTTTATCTTAAATTTTGCTATATATATATATATATATTTTAAGTCCGTTAGGGATTAAAGTTGAGTATTTATAATTTTTAAATTATAGTACTAAAATATTTAATAAACTCTAACTATTGGAGTATAAAAATTAAAATAATTTAATTTTATACTTGTATGATAAAATTTATTACATTTTTACTAATTTTATTAAATTATTGTTTAAAAATTATATTTATTATATATTATTTATTTTTATTTTATAATTATAAATTTTTTTTTTCACTGTAATTATACCTCATTACAAAACTTTGCCCAGCATCCATCTTGGTATCAGCATATTTTATAAAGGATTCCCTAAGTTGCTGCCGCTGTACCTTACAGCTGCAGCAACTTGAGGTGAACAGTAACCACTGTTTACCTCAAAATACTGCAACTGTAAAGTATAGCGGCAACAACTTAGCAATTACCTTTTATAAATCATTCTTGCAATAAAGCAATTACACATTATGGAGCTGAGTATTCATTATTCAACTAACCATGCTACTTTCGGGTCAAAGACTAGATATTCAACTGAAATGTAAGGTCTCGCGGATGGCTGAACCCTATAAGGCTATAAGGCTATAAGGCTATAAGGCTATAAGGCTATAAGGCTTACAAGGTATCCAATTCCCCAAGACGACAGAGAAGAAAAGTCTCCGATGAGTAAAGTGTGATACGAAAAATGACACATCGCATCTGCATGCAATCCAAAAAATGAGGTGGAAAAATTGTCCTGTCCACCATATAAGTTCAGGAATTTACGTGATTCTATCGATCTTTTTTTTTTTTGGGGGGGAGAAAAATCCAAGTGGGATTTTATTGGTTCAAATCCAACAGTTTTTATAGATTTGACCTGATAACTTTTGAACCGATTCAACTTATTCTTAGATTAAAATTCCATTTAATTAAAGTGATGATATACGACCTCTTTATTTTACATCATCAATTACTGTTAATTAATTTTATATTAATATTCACTTTATCCTTGTAAAAAATTATTTAAAAAAACATATAATTTTTAAGTACACCCATATAATAATTAAATTAATATATAATAATAAACTTTAAGCTCTATTCTAAAAATTGCTTCCAACGGTGTAATTTATTTCCATTATGTTTCATTTTTTGAAAAAAAAAATTACAATTATTAAGATGACGCAATTATAACCTAATTGGTACATTGAGCAAGAAGAGACAAATGAGCATTGAGCCATATAATAAGGGTAAAATGGAGATTAAATGAGGTGTGTTTAAAGATAGAGACTATTTAAAATTTTTTAATAAACTCTACTTGAAAAGTTATATTAAATAGAGTCTTATGACGCGTTTAAGATTACTTTTGGGAAGCTTAAAAATAATTTAAAAAATTAAAAGTTAATTTTGATGTTTAATAAATTTTTTTATATCACTTTTAGTAAAATCAATCCATCCTGTAGAATATTTTAAAAAGCAGAAAAAGAGTAGTTTTTCAAAATATAATTTTGAGAATCAATTTTATATTTAATATAATTTCATATATATCCTCGTGTATATTATAAAAATATAAAATTATCATTATTAATTAAGAGATAAAATTATTAACATTAAGTAGGTACTATTATTATCAATTATATTGAGATAACAAAATAAAAAATTAAAATTAAAAATTTTAAAATAATTATTTTTGTTATTAATTATTATATTATACAATAAAAAAAATTTATATACATGTTTATAAATGTATAAATAAATTTTATTTAATATCATATTCAATTCAGTTATTCACATTCTTGCGACAATTTCATAGAAAGATTTACTAAATGCATACAACTGCTTTTGAAAACTTAAAGTATTTTAAAAATAAATTTTACTAAATGTTTAACAAATTTTTTTCACAGCTAATTATTTTACAATATAGTTAAAAGTAATTATTTTAAAAATTATAATATTATCAAAAACCACTTGTGGAGTAAAGATGATAAGTAGCACCTGATTTATTTTTTTTTTTTGGATAATTGCTCATTTAATGAATAAAGTTAAATGATGATTGTTCATTTACTGAAGAAAGTTAAATAATTCAAAAAACAAATAAAGAAAGTTAAATTAACAATTATTAATAGTACTTAGCCACCTCACTTAATTTTCATTTTTAGAAAAATGAGAGCGACATTGGACCATTTTCTATTTAATTAACGAATCTTTTCAAAAAAAAAATGTTTGATTAATGGTTAGATTGGTTTATTTTAGGTTTGAAAAGTTAAACCCATAATACAATTAATCCAACACTATAACTGGATTATATTTATTATAATCGAATTTGATGTAAAGGTAAAACCTTTAAAAATTGAATTGGGTCAGTTGGTTTAGATTATGAACACCTTACATATATTTATAATACAATCTAAAGATTGCTAAGATTAACTCAAAATTCTACTTCCATTAATACATGAAGAGAAATCTACCTCCACTTATAATTATGAGGAAAAGATGTTTGAGTCCCTGCAAAATAAAATTGTTTTCATGCTCTTAATAGAGCTGATGCCACAAGTTCATCGTTGGGCTCCGTTTAATACAACTTTTTAAGTATAACTTATTTAAATAGAGTCTTTATTAGTAGAGTTTCCACAAATGGAGTTTTTAATAAAAAAAATTTAGTTATTTGATTGTCAATGAGAATTTTTATTAAAGATTTATAAAATTATTTTAATAGGTATGTCTTTTTAAAGTTATGTTATTAAAATAATAAAATAAGATTGTTAAATGAGTAAATGATATTTTAAATATTTTAACATTTAAAAAAATTCATCAAAATAATAAAATAAGATTATCAAATAAGTAGAGGATATTTTAAATATTTTAACATTTAAAAAAAAATCAACCTCTACTTTTTTGAAAGTCCAAAATTTTAACTTTTACTAGTATAAACAAAATAATTTATTTATGCTTCAAAATCTCAACTAAAAACACAATCAAACTAGAATAAAAATTATAATAAGAGCTTATGGGATTAAGGGCCAATTTGAGATTGTGGTGTCTGATTAAATAAGCTGCTTTTGTTGTGTGGATGAAATAAGCTGCTGATTAAAAAAGCAACTGTGTGTGTTGGTAAACTGTATTGTTGCGATTGCTGTGAATTTAAAAAATAGAGTACATGCGTTTGGTAAATTTTATTATAAAAGTTATGTTTTATTATATAATGACCAAAACAAACATAAGTTTAAATTACCTATTATTTTTAGAGTATGTTTAATATATTGTTTAGACATTCCTTTTTTTTTTAAATGCATAAAATTGCATATAGTGAAAAAAAACTAAATTAAATAAAATCTAATGAACTTTATAATATGTTACATAAAATACAATAAAAATTCATATTTATATATACTCTAAATAAAATAAAAGTAATATGTATTGTATTTACTTTAAATTAATACTGGAGAGAATATATGGTAGTTGTAAAGGTAATTTGATTGTTGGATAATATGATATCTAATAGTTTACACATTAGGGTTTATGAGAAAGTAAGATATAATTGTCTTTTTATTAAAATATAAATGTTAAAATAGAAACTTTAAAAAATAGTGATGACTTATTTAATAAGCTACTTATAAAAAGTAATCTATTACCTGCTTTTAAAAGTTAATGTTAAAATGAAAAAAATTATGAAATAAAGTGTTTTTATAAAATTTACCAAACATAATTTTTTATCAGAAATTATTAAATAAGCAGCTTATTGAATTATAACCTCAATCTCAAACGGATCATAAATAAGTATTTATGATTATTAAATAAATCATACTAAATAAACACTTAATCCAAAAGTTTTAAGGGCCTATCATTTAGTTTTGAAATTAATAATTAAAAAAAAAGTGAAATAAACAAGAAGAAGATGAATGAATCAGCCATGCTCAATCATTGTTTCTCAAATGGAAGAAAAATGATTTGAATTTAGACGAGGGCATTAAAACGAGCAAATAAAGTGAGCCAAATCTTGGTTTAAAAAACGTTTCCGGGTTCCCCAGTGAAAACGAAACATTGTCGGGGATAAAAAGTGAAACACGTACTCGCTTCGAGCCGCCGACATTGACCAAAATGATTGCCTCACTCGCTCACTGCCTCGTTACTTCAAATCAACGGACGTGGATAACGCCATTGGAAAGCGATGTATCAAGGACGCTCCAACAACGCGTGTGGAATATCTCCACCCCACAAGACAAAAGGATTAAGGGACTTTTTCGGTTCATTGCATCTTTTCTATTCGTGGCTCTAGTGAGGTTCAGCCCAACAGCCAATTGACAACTGGCAAAATTTTTATTTTAGATTTAATGAAAGGAAACAATCGTCCAATCATTTTAATTTCCAATCCGAAGGCCCACCGTGTATTGTAGGTCAAACACTTGCATAATGTATTCACCAACACGTGTGCCCATAATCATCTGTCTCCAAAATTGTAAAATTCTTACCTCGGTAGGTGTACTACTACTTTTCTTAACAAAAAAAATTATTAGCCCTTTATTTATTTGGTGAAATAATAGGGCAGAAGGTTCAAGGTTGGTGGAGCCATTGGTGTTAGAGATGTTTTCTATCTACGACAGGTCATGGACGGTTCCCGGCCTCTCCTCTATATATATATTAAATAAATAAGTAAGAGATAATTAAAAGCTCTTTGCATATATATATATATGCATATATATAATAGGAGAGAAAATGTTAAGTGCTTAGCAACAGATACTTCTAATAAAATCTTAGAATTTTATATATAGAGAGAGAGAGAGAGAGAGGAAATTATCGAGATTCCATGACCAAAAGATGAAAAGAATAGTAGATGACAAGGTTTAAGTATGCTGTGCGTGACCCACTTGAGGCCGAAGACTACTTATTTAATTCGTTTGTTGAAATTTCGTATAAGACTAAACAATGATTTTGGTGTTTTTGCTGAATGCACGAATTGACAAGAGAGACGTTGATTTAGACGTTGGAGAATAGCCACAACACAACCCCCCAATTTTACTTTTCAACTTTTGAGTTTTCTTCTACACTTTCAATATTTTTTCGTGTTGATCTTTCAAGTTTCACTCTTTTATATACATAATGTATTATGTTTATAGTTAGCGAATTAAAAAATATTAGAGATGTAATGGAAAATTTGAGGTATTCAGCCAAAAATAAAAATAAAAAAAGGGAATATTAGTTGTATTGTAAGTACCCACCTGTGATTTCTTCTGTTGGCTGAAACATTTCTCACAGGTTTCAGGAAATTAGAAAAAACTTTCACTGCGTTAAAATGTGCGACCTGATCCTTCTTCTTGTGCTTCTTCTCTTTTTTACGTTATATTGCTATTATCCCTGCCGTCCTGTAAGGTCAAACCATTGAGAATTAATCATCGCACTTCATTTGATCTAAAACAAAATTATGCCAAATATTGAGTCTGTCAACTCTCCCATGTCATGTTCGCAATTCATGTTTTTTTATGAACCCATACCAAAAAAAAAAAAAAAATCAAAATGGTTTTTGCTTTTGTTTTATTTCAATCTAAACTTCTCCCTCAGGAAGCGGGTTCTAAAACTGAACGATGGATGTGATTTCTTCTGTTGGCTGTGGTTGATGTGTTAACCTGTACTTACACCCTGTAAATTAGTAGTCAGTTAATTAGTTAAATTTTTTTGGTTAGTTTAGCATTGTGGCTCCTACTCTTTAGTTTCAAGTTTTATTTGTGAGTTAGTATTTAAACTAATATCAATGTCAACAATGGATCATGATAGATAATTTCATCTACAATCCAAATGTTCCAGAAATAAAATTTAGACTATATCATATTAGAATTGATCTAAATTAATTCTGCTAGATTCCAAATAGTGAAAATCTATGTATTGAAAGCGAGCTACAAACAATCCAACATTAAATTTTTATGAAACAAGGCCATCATATCAATTTACTTACCAAAAATTATAGATCGATCGCGCTATCTCATTTTATTTTTTTCCCCCATTTAGCAGTATTCAAGTCTTAATTTACTATCATTTTGTTCGATGATAATGAGTTGTGCCGGTGCCGGTTTCTGTGGACCGCTGCTCTGTCACTTTCTTCTTACATGTACATGTATATCTTTATGCTGTCTTCTTGTTGCTAGCTTTATTTAATTCAATCTGCATCTCAGGCGTGGGCTGCTTCTAGATGCGCAAGACCTTCTAGATCCACATTATTATAAAATCAAAAACTCAAATTTGCTTTACCATCGAGAGTTTGTTTTATTAACCCAGTGAAACTAATATAAAAGGATTGAGTAGGGCATATTTGAGCACCAATTATTTATAGCCACGTGTAGTTAGAGAGTAAGAGAATGTTTATGATGAGCAGATACTACCACACATCGAAGTCCTAATAAGACAATCCCAGCATATTGATGCTAGATTTATGGCAACAATTATGTTGGATTCTTAAATTTTAATTTATTAACAATAGAAATTAAAGAGGAGGAAAGAAAGCACAAACAACAAAGTTGATCACACTCAGCTGATTAATAATTGAAACCTTGTTGTTTAAAAGAGAAACATGGCGCCTATGATCCACGTAGAGTCTCGGGCATGCACGATACCTTGCATTCACATTTCACACACTGTCAAAAATGTCTTCTAGTCATATGATCATCTTTTTCTATTAACCAATAAAGCTCAAAATGTAAAAAGGTATCGGAAAAGAAAACGTTTTGCAAGGCTTTTTCTTTTTGTTTCTTTTTTCTTTTTTTACTTTTTCCCACTTTGATCGTGGCAAATAATAATCTCTCAGTGCATGTTTGCGTCGTATCCCATTAATCGATTACCAGTTGTGTTAATCTCTTGCTAATCAAATCAAATTTTGGCACTCACTAGACCCACTAGATCGATCATACAACTTTGACCATTAATTCCCATTTCTAAATTTTGACTGCAATTTAATAATACAATTGGGAAGTTGGTCTTTCTTAGTGATCTGTAATGTAGCCTTAAATTAATGTTGTTTGGCATCTTTAGCCTCTGAATTTCAATTCATATTTCATGTTTGGGATATGATTTTATATAAGGAATCATATGACATAATCAAAATGCTGCATAATCTGGAAAGATGAATATAATGCACATCTTTTTGTCCATTTCCCACTTTTTTTATATTGGCAGCCTTTGAAGTCTTCGGTCTTCAAGTACTGCAACTGTGGCATTAGCTTTAAGTCATTATCATGCTTCAATTGCTCAATTTTGTTGTCATTCAACATTAGCTTTAAGTCATTATAATGATTTTACATATTGACCCAAAATTAGCACAGACCACAATGGATCACCAACTGTCATTAATTTATAACTTTGCCACCATAATTGTGTTATAGTTTATGGAACGCAATGTCAGATTTAGAATTAATTTTATGTGTAATTCAAAACTTAACAATATGATTATTATAAACAATTAAAAGTGGCTATTTTTTTGAGTAAATTTGATAATGTGAAGAAGACAAGTAGAGACGAGGACGGAAGGCATAAATTATATATAATATAAATTTGCTTTTACTCAGAAGAGACAAAAAAAAAAAAATTCGCTACGGGGTAAAAAACAGTTAGCCTTCTTATTTTTCTAAATTTTAATTTTCTGCAGTGGCGTAATTAGAAAATTAAATTAGTGGGACTGGATTTTGACTAACATAAAATACCAAAAAAGAAAAAAAAAAGAAAAGAGAACATATAATTAAATATCAAGATTTAATATAATACATATACATGTGAATATTCGTGTGATTTTTAAAGAAAAATTTGCACCAAAATTTACTATTTTTAATTGGTCCAACGAGGACAAACTGATGATTTAACGAAGCTGTAAACAGTTTTTGGACTGAGCCCATTAACAAGCCTTGTTGTTTACAGCTCGTCCGCCACTGGTTACCCCTGATTTTTGGCAAATACCTCGTTTATTGTATAAATTTGTTGTATTTTTGACTGTCGAAACTTTTATGCAAAATATCAAAGAAGTACCCCAATTTTTTATTGTACTTCAAAATGTCCTGTTTAGACTATCAAACTATTGTTTCTAAACTAACATTAAAAACCAGATTTTTTTTTTCTATTTTTATAAAATACACCTTCTTCTTTTACACGTTGTAGTGATTTTTTAGGCTTAAAATTGTTGTACGCCCTCAAAGTCAATGGTTTTTTTCATTATTTGAGTTGCTTTGTATTCCTTGCATCTTTGTATTATTATTATTGTGCTTGTAATCATCTATAAAAAAAAAAAATGATGATTGAATTTCAATGTTTGTGAGCGTCTTGGAGATAGTTTAGTTGGTCATGAGTTCGAGCAATAATAAGAGGAAAGGTTAATGTTTAATAATAAGATTTCTCATTCTCATCCAAAATATTTTAACCAAAAAAAAATTATTTTTATTATATTCTCCAGAGTTGTCCCTCTTAAAGTTTGGTCGCTTATCCAAAAACATAAAATTTAGAGCGAATTACGACCTTAACAAAAAATAAAAAATAAAAATTTCCAAACATATACCTGAAAATAATAATAATAATAATAATAATCACGTAAGTTACGGGCTTCAGCTCCGTCAATGGTGTTGGCCCACCCACGCGCCAAACTGCAGAATAAATAAATTATAAACGAATAAAAATATAAAGTAATATTTTAAGGTTGGATAATAATTATAATATAGGGTTTTCTTTAGCTATATAATCTATTTATATCAGTAAAAATACAAAAGAAAATTTATTAACTAATATTGTACCTAATAAAATAAAAATTATTGATTATTAACTAATATTGTACCTAATAAAATAAAAATTATTAATTAAAAATTTAAAAAAATTCATATGTAACGAGGGTTGAGGTGAGGTGGGGGTGGGGTGGGGAGTACAACACCAAATACCATCCTATTAAGAATTTGAGAATTTTTTTTTTCTCATTTCCCATTTTATTCTTAAAAAATTATTCAAAATTCACCTAATTTGGACGAGGCCTCACGAAGCTCCAAACCCGTGAACGATTTTACCGTCCCTAGACAAGCCAATAAAGTATAGGTGAATTTGATTGTTTACTTTAGTAAACTTCCATTTGCACCGTTTTATTATTCTCGTAATACCCCCTTTATTCTCGTAATTACATTTAAGGACAAGTATATAATTATAATTAAACTTATCTGTGGTTTCTCTTCTCACTTTTTAACATACCCACCACCGCATATTAATTCTTTGAATATATCAAAGATACTACTTTCTTTCTTTTTTTTTTTGAATATACCAACAATACTACTTTTAAACTGAAATATAAGTAATTTTATTTAAAACCAATTATTAGCATTATATGATTTATTAACCCATAAAATTTGTTTGTGAGTAAGGGGCCAGATTGCAGCTTGCAAGAGAAAGGTAAAGATTCCTTTTGTTTTACGAATGAAATGACTTTAAAATTTTTTTTTTTTTAAATAACAAAATAAAATAAATGGGGTTAGTAAGAAAGGGTATTTTTGGTATTACACCATGCACATAATAGGATAATAGAAGGGGGTTAGCAACACACTAACACCACTTATTAAATGATTTAAATTGAGTAATGCAGGAATCTCATTCTCATAGTTGATCTCGTCTCTCGGACATTTTGTCCAGAATGTTAAGACTTTTCAATACATAACTGATACGACAACGTAACGTATGTTCTTCAATTAACTAATCTCAAATTTTTATTCATACAGATACCAAGTGATGATTGCTTGGTCAAATGCAAATTGAGTCATCAACAAATTTACCTAAATTAACAAATTTGTTCCATGTCTTTCTCTAGAAGCAAACGTGGTAGATTGATTTTGTGAGTGACAAGTCAACACCTAATGCATCTCCTCCTTTCTAATTTAATGACATTTTACTTTTAATTAATACTGTTCTAGAATATCTAGTGCATAAACATTGTGATTTACCAATTAAATTTGAAAATCATTGTCATCCACCAATTAAATTTGAAAATCATTGTCATCCAGAAGTGAGGTGATTTTTTTTTTTTTAATGTTATAATACTTAGAAAAATTTTAAAAATCGTATTATGCAACCATTTGGCTTTTCGTAAAATTTTGGATTATTGTAACTTACAAATAATGATATAGCTATTTGGACAAAAAAATTACAAAACATTGACAAAAACAACTGTAATCTCGAGTAAATTTACTCACTTTATTTACATACACTGTAACTCGAGATAACTCATTATTTTTATTGGCATTTAGTTTATTTAACATTTTCTTATGGATAATGTAACCTAACAAAAGATTAGAATCTTCTCATTGTTTTTTCTCTCTCTTTGTCTCTCTTTGCTTTCAGATTTAGTTAAAAAAATTGGGTTAATTATAAATAAAGTGAAAAAATAATTAATTTGATTATCAATATCAAAATTTTGAAAATTTGACCACTTATTTAACAATGAGAGCATGGAAGAGGAGAGGATCTAAGATCTATCCTAACCGAATGCCTTGCTCTAGGCCTAAATCTAGCCATCAGGAAATTCTAATGATTTCCACTTTCCCGTAGCTAGCTAAAACCACCGGCCCAAAGAAAATCATCTGAAAGCCCAAATCGAGGGCATAAGAGCAATGTCTTCTACTCTTCCTCTTCCTTCATCCGCATACTTCTAAATACGCTCCAATTTCCTGCTAAGCCGGGTGCAATCAGCAGTACCCTGTTTTTGGACTGATTGTAATGCTTACGCTCTCCAGAATTCATCGCAAGGAAAATCCTTCATGTTAATGGGGTCCAGCTGTAAAACCTAATTTTTTTGTCTTTTCCTAATCCAACTATTATTACTAATAGGGGGCTGTTACCTTACAACCAGCGTAAGGTAGCCCTTACCTTACTAATAATTATATTTGACACACTATATTGTATTATAATATATTAAATCATTTAACATAAACTATACTGTATTATTTTAATGAGAACAATATTATAATGATGTCTAATGTTTTGATTCAAAACTGGAGATGGCCAATGGGTCATGTAGGCATTAAAGGAAGGCCCATGCGGGCTCGTGCTCGTGCTATGTCGTGTCCATTATATATTTTGTGTGTGCCATGCCTAAGAAAAAAAGTGCAGTAAGTTTTTTTTTTTTTTTTTAAAGACATGTTAAACTGTTGGCGTATTTTTTAAAACTTATGTACTTTTTTTTGATCCATTTACCTTTAGTTAAATTCAATAGAATTAAAATTTTAAAACTCAAGTCCATATTTAGTACACTAACTAATTAGTTAGACCTTATGGTATTATAGTTCTGTTTTAATACCTAACAACAACAACAACAATAATAATAAATTTTTCTTAAATGTTAATTATTGACTTGGACTTACATAGAGTCATAGATCATAGTACATAATAATATTAATGCATATATTTCATAAAATCATGATATTTATAATTTTATTTATTAAAATCATGATATTATCTGTTCATTTAATAAATTATAAACATCAAGCAATTAGTGTAATTTCTTTTGAAACTAAGAATTAAATTAATTTAAAAAACTTATGCTAATAAAATATATTAAATGATTCAATTTTAAGTTATTTGTAAGATCATAAAGTTTTAAGTATACTTTCATTAAAAAGTTAAACGGGCTTATTGTGAGCCTTTTTACGTGTCATGCTTTAGGTCATCTCTTATCGTGTCATGCTTTTAAGACCCACGTGCACTAAATTTCTCTGTCTAACCCAGCCTAACCTAGCTCGCGTGTGTGTCGTGCTATGCTGTGCCACGTGCCCTAGCAAAACATACTCGTGCCGTGCTATGCTATACGGACACTTGCCATGCATACTGCCCAGCTAGTTGGCCATCTCTATCGAGGATTGAGATCTTCTCCTGATCTGAGCTCTCATGAGCTTTTAAAGATCTTGTGCCATGCATCTTTAAGTGATAGTGTATGGATATGATTTAATTTTTTTATTTTTTTTATTTATGAACTACTCATTACCTAAATATATTTTTGCTTAGGAAGAGATCAAATCATGAGAGAATCTTGATCCCACTATCGAAAGCATGCCCTATAGCGCCTGATTTTTGCTAAAAAATTAGAAAAGTAAAAAAGTTTAAAATTTTTTATGCATAAGTCCATAATATTTTAAACTTTTTACACTCAGGTCTATTGACAAATTAATTTCATCAAAAGCAACAATGACTTATTCTTAAATTTGCATTAATAAATTCAAATCAATATTCATTCTTATTAATTTATTAATTTGATATATAATAAAACTATGTATTAACTACAAACCATATATTATGATAAATGTGAATGTAAATTTAATTTCAAGTTCTTAATTGATAGTTAATTTTTTTTGTTTCATACTACTTATTCAATATATAGTCAACAATTTGAATATGTAATAAAAATATATTAATTTACCAATAATATTAATGATGCATTAGTTATTATTTTTTTTAATTGCAAATTTTATTAATCAGACATCTGCTTATAGAATGCCTTACTTTTGACAAGAGGGAATATGAGCGGTTGTTACATTTTTAAGATAAATGAGAATTGAATAACGCGGGGTGGGGGACTGGGTCTGTCTGAGAGCGACGTATAACTCATTAGCCCTGGTCTCGCTCCAGACACCACCTTCGAGTTGTCAAATGAAACTGAGCAACTGCCGCCAAAAACTTAACAGTCTGAATTGGGCGCAAAATCTGCATAACTTTCCACGCAGCCGTCCTAAGAAGCGCATCGGTCGCACCTACAACCGCAAGCATCCCATTCTGAAGTTCTTTCATCGCCGCTTCCGCCTCCGAGACTTCACCATCAACTAAATTCGCAGCTTGCCTCGCCAAGTTCATGAATGGCACCGATGCCACGCTCTCTTGAACTCTCGCCATTGTCTGTCCAAGCTCCCTCTCTTCTCTTCGTGTCTCGGCTTTCACTCGCTGGACCTCACGCTCTTGCTCCGCCGTCAAATCCTGAACAGAGTTGGCGATTAACTTGAAGATTAATGAGGGCCGGAACCCGCCAATCCAGAGGAATGTTCTTTCCAAGGAAGTAAGCCAGGGAGGGGAAATGATTTGAAACACGTCTTCAGTGGCCGCCAGTGATTTCTCTAAGTAGTATTGTTGGTAATGAGATAAAACTTGATCGATCAAACATTGGTGTAGCTCATTGTTGTGTATATTTTCTGGAGTGATGGCATCGAGGAGTTGACGAGACAAGTTTTCTTGACGAATGAGCCAGTCGTCGAAGAATGCTTCGAAGTTCATCCCTCCAGCTGGATAAGCCAATGCACAAGGAGCCAGTGAGAGTGGGAGGCAAAGGGACTCCTTATATGTACAGTCTTGCTAGTATCAGTTATTATTTTGTTGTCATTCAACTAAATATTGAAACTTACTTAGTCGGAAAGGTACAAATTTTAAATATGTTGTCATTTATTTATTTGGATTTTACTTCGTGGATAAGCTCTGGACTCTGGTCGGTTGTGTGACATTTGCTTACAGAATGATGACTTTTCTGAGAACATAAAAAGGCGGCAAAAATAAGAGAAAAGAGGTAAGAGTTTTGTCTGGTATTTGGTGGGGGCGGTGAGTGCCCCCGGGATTAGGATGCAACAGGGAACAGACAGCAACGAGTACCGACACGGCCTCGACGCGTAAAAGGCAAAATCGAGTTGTTTTATTCGTAGCTAAATTTTGGGGATTTCCCTTTATAAAATAATAACCTTTAAAATATTTTGTGAATTTCAATTTATTCTCAAGTTTTCTTTTTTCTTTTTGGGGGTAAAATAAAGAGATTGTGGGGGTGGTCTAATGAAATTTTTTTTTTATTTTCTTCACAAAAAAGAGAGGATAAATTAAAATTTATAAAATTTTAGAAATATTTTAAAGATTACCATTTCATAAAAAAATACTCTGAAATTAATCTTTTATTAATTTACTGGAACTATTATCACTGTTGTACAAAAAAGGCCCATGATTTTCTTGGTCTTGAGAGGTATAGAAGCTTTAGATGGGCCTCTTTGGTTTGGTGGCTACTGGCTACCACCGTGATTCAAAATGGAGTAGGCCTTTTATACCCGTTAAAACTCTTTAAAATACTCTATTTTTCAGTTGAAATTAGTTAAATAACTTAAGATAAATTAGTTTATTTTTATTTTTTTGAATAAAAACTTAATTTTATTAAATTTTCCTTTAAAATTAATTAATTAAAATTTTCAATCACAGTGGCCTTTTAACCGATTGTCCAGTGTAACTAGTAGCCACCAAACCTAAGAGGCCTTTTATGCCCTTTAAATTTCTTTGGAAAACTTTTTTTAGTTGAAATTAATTAAATAAGTCAAGTTAAATTAGTTTGTATTTATTTTTTTAAGAAAAAATAAATGAAATACTTAAATAAATTAAATTTTTCAACAAAATTTCTACACCCACTTCTATTGGTAACTTATCTTTTAGTTTTAATCAAAATATTTTTTGAGAAATTTATTAGAGTTCGGATCTATGGAGACATAAAACATGTAATAAGATGAAAATAAAGATCGTAGGATTTTTATATACTTTATAGATGAAAAATTTAAAAATTACATTTTAGGGTGAATTTTATGGAAAGACGATTGATTTGAATATATAAGTTTGCATCTTATAAATTAGACTGGGTACGTTAGGAAACAAAATACAAAAAGGGTGTTCTAAAGATTTTAGTGGGGTCTTAAAAGCTTCACCATTAAAAATAATATCAGCCAAGCCCACTATGTGCCTTTTGGAAGAACAACTTAATAAGATAACAAGATTGACAGCGGGACGGCAAGGGGTACGGTAGTATGTGAGTTTGCCAATACCACACCTGCATAGAAAAAAATAAATTATCAAACCCGCACCATGTCCTCTGTCGATTTCATTTTTTCCAAAAAACAAAAAAATGGCCATTGCAGGTTTGAGTAATCATAAACCGTACAGATACTCAACAGATTTTTTTTTTTTTGGTAATATTTAATTTTAATTTTTATCATTGTAAATAAGAAATTAAAGTTTATGAAATGAAGATTTTCAGATTTTGAATAGAATTAGAGCACTCAAAGTAAAAAAACGGTGAAGAAAAGATTCAGAAATTGCAACCTTAGAGATTTCTAGGGTTAATTGGCTATATATTCTAAAATTTAAACATCCCCACATTATAGTGGGTGTTGGACAAAAACTGGAAATTTCGGCTGACATCATTTATACGTAAATACAGATTAGCTTTCATTTTCAATTAATAAGCAAATAAAGACAACAAAAATTCCCACCTCAATACACAAAATAGCTAACAATAGCAGTTTGGTCCGTTGACGAGAGCAGCAGCAACGACTTAGGTTTAGGAAATTAGGATTAGGTCTGACATTTTCTAATTTTAACGGATATATTTTCATGTTTAAATATTAAAAGTTCAATAATTTAAAAAATAAAAAATAATAATGCATATTAGTGGTAGTGGATACTTGTTTGTGGTTATCCGTTAGATTTTTCATTTCACCAAATCCATATGCTACCTGCAACGAGTTTTGATTTGTATTATCAAAATTGTCATTATCCACAAAATTACCTACAGGTAGATTTTAATAGATAGATAATTACAAACTTGTAGATTTGCGGGGAAAATTATCTTCTCTATCAGCTTTTAGTATCACACATAATATAAATGGATGAAATTTTAGGACAATCGTATTTTAAATTGTCATATGTAAATGTTAGACATTCGTAAAAGAAAATTTTAATAAGCAAAATCACAAGTCAATTTTAGACAATAGGCGGATATCGTGTACCTACATGTTTAAAACATATTGCATACATATATAACTTTAAACTAATTGACTCTCTATTTTCAGTGTCTTATGGGAAACAGATAATAGTCAATAGATCATTGAGTCACTATACATTAATACTAACTGAGGTTATTTGACGGTCTTGGTTCAAACCCAGAGCTCATGTGAGCTCATTTTTATATAATTATTTATTATTTAAAGTACAGTCTAATGCCAACCAAACAAATCCTCTTGCCACTTGATATGTGAGCGGGATTCAAAGCCAAAGCAATTGCAGGACACCACCATGACCTTTTTCTTAGTTCAACTATCTAGCAACCACACTAAACTGAAATCTGAAAATGTGATTTTATTGTATTTGTGTTCAATCATGTACTTTTGGTAGAGGGTGTAAGTGTCTATTATTTCGGAATTCGGCCCATCTAGGTCATTTCTCAAACTATATGGATGTGTATGATAATATCCCACTTTGGCATCAGCGAATTCTTGAGAGAAATCAGAATCAGAAGAAAGACCTGTTTTCGTAAAATTCGTCGTATGCAAGCGCGTGAAAATTCCTTTTTCAGTCTCGGCTTGCACCTTAAGTTAAGCCCAAGAAAACAACACCGGGGGCACAATGATACATGCAGCCAGCTCACTAGTCATTACCAGGCATTTCACTTTTTTCTGTTTCACAGTAGCATACTTTATCAGAAAAAAGATCTATAGAAATGGCATTGACACGACTTGAATGACAAAAGCGAGTTCATTATGAACCATACGGAGAGCGGCTTATTGTAAGGGTACCAACCCTATGGGGCTACACGCTGAGGCCCACCATTTCCTAAATCAAAAACACAAATGATTAATTATTAAATTATTGCATGCTTTTATGACCTCTCGCATGTAATGGCAAGGCGGAAACCGATAACATACGTAACAGCACAGCAAACTTTGTCAATTAGATCATAAACGACAAGCAAAGCATCCGACGGTGTAGTTGTCCAAGGCGTCTAAGCAACTCACTAATGGCTTAATAACCCCAATTATTTGTTAATTACGGATGGTGCTAAAATAATAATAATGATAGATCAGAGACCCAATAGACAGATAGACAGAGAGACAGAGAGAGACACAAACATTTTCCTGAAAGTCAACCGAGCTCGGACACCTCAATTGGCCACATCCAAGCATCATTAGACACACCAGCCTCGGCCTGCTGTGCTCTTTTTAGTTCTCATTACCAATATTAACCATCCGATTAGTGTCTTTTTGAGGGGCAGTTTAGTCATTTCATGTAAAATCCAATTTCCCAACAATCAAGCTGAATTTTACAGGCAAAAATCAGGTAACAACTACTCTGGCATGGAACACATTTTTTCCAAATCAGTCGCTAGCCTAAATTCTCGCTTTTAACCGCAACAGGTTTTTATTGTAAATAAGTCGAAAGGGGAGGTCATATGTCCACCACTTCACATTCACACTCAGTCGCCTCCGCACTGATCACCGGAATCGCCACCTTTGTTTGATTCTGATACTCAAATTTTCAAAAACACACACGAAATAAAAAAAAAATGCCTCAAGACGAGAGGCAACGATCCAAGAGCCGAGCGTCAACGTCTCGGGCGGTGGCCCGACCGCCGGCAAGAGCCAAAGTTCCATTGCGAAAGCTACTGAAAGTAGCCTCTGTGGCCGGCGGCATACAATTCGGTTGGGCTCTACAGCTCTCTCTCCTAACTCCGTACGTGCAAGAGCTCGGAATTCCGCACGCTTGGGCCAGTATCATCTGGCTCTGTGGCCCGCTTTCCGGCCTCTTCGTCCAGCCTCTCGTTGGCCACTTCAGCGATCGCTGCACTAGCCGTTTTGGCCGTCGCAGACCGTTTATTGTCGCCGGTACCATTTCGATTGCTGTCGCTGTTTTGGTAATTGGTCATTCCGCCGATATCGGGTGGTTGCTCGGCGATAGAGACGATTTTCGGCCGAGAGCGATCGCCGTTTTTGTTTTCGGGTTTTGGATTCTTGATGTCGCTAATAATATGACCCAAGGTCCTTGTAGAGCTCTTCTTGCCGATCTTACTGGTATGCATATGTTAGTTTAGTTTCTTAATTTATTTTAATTACTTCGAGTTTTAAGAATTAAATGAACTAAAAATCCCAATTGATTGCAGGTCTTTTTGTTTTTTTCTTTTTTGGTTGAAGTTTATTAGATGCTGAAACAGTGAGAAAATATGAAATCTCACTTTCATCGGTATATTTTTAAAGTATAAAACCAATTATTGATCATGGAGTTAACAATATTCTAAAGAGGATTTGACGCTACATTTTTTAAACCTTTTTTGAAGAGTTTTATCATTGCACCACTACTGCCTCACGGAACTTTAGTTAGCGGCATTGACTATTTTGCCCCTGCTGATATTTTAAATTTTCATCGTAGGAATTAGGAAATTTTCCCCCGGTCTTCTGCGGGGTCTGATTTTGATAATGATTAATTTTTTTATTTCTGGGCGAAATAACCATCAGCTTGTTAGGATTGATTCACAATAGCAAGTGATAATTTTCCCTTTTTTTTTAATTTTTTACTTTTTCTTTTGAATTAAAAATGATAATGACATTAAATTAGTGTACTGTCATTGTTGCATGTGCTACTTTGGCAATTGGCAGTCCCCTGGCCTAATTGAAATGTTTTCTATATCAATGAATAATTTGTATTAAAACAGAAAACAGAAGTTGATAACTGAACTGACTTCTAGACTAAATAAAATGATTTGGTAGAAATAGCTTTCCTTATCTTATTGTTGGAAGCACATTTCACTTGCTTGTAAAGCTCTGTTGACATGATTATCTGTTTGTAGTCGAATCATATTTTGAACAAAGGTGTTGTTCAAGTCCAAAGGCTATGGATTCTGAACACTGGCTTATCATAAATGTCAAAGATCCTTGTTATTTTCCCCTTAGTTTGTCAAAGATCCTTGTTATTTCCCCCTTAGTTTATGGCACATCATTAGTGGAGAAATGTCTTCTCTTTTAGTTGTAAATGGGAAACTAAATGAGGAATGTTCTTAGAATTGGACATATATTCCTTTTTATCTGTAAATAAAATGGTATTAGTGCATCAGTTAGAGTCAGCTTCCATGCAAACACATTCCATATACGGATCAAGTCTATGCAGCAGAAAAAGAAAAGATCAAATTTACAAAATCAGGCTACAAAATGACCCTTGGTTTCTGGTAATTTTCTGTCATGTTAGGAAAGGACCATCGAAGGACTCGAGTTGCAAATGCTTACTTCTCGCTATTCATGGCTGTTGGTAATATTCTTGGCTATGCGACTGGATCATTCAGTAGTTGGTTCAAGATTCTTCCTTTTACTCTTACCTCGGCATGCAATGTTGACTGCGCCAATCTCAAGTCTGCTTTCTTTCTTGATGTTATTTTTATTGTGATCACTACCTGTATAAGCACTTCTGCAGCTCATGAAGTTCCTCTAAGTTCAATTGACCAATCTGCTCCCTTTTCTGAAGAAGGGCATGAACAGTCAAGCCATGCCCAAGAAGCTTTCCTTTGGGAACTGTTTGGAACTTTCAGATATTTCTCAGGGACTATTTGGATAATCTTGATTGTCACTGCTCTAACATGGTTGGGATGGTTTCCATTTTTTCTATTTGATACTGATTGGATGGGTCGAGAGATCTACGGTGGTGAGCCAAATGAAGGGCAGAACTATGCTACTGGTGTCCGAATGGGTGCACTTGGTTTGATGTTAAATTCAGTTGTTCTAGGAATAACATCCGTGTTCATGGAGAAGCTCTGCAGGAAATGGGGTGCAGGTTTTATATGGGGAATTTCAAACATTCTCATGGCTCTTTGCTTTCTTGCAATGCTCATACTATACTATGTGGCAACCCACATGGACTATAGAGGACATGATCTACCACCAAATGGCATTGTGATAGCAGCTGTGATAATCTTTACGATTCTCGGTGGTCCATTGGCCGTAAGTTTCTTAGTTCTACATAAAAGATGTGCATGTTCTCTATTCCTTTTCTCTCAAGATTATAGGGACCAAAAAAGGTTTACGATTGAGACTACTAGGTTGCGTGGACTCTGCTTGTGGTCTGTGTATTCACGGGATCAGCAGTTAATAGTTAATCACCATAGCTAAAACTAATTTCACTAATTTAATTTTTAGGAGAGGGAGGCCAATTTTGTTGGTGCGCTGGCATTCTGATACAAGTTCTTTTTGACTTTTGCAAAAACTTATTTTACGCATGCAATATGTAATTACATACCTTTAATTGCAGATAACTTACAGTGTTCCATATGCTTTGGTTTCCATACGCATAGAGTCTTTGGGACTTGGCCAAGGTGGGCATTTCTATGGCTAGTATGTTTACAAAATTTTCTTTTGAGATGTGGCCATGGGGCATTGTGACTGCTTGTGATGATGGTTGATACATGCAGGTTTATCATTGGGTGTTTTGAATCTGGCAATTGTGATCCCACAGGTATCTTCATGCTCTTAGTTTCCTTTTGTAGAGACATTTACCGGTTACTCGTTTGTTTTCTTTTAGTGCAGTACTAAGAGAAAATTGTCATAAGGTTCTGTTCCTAATAAGAAGTAATTGCATACTTAATTTAATTGTTGGCTGGTAATGAGAAAAACTTAGATATTACTGGTGGCCTTGAATTTCGATGTAGAGCTCCTTTTCTTGATGAGTTTAATTTTGCTAGTTTTGTTCTCGTAAATGAATTGGGGAAAGATGTTACTTCAAATTAATTCTTGAAGAGATTTATTTAAATCAAGAACCTCTCACCTCTTCCTTTCTACTGCTTTCTCTTGCATATCTAAACTTTTACATGCCATCAAACTTTCATCCAAAAATTCAGCCTTTAGAAGTTCAAATTCCTAGATCCTCAACATACAAAAGCAACCTTACATAATTCGCATTAGATAATGGTGAGCATCAAGTAGGAATCCAGATATGTATAAACTCAAATGTTAGTAACATGTTAGTAATTGTATATAATTAAATGGTATGATAAATGCAGTTCCCTTCAACTTCTCTTCCAACTTACGTTAGTGTGATACTAGGTTATATAAATACTCTCACAAACAGTGCAATTGTAACTATTTCATACGCTACAAGAGATTCAGTTGCATACTATATCCAATACCTGGTAAATGATGGCAAATATTTGTAACTCTGATAGCTGAGTTTATATAGAATTTTAGTTTTCGCTAGTAGAATTTCCTACTTGCAGTTTCTTCTTTCCCATTAGTGAATTATTTTTTTTATGAGGATTTATATGCCTACACATTTATAAGTGAAAATTCTATCTGAAGGTAAGTAGTTTTATGGTCAAACAACATTATTTTCATAAAATTCTGTCTTAGTTCTCCATTTACAGAATTGAGAACATGGAGTTTTTTAAATAAAACACTCATGTTTTTGGTGGAAGCAGGTGGCTTAACTCTGGTTCCTATGAAAGTGCTGAAATCATATGAAAATGTTTAATATTTATATACCCATCACATAAATTGTGGAATACTGCTTTAGTCCACCACCAGTTATATATATTTTCATTTTCGTTAGAGTCCCCCTTTGTAATGATGGGCTGTAATATGCTTCTGAATAAGATCTGTTCTCCACCGTAAAGGACCCTATTTAGTTTAGCGCTCTTGAAGTATGGAGGGGCAATTGCTCAATTATTATTTATTACAGAAACTCTATAGATCAGTGGCTAAAGGACATGTAAGAATTACCAGCATTCTATGGAAGCTTTAGAAAAGTTGTAAAATTTTATTTCCATATTAAATTTCATATTTTATTAAGATATCATCAAAGTAATGTTGCTTCTGGAGTCACTTGATGACTCTGGACGAGGCATTATAGATTTATTTCTAGGTTCAAAATGTTTCTGATCTCAACACCATGTTTAATCTCAAAATGTTGTTAAACGTCTTTTTAGCTACTTAGCCATGCGATTTTGGTTTTTGACAACAGATTGTGGTTTCCATGGGAAGTGGACCATGGGATCAACTCTTTGGTGGTGGAAACTCACCGGCATTTGCTGTTGGGGCCATTGCAGCCCTTGCTGGTGGACTTATAGCAATATTAGCTATTCCTCGATCTAGTGCTCAGAAGCCCAGGGCCCTCCCATGAGGTATTATGTTGTTCCCTTTTTCGTATGATGTTCAAACAGCACGGATGGTTAAAATGCAGCAAGAATTTGTAAATAGTTACTGTTACTATTATTGATAAATTAAAGGTATTTGCTTCTTTTTTGAGCTGGAAAAGCACTTTCTTCTGAGGTTTCTCTTTATCTAGTTTTTTTTTTTTTTTCCAAATGTCTATTTTGTTTTCCAAACTGCTGGAGGTGATGGCTACAGTTATTTTACTTTTTTTTTTTCTCCTCGCTTGTCTTGCAGCTGAGCCTACTTTGTTTACCAAACTGTGAGTGTCTAAATGCATCGAATTGATTGGAAGCTTTTGAAGTTTTGAGAGCACTATAGCCAAATAATAAATTAAACTGGAAACAGGGAGAAAGTTTCTGGGAATCAAGTCATAGACTCAAAGGGACTCTATTAACAGTGGCAATCTTGGGCAAAGACAAACAAGGAACATATGTGCATAACCATCATAGGAACTTAAATGTAACATTTTAATTATCATTGCCACTCAATACTGCATGAGAGAGCTATCCAAATGAGTCAAAACATTTCTTTGATGAAATTCGTAACACCTCTAGAAATGCTGCTTTGTGACTCCCAAGAGTACTTACTTACCAATCAAGATGAGCTGTTGCTGATTTGGGATTTATTCCGTGCGAAAACATCATATTTTCTGAAGGCAAAGTTCAATGACCCTATTGTGGTCCAATTGTGATGTATTGGATTCTCATGCATTTTGCGCCTGAAATTTGATGTATGAATGCCGTGAATTGTGCTTGGTGGCGAACAGTTACTATGTGAGTGTTGCTGATTGAAACCTCGATGCGTATATATCTTTTATGCTCTGTTTTTTATTTTTCTGAAAAGCTGGATTGATTTTTATACAAAGGCGTCCTTTATGGTTGTTCTGTTTTCTTTTCTCGTCTTTCGGCATGCATATGAGTCTTGGAATAAATTCTTGTGTTTATTGCACCCATCAGTATCTATGAAAGCCGGGTTTCATTGAATGCTTCGATGCATGCTTCCTACCAATGCCCGGGAAGCATTTAAATTCTGTCACAGGTACAATTTGTATCAGCAACTTGCAGTTAAATATGAATGAATGCAACGTGTTTTCCTTGTTTAATGGAAGGGATAAATTTCTGCATGTGTAAGTAAACTCATGCCCAAATAGAAGAGATTTTAGGCTATTTTTATTGTATTACACTCATTCACTTAATGTATGTGTATTAGTGTATACGTGGATTAAATATAAGATGATTTTTGTTTTTTAATAAATAAATATAAATGGATGTTGTATAACAAAGGTACTCCAGGATCTCTCTCAAGAATAGATAGTATATGTGTATCATGTCTGTGCATCGCATGCCCCAAGTGGGTGCACATAAACATGATAACGGGATCCATATTCCATGGTGAGGTGGAGAGAGAGAGAGAGTGAAGTTTCTGGGTATTCCTGTTGATAATTAGTTGTCCTGAAAACCAAGCATCAACCTTTTTCAGGAAAATAAAGGTGCGATAGATGCAATCGGTGAATTTGTTCGAGTTTCTAGAGAAGTATATATCTTTTATCAAAACTCGAAAGGTCTTGTCATTGTTGCATATCCCTTTTCCTCCATTGAAACTTGCATTTGGCATTGTAATTTGTTTTTTATGATGCCAATAAAATTCTGTCTGAGCTCCACTACTACTACAACTTGATGTAACATGGCTTACCATTTTAGCTGATTTAATTAAGTGTAGAGATGATGATGAATGGCATCATCATGTGATCCTAGAACTTGTCAATTTCATTTACTACAATCTGGTTGGGATGTAACTTACTAACTTTAGTGATCCCCACTTCCCAAAATTAGGATGCTAAATTCGAAATGTCTTTTAAATTATCATCTGAATAATATTTATCTTCAACACTAATTTTTGTCCATTGGCTTTGTTCCATGACACATACCTCTCATCTACAGCTGCTTATTGAGCTGTATACACATGGAATCTGACATTGGGTGGGTATGAATTTCAGAGAAGTAATATCTTTATGCAAGGAAACAACGAAAAATTGATTCTTCAAGCAGCTCTGAGACTGTTGGGATGGGAAATTTTTTTTTTTTCCTGTTCAAAAAATGCTAATGTTCGGAACAGCATCAGATCTTTTTTTTTTTTTTTTTTCGGATGGGGAGAGGATTGCTGGCTTGCTGCCGCTTCTGCTAGCTGCTTGCTTCTGTTGATTCACAGGCACAGGCGCAGGCACACAGCCAAGGCTCTCTCCTACAATGAGACAGTCTGATATCTGTTGTGAGAAATGGGATACAAATTAAATGGTTGTAATTGGAGCACGTAATTGTCTCTCGGTGTTTCCTTTCTTCCGTCTGCGGGTTCTCCATACAGCCATCTTCTGTCATCTCCATTAACACTCTTCAGTGGTCCCATTCATGACGCAACACCTAACTCCACATACCCATGATGATCATAAATCATAATTAATTATTTTTCTTGCATATTAAAAAAAAAAGAGAGAGAGAGAGATAGAGAGAGAGAGAGAGAAAAGGATCCACCTTAGAAGCTCACTGAAACCACACTTGTATTCTAAGCTCAAATTATCAAGTTACACATAAACAAGCCCGATCTTGTTCCTCCAATCATCAAATGGGGCACATTTTTTAAAAGCTTATTTCGTGTCTCAAATTCTGTGTTCTGCTCAACAGGCAATCTACTAACGGGGGTGCAATCAAAAGTCGCAGGTGGCTCCTTTTTCAATTAATTATTACAATGGATGGCCCATTTTCGCACTACATATTGAAAAGAATGATTTTGGTTTGGTTTAGGTTCTTAAAAATCTCCACCACAAGTATTTTTTTTATGATAATAAAAAAGGAATTCTACTGATCTTAATGCAAATGCCCACGATGTATCGTCACTTAACCCTCAACGCTTTGCCCAAACAAGTAAAATGTAGAAAAGAAGGATGGGACCTAAAATAGATTTTACAACAAGCTTTGTCACCTCTCATGTTGGGCAAGTAGTGAAGCTGATGTTTTTATGTTCAAGTTTTGGGACGGCAAAAACGTCGTGCTCGGAGTGGGTTTAATCACATGGGTTGCACAAGAATAGAACATGCATGGCTGCCGTAGAACAGGCAAACATTTTTATCTTGCCTACCAACAAAGCTTTAGCGCTATAGCAGCAGCTAAGGCCAGCCATTGATGCAAGAAAAGAAACGTACCCAATATGCCCTTTGTCATTTCACAAAGTAGGCGAATTCAATTTGCTTCTTCTCCACTTGGCAAATTAAGATAAACTTGTTTATCTCTTTTAATATATAGATAACAAAAAAAAACCTAAACAGTCAGGATTTTAAAGATTATCCACTAATCCCAAAAAGTACTTTTAACTCCATGTAATATAATCCCACCGTGAAGCTAAATGCCCGTAAAGGTTCCCCCCATTATATTTAAAACCAACAAATAATTTCATGGACAACACAGGTTAAGGCGGTGAAAAATTAATAAACCAGCCAATCAACTCTATTGCATTTCACCATCCGTCTTCCATTAAAAGGATAAGATCAAAAGCTGCTTCCTTCCTATCCAGCGACTACACTCAACGGTGAGGCTTGCTCAACCTGCTACTCCACTCAAATTGCTTAAATAACAAAATATATTAATATAATATGCAGATGAAGTGACAAACCTCATGGCATAAAAAGAGAGAGAGAGAGAGAGAGAGAGAGACGAAGGACGGCCCCCCTTAACTTCCCAAAAGTATTTTTTTCAAGAAGCACTTTTTCTTGGACTTGTCTTTGTTAGATTAATTGACACGTTCCCAAAGAAGCAAGAACCTTACATGTATATATATACCTACATCCTCTTACCTCTCCTTGCATACTTCAGCACTTGAAAACAAACAAAACCGCACAAGCAAGCAACAACAGAATACACAAACAAAGCTTTACAATTTACATCACTATTCTAACTCAACTCCAGAAAGAAATTGCTAGAGGTAACAAGGTGCTAGCTATGTGTAACCCAAAACCATCTTCTCCTTCATCATTTTTCTCTCCCAACAAAACCCGTTTCACCAATCTCAACGAAACGGTGGATCTTCATACTGACGATCTGGAAGAACTACATAGATGGCCAACCCCTTCTGAGGTAATTAGTTAACTAAAAACACACACCAAAACATTATAATGATATATCATATATCATATATCATATGCATGTTTTTTTTTTTTTAATTTTGTTTTTGCATTAATTCAGGCCTTGGAGGAAATGAAAGCCATAGGGAGGATCTCAGGGCCATCAGCAATGACAGGTCTAATACTATATTCAAGGGCAATGATCTCCATGCTGTTTCTTGGCTATCTCGGTGAACTTGAGCTTGCTGGTGGCTCGCTTTCCATTGGTTTTGCCAACATCACCGGATACTCTGTACTCTCTGGTTTAGCCATGGGAATGGAACCCATCTGCGGACAGGCTTACGGCGCTAAACAATGGAAGCTTTTAGGCATAACTCTACAGAGAACTGTGCTTCTCCTTCTCTCAACTTCCCTTCCTATCTCCTTCATGTGGCTTAACATGAAAAGAATTCTTTTGTGGTGTGGCCAAGATGACGAAGTATCATCTGTGGCCCAAACTTTCATTCTTTTCGCAATTCCTGACCTCTTTTTCTTATCATTACTTCACCCGCTTCGCGTCTATCTTAGAAGTCAAGGCATTACATTACCATTAACATACTGCTCTGCTATCTCTGTCCTCTTGCATGTTCCACTAAATTTCCTTCTTGTCGTTCATTTCAAGATGGGCATTGCAGGGGTGGCCATTGCTATGGTTTGGACTAATCTCAATCTCTTCCTCCTGTTATCTTCATTTGTTTATTTCTCCGGTGTGCATAAAGATTCTTGGGTTTCTCCAAGCATGGATTGTGTTAGGGGTTGGTCTTCTTTGCTCGCCCTTGCCATTCCAAATTGCATATCAGTATGTCTTGAGTGGTGGTGGTATGAGTTAATGATAATGGTTTGCGGACTCCTTATTAACCCAAAAGCCACCATTGCTTCCATGGGAATCCTAATCCAAACAACATCTCTAATCTATGTCTTCCCTTCGTCTTTAAGTCTTGGAGTTTCTACAAGAGTTGGGAATGAACTAGGAGCCAACCGGCCTTCAAAAGCCCGCATTTCCACGATTGTCTCACTTTTTTGTGCGGTTGCATTAGGCCTCATGGCCATGTTGTTCACGATATTAATGAGGCACCAATGGGGCAGGTTTTTCACCGATGATGCCGAAATCTTAGAGCTTACAGCAATTGCATTGCCAATTATAGGGCTTTGTGAACTTGGAAATTGCCCGCAAACAACTGGCTGTGGGGTGTTAAGAGGAAGTGCTAGGCCTAAGATTGGGGCAAGTATCAATTTGGGATCGTTTTACTTGGTGGGTATGCCAGTGGCCATCCTGATGGGTTTTGTAGCCAAAATGGGGTTTCCAGGGCTCTGGCTTGGCTTGCTAGCAGCTCAAGCTTCATGCGCTTTGGTCATGCTACATGTTTTATGCAGAACAAATTGGATAGTTCAAGTAGAAAGAGCGAAAGTGCTTACACAAACAAATGCAACATGTCCACTGATATTGCCGGTATTATCAAAACCAGAAGACACTATTGTCACCAAACAGCCTAACATCAAGGATATTAATCTTGAAGAGATATTGTCCATTAATGATGATTAGCTTGTGAAGTCAGCGTCACTTGAAACAGACCCTCTCATATCTACAGCTGCACCATCTGCTACATGAAGTACTGTGCATTTAGTACAGTTAATAACTTTCCCTCATTTTTAAATATTTTTTTTCTCCACTCTGGAGGTGCTGATATGTGAAAATTATTTTTAGCAACTTATTGCACGGTTAAAGATTACCCTTTTTTTATGTTTATTTTAATTTTAGTTTTGTATGTTGTATTATTTTGTTAATTAATAACCTTTGTAGAATAGAACAAACATACCTAAATTAACATCACTTCTCCATAATTATTATTATTACTACTACTACTATTATATATACAGTGTCATGAGTCATGAGATGAGAGAGAAAAGGGTTAAGCTGTCGGTTGTTTAGAGGCTTGTGAAAAAAAAAAAGATCTTCATCTGCCTAACTTTTATTGTTGGTCCCTTTCATAAGAGGCAGCAAGCTTCACTGCCTAAAATGGAAAATGATCGTAATATACCCTGTATCTTCGGCCAATATTATTCTAACTTTTATATATATATCTCTCACTGCATGTTTCACCACACACACACACACACACACATTGTATGAATACAAGATTCCCATATATCTTATTCTCTATATTTCTCATTCTTTAATCAAAGCTATCTTCTCTTTTGATAAATTATTTAGATTCCCATATGGCAAAAAATTCAAATAACAAGAAACTGAGGGGAAAGAGAGCAAAGGAAGCAGTAAAAAAAGAATAATGAGAATGGGTAGTGGATGAGACTGGAGAGAGGGGAAGGGGGAGAGGGGGGGCCCCTGCTTCAAACTGAAGAAACAAAATCCAGCCATTATTGCTTATGTCTACTTCTCATATGACAAAAACTAGCAGCAGTGCCTCTGCAAATTTTAGCAGTTCAATTCTCACCCCTTCCCCACCTCAGCCTACTTCCAATATTTGTTCTCAATCATGCTAACACAAACACCAATTTCCAACCAAAAACACACACACACACACACACACAATTTTTTTTTCTTTTAATTTTATTTTTGGAAAAAAAAAACAAGAAAAACTAACATCATATATAAAAAGAATTGTTTATGGGATTTTCTTTGTGCATACGTACTGTGGTTCATATCTAAAAACACACAGCATGATAAAGGGATAACATGGGAATGGCCCCATTCACTTCCTCTTTCTGAGTGGTACACGTAAGGCCATATAATTATTTGTATTTTTTTCTTTTCTTTCCTGAACTTAGGTGTTCCAGCAGATAGTGCCTCAAAGCCACCCCTCATATCAAAAATTTCTTTTCCCCTTATCTTCTTTCTCAAATTTAATTTAAAATATGTGAAAATATGAATATGAATATGAATTTGCCCATCTCTATCTATCCATCTATCTTCATTCTCTTGTAATTGTGGCAAAGGAACTGCCTTCATGAAACTTGTGGCAGAGCCAGTCAGCCACAGCAACATCAACGTTCCTTTGATCTTTTTTAATTATCCAAAAATTCAACACCATGAATTCGGTCATGAACATGATCTTCCAAATATTGTATCAACATGCACAACTATTTATTTTATAGTTTCATCATATCTAAAAGTTCTATCTTTTGGTCACAAATTTTTTATTATAATAGTCTGACTCTAACCCATCACCACAATTTATATGATTTTATAAATTTTCCCCAATGGAAAAGCCATGTCGAACGTGAATGGCATAAAGTTTACCGATACGATGCAATCATATTTTTTTTTGTGATCAAAAGAAACTAAATTATATACAAAATCCTCTCTACTAAAATTGGACCACATCTTTTTATCTATTTTAAATTTTTAAACTTGCATGATATAGGATTCATTAATAGTAATATAAACAGTTTAACCTAATTTGATCCAACAAAATGAAATCGTGGTAAAAAGTTTTAAAAATAAATTATTAATTAAGCACCATTATGTCTCTTTGCTTGTACTTACGGGTGGTAGATTTTGACGCGATCAATCAATCCAACATGATACAAACGTTGGTGGGTTTAGATTTAAAAAGAATCAAAATAAAGATGGAGAGAAAAATTATAACAATAATTCAGTAGCTCAATCTTTGTTAATGAATCATATTTTTCAGACAATCCTAATTGTATCATTTTCCTTTTCACCTTGTTAATCATGTTTAAATTGAGCATTTGCAATTTTGAATAACGATAAGTATAAAAAATTTCTCTGGTACTTTTAATAATGATAAACATACTACTTTCTTTGTACCTATTATCTACTTTTTTTAAGTTTGACCGAAGATGACACAATTATTTATCCTATTGTGTTCGCTTATTATTCTTTTAAGAATTTTAGTGCACGACGGATTTGTATTCATACATGTGAATTTCTTTACGACATGTCTTGTTGACTCATTTATGATGTTAATTTAAGGATAAATACTTATTTAGTCCTTATATTTTAACTTAATTATTTTTTAATCCTTGACTTTTAAAAAGTACTTCAATATACCACTATTGTTAAATATATTATATTCTTACCCTAATTTTTTCATTTATTGTTATAATTATGCCCTAACAATAATACTTTTGATATTAATTAATTTATGTATAAAAAAATTTAATTAACAAATTAAGCAATAACTATTTATTAGCGAATTAACTAATAAATATCTGTATAAAAGAATTGGTATTTTTTATATCTTTAAAACAATTTTGGTAATAATTATTTATAAATAAATTAATATTAGCCAACTTAAAGTAATGTTTAAAATCCTTGAAACAATCTTACTAATAATTGTATATAAAATTTTAATTTACCAAATTAATCCTAAAAGTAAAATAATAATACAAAAAATTACATTAATTTTTAATTTTTTAAGGCTAATTTGATGAATTAACATTTTTTTCATTAATATCACAAAGAATATTGTTGCAACTTGCAAGGGTATTATTGTAAAAGAAAAAGAAAAAATTTAAGGATAAGAACGTAATATATTTAATAGTTGGATTGTCTTGAGGTATTTTTTAAAATATAAAAACTACATGAACTCTTTAAGTTAAAATATAAAATATAGAGACTAAGCAAACATTTGCCTGTCAATTTAAATTACCACTTTTAAAACCTTGTAAAAAGCGAGAAGAGAGAGAGAGAGAATCCACCGAAAAATTGTGTCCATAATTAATTACTTAACTAGTTAATTGCCAACTAATTGGACGATAGTGATTGATAATAAACAAGGGATTGATAGCATAGCTTTTTTTCGATTCATAAAAGCTTAAAGATGCTTGCAAGTTGTGTTAATATAGGGGTAAAATAAAAAACTTTCAACTTTTCACTCCTTCCAAGATTAAATTGCACTCTTTTGTTTCTAATTCTTATAATTATAAAAATATGTAAAATACGTTAATATTTTAAACTCGTAGTTTTGAAAGTTCATGAACCTAACTCATATCCAAAAATTAATTTACAAATATTTAAAAATTTTCTCAAACTTAATTATTATGCCAATAACTATAACTATTCTCAGCTGGTGAAAGATATTCTTCCTATCAAATAGTTCCATGGCACATTTTTTTGCACTAAAACTTTTGGCATCCTTAATGGTTAATAGTTATATACCAATATCATTTACATGTAAATTCATATCCTATTCTTATATCATTTTCGGTCCAATACGTATATGCACGTATACATGTATTTATGTACTGTGAACATCAAGCCATGAACTATCTAATCAATTAAAGAATTATGATCCTTTTTGTTTTTAATCTTTTTTCCCCTTTTCCGATTGGAATCTCCTCAGAATGCCTCCCACGATGAAATTGTCAATCAAAACCATCATTTTCCAGCACATATTATCATTCTTTTAACTTTGAACCGAATAAGAATACGCCGCGTGTCAGAGCACAAAAAATTATTCGATAAGCGAGCACTAATGAACCGAAACGTGTCCTGCAATCTCAATCCAACTTTTCCTTAACAAACTAAGTAGCCCACTTTCGAAAAAATAAACAAGATAAAATTAAACAACCAAGTAGCCCTTCAATGGCATCATAACATGCGCCACAATAAAACGTTTTCCTTCATGTTATTTTAAAAACAAAACAAGAAAAACACAACAATCAAACCGCCCCAATTGTGGTATGGTCTTAATGCTCCAAAAAGAAAGCAAAAAAGTGATAAATAAACAAAAGATTTAAAGAAATGCTTTAAACAATTAGTAATTAAATAAAATAAAATAAAATTAATCGAGCCCTTTTTATCCAAATACCTAGAACTAGTAATGGAATATGTGCATTTGCCCTATAAATGTCATGTCAAGAACCACCCCTCGGCCCCGTCCATTTTGATTTTTGGAGTGAAGTTAAAGGAAGCTTGGCTGTGGCCACCACTTGCTTATTATCATAACGAGTGTAAGGAAGTTGTAATCTTGGCAAACTTAGTGTCAAATACAAATTCATATTTTGAGAACATTGCCGAAAGTGAAATTTTATACTAGGCCTAATAGAACTTTTAAAGCCTATAATTAAACCAAAAGTGGGAGACATGAATCGTTATTCTCTTTCAAGTTTTAAGAGAGAGAGCCCGCATTGATGCCCGGAAAAGTTTCTTATAAAGTATCCTTACAGCCTTAAATTATTATTCCATCTAATATTTTGGATGAACTTTTATATACGATCCACAATAAATCCCTACTAGTCATGGCCACCTCAGATGCATGCATCCTCATTCATTGTAGTCCTGCGCTTTACGTGCAAGCTTCTTTACTTGTTTCTTTCAAGTACATACACAAATAAACATAACGCTATAGCTACAACATATAAAATTATCATCATCACGGTCACACACACACACACACAAATTATGATTTAATATTATAATGAGATCATTATAATATGAAACTATATGGCTTAATAGTTTTTCAAACTTTACAAAAACTAGAATCCTAAATCAGATTAGTACTATATATATGTATGTACGTATGGATGTATGTATGTATGTATGTAAGGGGGAGGGAGGGAGAGAGAGGAGAGTGTTAAGAGACATGCATCAGATTCAGATGTGTACAAACAAGAAAGACAAACGTATATATATTCAAAGTTGAGTTGTATACGGACATCTAATTCGATGTTGATGCATGACACCTAATTGATGACAATAACACAGGTAATTTTGTTAGCTTACAAACAAATCAAAGGGGCGTCAATGGTGGCATCAGTCTTTGATTAGTGGAAAAAGTATAAAAACTTTTGCAAATGTACGACCGGGCCTTCTTTGCTACCAGCTAGCATCCGTGCTGACTGACCCTGTACATTGTGAAAGGAAAGGATATGTGCATGGTGGGGAGATACATGGTCTACTCATCACATTCAAAGATGCCAATCGTGTGGCAACAGAATAGTCACAAGAAAAGGACGACCAGTGCCGTAATGCATTCCCAAAAGGGACCCCTAGTCCTATCACCTATCACCTATCATGAAGAGCAAACTGATCGATGCTGGACCATTTTGTATTTCAGTAGCTGGCTCATGCAATAAGGGACTGACACGCGCCAATAACTTCAAAATATTGTTGAGTGCCCTTTATTGGGGGCATGGGTACCACTTGAGAGGGAACAAATATATTGTCATTTCTAGGGCACAAGGTGTGATTTTTAGGTAGCTTTTTTTCTCTCTCTCTCTCTCTGTGAAGGTTTGAACAAATTATTATTAAGGGTACTTCTTGTCTCTTCTGTAAGTCCTGTTCCTTTCTCCGCTAATGCGAACCGACCTATATTTTGGAATGTCTCAAAAACACTTCGAAAAATTGTGGGTTTGGCCCACTTTGTGTTTTCTCACTCACACCATTTACGTATTTTTTTAATAATAGTTCCACAGAAAGTCAAAAAATATATGTATTTATTCATTCCAAAGCGGTAAGTAAGAAAAGAAAGTCAATTTATCTATAAAGCTATGAGAAGCACGCTCCATGATAGAAGATGAGCCACGCCTTTTGCCACTACCATAAGGATGAAAAGCAAATGAGGGATATATGTGTAATCAAGAGAACATGTCATTAGTTTATAAGCAAACAAACAGAGACAGTACAGCAATATGGCTTTGATACAAAAACACGTGTATGATAGGGCTAAAAAGGGTACAAGCACTAAGTTTAATAGATTTGTTCTTATTAATTGATGACAACAAGTACTTTGCTTTCAAGTGAAAGCAAAGCTTGCAAAACAAAAAGATGCATGCCATTGCCGACCTCTCCAACTTAGTGGGTTTGACATTTCGTTTGTTGTTTAATATTCAGTGTTTGACCCATTAATTTGCACTCGCCTTCTGGCTTTGGCTTTGACCATCTGGTTATTGGTCTTCAAGTGGATTTTTAATTCATTCTTAATTGAACAGCCAAGAGCCAACTAACAAGAAAAGAGAGAATAAAAGAAGTGGAAAAAGAGTCCAATAAGCTATATACTCTTAACATTAGAGGATAAAGATTCTAAACATTACTAAAGTAGAAATTGCTTTACGGGTGGAGTTTGCAAAAAGAAATTGGGTCAGCTTGATGATCACGATTTTTAACATTCAAACGCTTGTTCTGAGTCAAAAAGCTTAAAGGCACACGCAGATTTTGGTCTTGGCATTACTTCTAGTTAAGTAGTCTTAGTAATTTATAATACGGAACGCATTCAACAAGTCCAAGTTCAACTTTAACTTCATTGCCAGCAACATAAATATCTTTACTTATAGCATTAATAGAACTCTCCAAAGCAATTATGTGAGTTTCCTTTTGTTTCTTCTAAGCAATGTGTATATAATGACAATATTGAATCAGGGTCTAGAGATTAGTGTTTGAAAGCAGCAATATACGTCGGAAGCGTGCATGTTGCGTTCCCATTACATTGTGGTTATTGATTAAGATTTAAAGAACACTCAAATCACATATAGAGAACAAGTCAAAGTTTCTATCTTAGAATTCAAGATATAGATAGCCATAATTCATGCGCAACCATATAGTACAAGGCTCGATACAATTGCATATCACTGATCACATTTGATAATTATATATATGTTCTCTTTATTGAATGTTATTTGTAGGCAAGTCTTATTTGGGAACGGCAAAATTACCCACAAACCCGCCTAAACCCCGTCTATTGAGGGTAATTTTGGGGTTGCGAGCATGTTTGATATTTCAAACTTTAACCTATTGCAGTTTGTTGGTGGGTTTGATATTGAAAAAAAAACCCACCATATATCCACGCAGGTATCTATCAATCCGCATTCTTTATTTTAATTATTTATGTTCTTAATTTTAATCATAAAAATTATATTTAAAAAATTTAATCATAAATATAAGTAAGTTAAAATTTATAATTCTTAAACCTAAACTATTTCGCCGCAGCATATATATTTTAAGATAGATACAATAAGCTTTTAATAAGTAGAAATTTTATAATTTTCAAGTTTAATATTACTAATATTTTATTTTAATTTGATTGATTTTTTTTATTTTACTTTAATGACTTGAACCTAATGGTTGTTTACCAAAATTAGGTTTTTATTTATTTAATTTATTGTTGACTGTAATTGTAGAAATTTTTCTTGTTACTATTATTGACAATACTTGTATATTGATTAAAAGATAAAACTAGGCATTGATATTAGTGATGATAATTAACCTAAAATAGATATATTTTATATTAATTATATTAATATATTTTGTGCATTTGTTTTAATATTAAAATTTTAATTTCTTATTTACATTGATAAAATATAGAATTGAGTATTGTTTGGATATTTTTTAGGCAATTGTTATAAATTTATAATTTGAATTATAAAATTTAAGTTTTTATGTACTATTAAAAGTATTTTTTTAATATTTGTGATTTTAAATAAAAAAAAACCCGTTAAAAAAATCCGTTGCTGATTGCGTGTGAGTTTGGTAATTGTTAAAACCCGCAGCAGGTGATACCCATTGCCATTCTTAGGGACACTATGCACATCAGTGGAGAATGAATTTTCAGTTAATTATATAAGCCTGAAGCAACCACCCTTAATTCATAAGCGCTACTTTTTTAGTACGAGTATAGGTTCGTGAGTTTCTATATTGCATCAGATCCAAAATCATTCACGAGTGAGCACGCATGATCTTACCACATGATAAGGACATATGACATAACTGAGACTGAATCTTCGCTTACACATATAAGCTTGAGGCAACCCCCTTAATTCATGAGCTATTTAATTTTTAATACGAGTGAGAGTTAGACTAT